>CM076577.1:658447752-658629620 GCA_034641835.2 Pinus albicaulis
CAAATTCGCGAAATTTTTTAACTATTTTAACTATAATGACTACATGTAAATATTTACAAAAATAACATGATGTAAATATTAACTATTTAAACTATAATTAACTACATGTACATATTTTAGATTTTAAAATTTAATCCCATGATTTTAAACATTGATTACATATAAATATTAACTATGATAACTAAATACAAATATTAACTATTTTATCTATAATATTAAATATAATTAACTACATGTAAGTATTTCATATTTTAATTTTTAATCCAAGATTATATTTGAATTATTCAACATTCATTACATGTAAATATTAAATAAAATATTAATTATGATAACTACATGCAAATAATAAGTATTTTAACTATAGTATGAACTATAATAAATTAAATGTAAATATTATTCAACATTCAATACATGTAAATATTAAATAAAATATTAATTATGATAACTACATGCAAATAATAAGTATTTTAACTATAGTATGAACTATAATAAATTAAATGTAAATATTTTAAATTTGAAATTTTAATCCCACATTCATTAAACAGTAAACCAATCAGACAATATACGATATTTAAAAGGAATGATTGTTTCTATTCATCACATCACATCAAGTTTTCTGGTATTTGTTGGAGCAAATTTCTAGAGGTGTTGCGTTGGCATTGGTAACTTCGTGGAGGCATTGCATTGGCATTGGAAGATTTGTGTCGCTATTGGTAATTTTGTGGAGGTGTTGCATTGGCATTGGTAACTTCGTGAAGGCATTGCATTGGCATTGGAGGCATTGTGTTGCTATTTGTAATTGTGTGGAGGCGTTGTGTTGGCATTGGTGACAGCAGCTTCTTGCATTTCAAAGGTTAGTTTTCCTTCTATTCTGTCAATTTAGAGATGATTTTGGGAAAAATCTGTTTTTCTATAGTTTTTTTTGTGTTCAAAAACTACTTTTTTAAGGTTTTTAGGTTCAAAAACCTTGATTTTTTTATATTTTTTTAGTGAAGAAAATGCAAAAAAAATTGAATTTTTTAGGGTTTTAAGAACAAAAATTTAGATTTTTTTTCTTTTTTAAGACTTATAGGTTCATTTACACATAAAAATCCATAAAACGACCATGCACATAAAAAAAAAGTGGCCTTATAACATTTTTTATTTGTATTTTTTTTTTATCATAAATATATCAGTGATTTCATTATTTAAATTTTTTTTTATTTGAGAATTTTTTTATTTTATATTTTATTTTATTTTATTTTTTTAATTTTAGATCTTTGTTTTATTTTTTTAATTTTAAATCTTTAATTTTTTTTTGGTTATATATATATATATATATATATATATATATATTAATTGTATTGTGATATAGTTTTTTTTTTTTTTTAAATTATATTATTATATTAAAACAAATGTTTTTTTTTTATAATTTATTATATTGTTTTTTTTTTAATTATATGTTGTTTAAACATAAAACATTGTTTTGATCTAATAAATTGTTTTTTTTTAAATTTATTATATTTTGTTATTAGTAATATTTGTTTTTAAATTGTAGAATTAAAAAAAAACATTAATATTTTTTTTTTGGTGGTGCCGGCCGGCCGGGCGGCACCACGGGGGCGGCCCAGCCGCCTCCCGGCCCCCGCCTTGGCCGAGGGCCGATTCCGGGAATCGGCCCTCGGCCAAGGCGGCTGGGCCGCCCCCGTGGCGCCGCCCGACCGGCCCCGGCGCCCCCCAACGGCGGGAGCGGAATCGGCCCCCGCCCAGGCGGGGTCGAGGGGCCGGCGCCGCCGGCCGGTGCCGGCGCCCCGAACGGCGGGCCTCGAGCGGGAGGCCCGCCCGCTGGGCGCCGCCGCTGGGCGGCGCCACGGGGGCGACCCGCCCCCGTCCCGCACCTCGCCGGGAACAGGCCTCGGTCGCGGGCGCCAGGAGGCGGCCGGAGCCGCCCGGCCGCTCGACGGACCCGGCGGGCTCCGCCGGAGCCCCCGCCCGTTGGCGCCACCCTATGCCCATGTACCGCTTCCCTACTTGCTGTTAAAAGAGGAATCAAGAGATTTAATTTGTTCTTGAAAAGTGTGAATTTTGTTGTTAGAACAGATTTAAAGCATATGAAAAGTATCCTGGCAAATAAGAAGCTGCTTGAACAAGGAAGTACCAGATTATTGAGATGGGCTATTTGGCTTGAGGGCTTTGATTTTGAAATTGTCTACAAATCTGGTGCAGAGAATTATCTTGCTGACATGCTTACTCGGGAAGGTGCAGAGACAGTAAAAGAAATCAAGATGTTCAGACCTCTTCACCAACATGAAGCTTCAACCAGTTCTAGTCAGTCCCAGTCTAAGAGAGCTAGAGTCAGTCGAGTAGTTGTTTGTAGCCAATGTCATTATAGGTTTTGTTGGGATTGTTTTGTGCACAAGGTCATAGAGTTACCCTTTCATCTTCGTGAAATTGTCTTACAAAAATGGTTTGACTCAGAAGAAGCCCAATGGATGTATACTAGAGAGCTACCATATAGGTATAGGTCTTGGCGAGTCTACTATGCATTGTCTAGAGGTCCAGATCCCATAAATTATGCATTTATCCAGAAGACTGATTGGACTTGGCAAGATTATTTCACTATCCATCAAAAAGCTCATATATATGGGTCTGTTAGAATCATATTCTATGCTATAGATGTTGATAATTTGGTTAACTGGTGGAGTCCTTGGTTTAGGTTATTTTTAGTTAGGTATATGCCAAGAGTAAATTGGATGTTAGAACATGATCAAAAATGTACTTTAGGGACAATAATTTGGGAAATGCATATAGCTGCACAAAATGACTATGTCATAGAGTTTGGCTTATTCCACCAGGACACAGTGGTAGTTCCAAAACCAGAAGATGAATCTTTCAATCTCTTTGTCAGTTTCCAAGGGAGAATTACTGTTGATGAAGTAAACAGACCACTAAATATGTTCTCATTTCCTTTTCACTGTTTCTTCCGACAAAATGATCCTCCATGGCTTTATATTCCACATGAGATTGTTGCTCCTGATACTGAAGAATTATTGGAATATTATGCAGAAAGAAATCATGATCATAGACATGATTATGATGATCGTGCCAACAGTGATTGATTGTAAAGATCACTCTATTTGAAATCTTTACAAATCTCACTTTTGTACATATTTTTGGTTTCCGTGGGATTTGATCCAAATAAAAAATCTCCACTTTGTAATGATTGTACTTAAAGAGCCGATGTCCTAGATTCCGGCCTTATTTCATTAGATTGTGTCGGATTCGGTCCCCATATGGCTGAGCCTCCAAGGGACGAGATAACAAGTGGCTGTCCCCACTTGCCCGAATCCTAGGTAAATAGTAAACATGTGATAAGCATCTTAACTATTCATTGTCTTTTAGTGCTCTCGTGATAGGCATCTTGCACGATGTCCTAGCCGAAAATAGATGCTTTGTGTCTCCGGTATCCGGTAAAGGTTTTCACCGGATGACCTGCTCGAATGCTATAAATACTTGCCTCACTACCTCATTTGGCATTCGGAGTTTGAGAGTTTGAGAGAGTGTGTCTAGAGTCTGAGTCTGAGATATTTCCCTGCTCTGCATCTGCAGGATCCTTCCTGAACTGCTTGCATCACGGAAAATTCTCTAAGTCTGTATATTGAGTCTGTATCAAATCTCCCTGCTCTGCTTCTGCGGGCATTCTGCCTGATCTGCTAGCATCACGGTGATTTATTCTGATGTATCTGGTATCTCAGTTTCAATAAATTATTATGAGTGAGTATCTTTCAGAAGTGGTATGAAGCTTGTGCTTATGCGATCGATCTATTTATATCTGCGTGCGGGAAGGTTGTCAGCTTTTAAGCCGCCCGGCCGGCCGGCACCACCAAAACAAAAATTTAAATGTTTTTTTTTTAATTTTACAATGTTGTTTTTTTAATTGTTTTTTTTTATTTTTTTTTAACAATTTTTTTTTTAAATTTCTGTTAACAATTTTGTTTTTAATTTTGGTTTTTTTTTTTATAATTTTGAGGAGGCGGGCTGGGCCGCCCCCATGGCGCTGCTCGGCCGGCCCCGGTGCCCCCCGGAATCGGCCCTCAGCCAAGGCGGGGGTTGGGAGGCGGGCTGGGCCGCGGCGCCCAACAGGCGGCCGTGCCCAGTTTTTTTGTTATTTTTTATTTATTTTTAATTTTTTTTAATTTTTTTTTTAATTTTTTTTATTTGTTTTTAATTTTTTTTTGTTTCTTAATTTCAATTTTTATTTTTTTTATATAATATAATTATTAAAACATTATTTATTAATAAAAAAAAAATGTTAAAAATATCAAAATATAACAAATTTAAAAAAAAAAACAATTTATTAAATCACAATAATGTTTGGTTTTTAAACATCATATAATTAAAAAAAAAAAAAACAATATAATAAATTATAAAAAAAACATTTGTTTTAATATAACAATATAATTAAAAAAATAAAAAAAAACTATATCACAATACAATTAAAAAAGATATATATATATATATATATATATATATATATATATATATATATATATATATATATATATATATATATATATATATATATATATCAAAACAATAAAGAAAAAAAAAATAAAATTAAAAATTAAAAAAATAAAACAAAGATTTAAAATTAAAAATAAAAATAAAATAGAATATAAAATAAAAAAATTCTCAAATAAAAAAAAAATTAAATAATGAAATCACTAATATATTTATGATTAAAAAAAACAAATAAAAAATGTTATAATATTACTTTTTTTTATGTGCATGGTCGTTTTATGGATTTTTATGTCTAAATGAACCTATAAGTCTTAAAAAAGAAAAAAAATCTAAATTTTTGTTCTTAAAACCCTAAAAAATTTAGTTTTTTTTTGCATTTTCTTCACTAAAAAAATATTAAAAAATCAAGGTTTTTGAACCTAAAAACCTTTAAAAAGTAGTTTTTGGACACAAAAAAACTATAGAACAATAGATTTTTCCCAAAATCGTCTCTAAATTGACAGAATAGAAGGAAAACTAACCTTTGAAATGCAAAAAGTTGTTGTCACCAATGCCAACACAACACCTCCACAAAATTACGAATAGCAACACAATGCCTCCAATGCCAATGCAATGCCTTCACGAAGTTACCAATGCCAATGCAACACCTCCACAAAATTACCAATAGCAACACTGCCAATGCAATGCCTCCACGAAGTTACCAATGCCAACGTAACACCTCCAAAAATTTGCTCTAACAAATACCAGAAAACTTGATGTGATGTGATGAATAGAAACAATCATTCCTTTTAAATAGCATATATTGTCTGATTGGTTTACTTTTTAATGAATGAGGGATTAAAATTTCAAATTTCAAATATTTACATTTAATTTATTATAGTTCATACTATAGTTAAAATACTTATTATTTTCATGTAGTTAACATAATTAATATTTTATTTAATATTTACATGTACTGAATGTTGAATAATTCAAATATAATCTCAGATTAAAAATTAAAATATGAAATACTTACATGTAGTTACTTATATTTAATATTATACATAAAATAGTTAATATTTGTATTTAGTTATCATAGTTAATATTTACATGTAATCAATGTTTAAAATCATGGGATTAAATTTTAAAATCTAAAATATGTACATGTAGTTAATTATAGTTTAAATAGTTAATATTTACATGTTGTTATTTTTGTAAATATTTACACGTAGTCAATCTTAAACCATTCAAATAAGAAAATTATTTTAGTTTCAAAGACATGCATGAAAGGAATATTTTGTGGATATTTTGAATAGAAAGTATGGTGAAATATTTGAAGACCAACAGTTTATTAATAAATTTTGAAATATATTTTAGATGAATATAAGGTAAGTTTAAAATTTAAAATTTAAAATATTTACATGTAGTCATTATAGTTAAAATAGTTAATATTTGCATGTAGGTATTATAGTAATATTATAGTTAATACTTACATCTAGTCAATGTTAAATCATTCAAATAAAAACATTATTTTAGTTTGGAAGGCATCCATGATAGAAATATTTTGTGGATATTTTGAATATAAATATCGGTAAAATATTTCAACATAAACAGTTTATTAAAAAAAATGTTAAATACATTTTTTCATTAATATTTGTACCAAATATATGAAATGAAAATTTTGGAGGGAAAGTTTTTCGTGAAATTTTTTGGAGGGAAATTTTGGAGGGAAATTTTTTCGCGAATTTTTTTGGAGGGAAAATTTGGAGGGAAATTTTCAGTCTTTAAGCTATATATTGTAAGTGGGAGAGGAATTTGTATCATTCAACCTATTCTTGTTGAAAGCCATGGTTTCTTCTGATAATGGAGTTTTTCTTTCTGGAACATCAACATCTTCATCACGCAACAACTCTATTCATAGTGATGAATATAACGGGAGTTCGTTCACCATGAATAGAGAGTCAAAAAATCGACTTGGTTGTTATCCTAAAGATGATGATAACAAAATTGATGAGGTGCAGAAAAATGAAATTTCTATAAATCGAGCACCAGTTATACCACTTACTCTTAATCCTAAGGATTATGAAAGCAACAGTGATGAAGGGCATGATGAAAAAATTCCAGAGTCAAAAGTTTCACTTCGCCCTAATCCCAAGGATTATGAGGACACCATTGATGAAGAGGGAGATGAAGAATATCCACTTTAGCTTAATCCTAAGGATTATGTGAGAACAACAAATGAAGAGGGTAATGAAGAATCTGTAGAGTCAAAATATCTACTTTGTCCTAATCCCGAGGAGTATGCCAGCACCACTGATGAAAAGGGGGATGTAAAATTTCCAGAGTCAAAATATCAAATTCGTCCTAATCGTAAGGATTATGCGAGCACCACTGATGAAGAGGGGAATGATAATGTTTTAGAGTCAAAACATCCACTTCATCCCAATCCTAAGGATTATGCTAGCACCACTGATGAAGAGGGAAATGAAAAATTTATAACGTCAAAATTTCCACTCCGTCCTAATCCTAAGGATTATGCAAGCACCACTGATGAAGAGGGGGAAGAAAAAATTCCAGAGTCAAAATTTCCACTTCTTCTTAATCCTAAGGATTATGTCAGCACCACAGATGAAGAGGGGAATGAAGAATTTGCAAAGTCAAAATATGCACTTCATCCTAATCCTAAGGATTATGTCAGCACCATTGAGGAAGAGGGAAATGAAGAATTTGCAGCGTCAAAATATCCAATTCATCCTAATCCTAAGGATTATGCCAGCACCACTGATGAAGACAGAGATGAATTTCGAAAGATAAAATTTTCACTTCATCCTAATCATAACGATTATAATTTATCCACTGATGAAGGGGGGGATGAAGAATTTCCAATAAATATAGATTCAAGGCATTCACTTATTCCTAATCCTAAGGATTATGGGAGCTTCAGTGAGGAAGGGGAGGGGCAGGATGAAGAAATTCTAGTGAATACAAATTCAAAGCTTCCACTTATGCCTAATCCCAAGGATTATGAGAGCACCACTGAGGAAGGGGAGGATGAAGAGTTTCTTGCAAATGATAATTTTAGAGGCACAGATCTGAATATTGCATTTTCTCCAAGTGACCATTTCAAAGACACTCATGGTGATGAAGAATTGAATCTTCCCAGGGAAGAATTTGAAAGCATGGGTCAAGATGGTGAAGAATTTCTTTTGAGTCAGGGTTACAAAAGTGCCGATGATTCTTGTGAAATGTTTTCTTCAACTGATGATGGTAAAGAAAATTTTCCATGCAATGATGTTGATGAATTTCTTAACTATGTTGAGGATGATGATAGTGGGGATAATATTCCTCCTAATGGTGATGAAACTACCATTACAAAGGATGATGGAATGATGAAGTCGTTGCAAGTAAATATAACAACTAGGAGTAGGAGTAGACCTTTTCATATCAATCCAAAGCATTC
Organism: Pinus albicaulis; assembly: GCA_034641835.2. NCBI lineage: Eukaryota > Viridiplantae > Streptophyta > Pinopsida > Pinales > Pinaceae > Pinus > Pinus albicaulis. The sequence goes on from CM076577.1 coordinate 658,455,692, forward strand.
CAGTTATACAAGGGTGAGGACAAAATATCTCACGACAAAAAGTTTTGTCGTTCATTTGATTTCAAGTGAATGTTGTCAAAGGGATTGCTTGAAAAATATGGATTTCAACTTTGCTTTGGAGAAAAGGAAAACATATATGTCAATGAATAAAATCATGCAAAATTCATATTTAGTGGGTTGCATGCAATCTACACTAGCAAGTTATGATTATCATATTGGGAATGTATTTCTTTGCAGAAAGGCGTTCAAAATGTTGTATTCAATTGGTAATTGTCGTTTGTCAAGAATCCAGGATAGATTGGAAAAGGATCCCACATATTATTCAGAAGCATGTTATAAACAGGAGGTGGGGCCATTTGCAAATACTGCTAAGAAATGGATGAAAAACTTCTTTTCAAATCATGGAGAGTGTATGCCAAATAAAGACACAATACATATTCCAGATAATTTCTCGAGACGAGAAATATTCATGTTATACAAAGATTATGCAGAAGATGTTAAAGGAATTGGTAATTTTATTACATATTCTTATTTTACAAGGATATGGAAAACTAAATTCAACAATGTTTGTATTCCTAAGAAGACAAGGATGGGGATTTGAAGCACATGTGCTTCTCTTAAAGTAAAAAGAGATAAATGTCAAGGGGCATGTGTTCAAAACGTTGTTTTTTAAAATTTGATACTTATCAACTATGAAAATATATTTATTCATATGTTTCTTTTATTTTATGTACAGATTCTGTTGTCAAAGAACTTCAAGAGCATCGCAATCAGAAAACAAGTGAAAGACAAAAGTTGTATAAACATTGAAAGAAGTGTTATGATCATCCAAATAAATATCCGGGATTGATAATTGATGGTATGGACCAAAATAAAACACTTCTTCCACATTTTGTCCGCACGCCAAAAAAATTACAGGAGGAAAATTTCATTCAGTTTCACTTGGTTGGTTGTATGGTATTTAATGAGAAGATGTTTCCAAGAGTTTTCTTCACAACTCCAAATATTCACAATGATGCAAATCTAACCATAACTATAATCCATGATGTGGTTACTCATTGGTCCGGGATTCTTCTTGAAGTTTTGTATTTACAATTAGACAACACAAGTCATGAGAACAAAAATCAATTTCTTTTTGGGTATCTAAACATGCTCGTTGAATTGGGGATTTTTAAAAAGATAAAGGTTGGTTTCCTTCTTGTTGGGCATACTCATGATCATATTGATCAAATGTTTAGTCGTTTTTCAGTAACATTGAGGAGGAAAGGTGTTGGGAGCCTACCATCATTAATTGAATGTATTAAGAAATCGTAAATTCCAGAGCTTGTTTTTCATGTGTTGGAAGAAACTATTGACATGCGAAGGTTTATTTTTGGATCGCATGGTGAGGAGAAATGCATTGAACAACTTAACGAAATTAGCTTCCAGCATCAATTTCGTATCAAAAAAATTGATGGGATAATACTTATATGGGGCAAGAAGTATTGAACTATTGAAGAATGGGGACCATCATCACGTTTAGCATTTTTGAAGTTCATTCCAGAGCGTCCAATGTTTTCATCAAAGATATTGTTATTACAGTCAGTTTCCGAACTCCATAATGCACGAAGGCAGAAGACAGACATAAATTATTCTGAATGTCTAGAGGAAATTAAAATATGTATTAGAGATACATATGAATACTTCGATGTTGTTGATTCAGTTTGGTGGGAGTCTTTTTTCAGTAATCAAAGTGATATGATTTCAAGATCAGTAAATGAGGATACGCTTTTGAAGACTCCTTTTTTTTGGCCACAAAATATGCCAAATGAACATGAACATCAAGAAACACACAATGTTGAACAACAACAGCCTCAAGATATTATTAATTTCTCACAGGTAGAGGAAAGAGAAATCTATATTGGTTCTAGAAGATCACGTGCACAACGTGAAGCCATGGAAGACCTTTACAGGGGTTCTGTGCAGGATCTTAAGGAGGGTTGCATGATAGCAGTGTTAGCAGATGAAGATCCACTTGGCTATCCATTCCGGATTGCCAAGGTTATAAAGGTCATTAATGAAAATGAAGAGATTACAGCTGTTGATGTACATTGGTATGCCACAAGTACCCACCCTTTCAATGGTGTGTACAAGCCAGAGATGGTAGTGGAAAAAAGAATTGGAAGAAAGAGAAAAAGAAAGGGCACAAATATAAATCGTCGCTGCACAGATGTCTTAAAATTGGAGGATGTTGACATACTTGTGTATGACTTCAATTTGACAAAGAGAGGAACTCTTCAGTTCTAGACCATAAATATTTTGAAGAAATTGCTACCAGAACAATTACTATTGAAATGGGACTCTGCAGAATGTAGATGTAGATCTACAAGACTTTTGAACTCTGAAATGGTGGGCATGCATGTTGACTCAGATGGAGCACTAGTTGATGAAAGAGAAGAATATGGATCATCTTCATCTACATCGAGCCATTCATCTGAAGATGTAGATTATGATGGTGTGCCAGAACCTATGGCTGATTTTGAATAACTATCTAAGACACTTTTATGTAATTGATGGTTGCATGGTAACTTGAAATAGAAATTTTGACTTCCATGTCCTTTTTCATGAAGTTTTGAGACATTTCTATGTTTGTTGGATTATATGTTTTAATTATTGAGAATTCGTTTCTTTAGAATATCGACAATGTAACAATGAATTAAAAAAATAATTTATGTTATATTCAATGTACCAATGTTGATATTTTAATTATAAGTAAAATAGAAAATAGAAACTAATGTTGAATTTTTAAATTATGCAGTGATATTACCATGATATTATGTATTGTTACCATTTGGTATAAGATACTTTTAAAAGTTTTAATAATTGTATGCATCATTGAAACAGAACACTTTGTTTTGATGCTTGATTTTTAGGTTTTGGTTGAAATTATATTTAAATTTGTCTTATGCTAAGATTTGAAAAAAGATAAGTTTCTATCCTTTAAAATTAAAATTACTCTTACTTGTTTCTGTTCAATGATAATTTTTTCATTTACTTGTTCATTTTTTTAAATTGTTAAGTCTTATAATTTCTCCATAATTTCATTTTTCAAGTATGTTGAACACTTAAGATTGAAAAACTTTAGATTTACAACTTGTCATTAAGGTTTTTATGCGCTACCAAATTTTATCTTTAAGGTTATGGTTGACAATAATTACAATTTTGGGGTTGTTTAAAGTCAAGATATTTTATGTTCAACAACATGGATGAGAATTGTTCGAAATGATAAGCCCTTAAGACATGTATTTGTTTATCTTTAACATCATCTATAAAAAATGTTAGAAATTTACGATTTTAAAAAATGTCCTAATATGTTGTCTTTAATTCCATTGTTACAAGTGTCAAAATTATCACACAATTTTTTTTTTGTTATTCCAGCATCAACTGGTTTTGTTTTGAGGGTGTTTTTTCAATCCTTTTTTCAACAAACAATTTTGTTTTTAGCATAATTTTATAAAATGTTGAAATTTGACCTTAAAAAAAAACCAAGTTCGTTTTGGAAGACACACTTTTTTTTGGGGGGTGTTTTTTCAAGTTTTTTGAGACTTTTTGGGCTACAGTTCTCGTTTTGAGGTCAGGTTACCTATTTTATCGGTAACAGTGTTGTAGATGGTGTTATGATGGATAACATAAATAAAACATGTAATGCAGAAAATATGTGGTACCTCCATTACCTATGTGGCTCTGGTCCACTTCCTGTGTGATTTGTTTCCTTAGTCAGACAAGGTAGTGGCTCTGGATATTATTTTTCCTATAAAGTAAGTATTCCATGTACTTTATGAACAAGTTATTTCTATGGTTCCTTTATAATATTTCAACAAGGGAGATTTTGTAGGTATGTTTAGTGATATAGATTTCATCACAATCGGACCTACAAAAACTTAGAAATTATGGAGCAATTATCTAAGAGGAAGAGTTGAGACATGTACCATTGTTGCTTGGAAAGATCAAAATATGTTTATTAAGAGACAACAATCTGATCATTCTATACCCTGATTTTAGAGACCTTTTGTATATGTAAGTTCTTATGATGATTTAAAGGATGTGACATAAATAATTTTTCAAAATGAGGTTGCTGCAATGATTGTCATATATTTGTCAACACAAGGAGTCTCATGTCCACAACTGTTGCACCTTGCATCTATTTCATAAATACTAACATGGATATGAAAACATTTCAAACATGTTGTTAGTTCTATGACACTTCTAGAGAAGTCCATTTATGTGTTTCCCATAGGTACATGGATACCAAAATTTATATGTTTCCCAAGTGCAACTTGACAAAATGAATATTTGAAAGGTAGAAGTACATTTGATGGTTCTAATTATGGTGGAATGAGATGCCACATGTGCATTTGATCTAAAATCCTTCAGGAAGTGATGGAGTGTTTAACTAAACCTGGTGTCCTCTATTATGAGAGCATATTGAGCTTTCCATGTACCATATTTCTTTATTCAAGTGGGAATTTCGGTATGGCTATAACTTCCAAATTTACATTAGAGGGGGAGTTTTGAAATTCGATATGGAACAATTTACATAATTTTACATATAGGTGATTTGAATTCCTCCATCGAATACAAGTTGATGATTTGCATAACATGAAATTCCTCAATGTAATATTAAATTCAATGTAGGTGTGACTTGCCAAGTGTCTTATTCCTAATTTCAAAGGCTAAAAACTATTCATTTATTTGCTAGGCATTTGGAATACAAACAAACAATTGGAATATTGTTCATCTAAAATACTATTCATTTTTTTGCTAGGCATTTGTTTATACAAATGTTGATTCCAACTCTGAGAAGAATGTGAAATGAATGGGTGGACTAGGCTTTTGATTTGAAATGCTTGCACTGGAATACAAACAAAGAACGAGTTATATAAAGATGGATTTTTGGATTGCAAAATAGATTTTTTTTTTTAATTGAATTATTGAGAGACCTAGTTAGACATTTGTCTAGCTAGAGAGAGAAAGAGAAGTTGAAGTGAAAAGCATAATAGAGGTAGAAGAGCACAATAAACAATTATAAAAGCGTAGACACAAAGTAGCGAAAAGAGACAAAGAAAAGTTTTGTAAGAATTTTATTTTACTAACTCCATAGGTAATGGGAATATCTTTATTGACAAAATTATTTACGTTATTAAATATGTCTAAAAATATTGTAATAATTGAAGAGAAAACTATTCTACTTACTTTTTTTTTAAGATTTTGTTGTTTCAAAACCTTTTATTCTATACTAAATATGCGTAAAGATAATGTAATAATTAAAGGGAAAACTTTTCCACTTACATCTTATTCTTTTATCTCAATACAATTTCCACCTCAACTTTTACCCAAAGACTTCAACTAGTAGCAAAATGAGAGACTAAATCCACACAATCTAATTGATGATTATTGAAACAAACAAATGAGTGTTTAGCCACCAACTCTACGATATTCAATTTCACGACAGGGTATATATAAGACAGATGACCACTGCATAACCAAGAATATGAGACCACCGCAGCCCTTTACTTCGTGTGAACGTGGTGTACTTTCTCTGCAACAGCGTTTGAAAAGCATTGGAGTCTAACAGAATCCGCGAAATTCTTCCAAATTTTTTTATTCTCACGCTATAGTAAATTTAAATTAATACAATCAATTCACCTTATACTTTATCAAGGTCAAGTCGATACGGACAACTCACAAGATTTAATGGACCGGGCCTTAGAATCTGATCACACTGCGCCTGTTCTTATTGTAGAAATTTGCACCTAATTTATTCGGTCAATACATGCATTTCCTTTCCTGCATCACTTTTCCAACACGAGCACCATTTTTCATTGGAATTTTAGAATAGTGTCATTTCCTCTCCATTTGGGAAGTTTATTGCATCAGTTACTCTGATTACAGTCGGCGAAGCCAAGTCAATTTCGGGCCACCAAACCCTTCAACCGGAAAAGCGAACGTACGTTGTAACACTCCCTGCCTTCCAAAGGTGCCTAGATAGAGGACAGGCCAGACGCAACAGAGCGACCGGGAGCGGATTACCCACCTAGGGGGGAAAAGAGACGGCCATCTCGTAGCACATTGCGACCTACAGGCAGCACCGGCGAGAACCAACACAAGGGAAGGCAACCCGATTGGGAGTCAGAGGATCCATAGCACCTGCCTACCTCGATTTGGAAAGGACCTCGTCTTTCTTCATCATTTTTGCGCCGACAGACTAAGGGTAAGGGATCTATTCTCTGCAACCGTGCAGATTTGACAACCTAACGATACATCCAATACCAATTAGTTAGTGAATACGGCTCCAGCACAGATTGGACGCGTTGTTAGATCTCTGGATCTCCAAAACCAGAACCAAGATCAGACCAAGCAAGAAGGAAAGGGAGGGAAGGAGGCCAGGTGATCGCAGAGCTCTTTGAGGGGAAGAAATATGAGTAAGTGGCACAAATTATGTTCGAACCTTTTGGTATGTATGTATCCCTTCCCCCGGAACTATAGATAGATCCTAAGATCCACGAGAAACTCCATTCCACACTGCTGAGTCGTCGGACTTATCCACCAAGGATGGGATGGAATTTGAGTTTGTGGATTGCGTCGGGGAAAATCTACCTACCAAAGCTAGGCAGATATATAGACTCATTTCCCGCTACTAAGAGAGAGCAAGGAACAAAATGATTGTTTGTTCAGACTAGCGCCCACCCTCACTCCTTTCGGGTATGCGGGTACTAAGAGTCCTCCCACTACCAACCAGCAGAAAATATATCATCTGGCTGGGTCTTGCCAGTATCAACAACAACAATCTAAATCACAACCTATGGAAACGGGAACAGCAACTCACTATGGCTCTTGGCTGGCCCAGAAAACGTCCTGTGGGTGAGTAAATGCAACAAGACAGGCTAGACGACGTCCTGGGCTGCAATCCCAGTCCGCGGCAGAGGAGACAGCAAGCTTTGTTCGCTTCTTCTCCACCAAGCACGGGAGTTTGGGTGGGGAAAACTGTAGGCCGGTGGCTACCTGAGGAAACTCTGATTCGATTCGCCGGCTGGGAGGCACCTACCTCATCCCGATCGCAAGGAGAGGTTCACCATGATGGGCTAGGTACTTCTCTTTGTGTCCCGGAAAGGAAGGACGGACCGGACATCATACTTTTGCGGCATGCTCTTCATATTTACGGATTCGCATGCATATAGACAGACTCACTCCCTCCTTCCCAACGTCTTTCCTTATCCATCTGACTGAGGTAGAGAAACATATATATATTATGACTGACTTCCACTTATTGATTGATCTCGGAGAATTGAATGGTTCCATATTGGGATCGAATGAAATGAGAGTGATACTGAGGTTTCGTGAATGGGCCCCTAGCCAGCAGTCCGCCCACACCTGTGTAGAGTGGATCGTTCAGCACCTGCGGCACAAACCAATTTTTGACCCATCGGCCCTAGTATCATAGGCGACCGAACGGCCTCCCCCCTAATTACTGGACCAACCTGCTATTATAATTCCATAAACACCTAGCGAAGATATGGCAGACAGATGAAGTATACCTATGTCCGAATCTGGCGATACCATACCATGATCAAAAGGTACAACGGCCCAAGAAACCAAACTTAGCATAGATGTAACCACTGGAGCCATTCTAAAAAGAGATAAATTAGCGCTACATGGTGAAATAGGTTCTTTCATAGCTAATTTCAAACCATCTGCTAAAGGTTGTAACAATCCGAACGATCCAACTGCATTAGGACCCTTTCAATGTTGCACGAGAGCCATTACTTTACGTTCAGCTAACACTAAGAAGGCTACTCCTAGTAGAAGTGGTATGATTATTCCAGGTATTTCAGCTAGAATAGCAATGTACGTTTCCGATTTCCTATTAACTCATGATCAGGGTCGCCCCGATCATGTCATGATATTTCGCTCATGATTGGGCCAATCATGATAAGGATGGGACCTATTCTCGAGTAGCAGCTCCAAAGGGAGAGGAACTATTCACTATTCAAGGTCATCCTCTATATTTCTTTCTTCCCCTAAAATCCTGCGCATAGCTCAGGTAAGGTCATCCCCTTCCCCTCAAAGAGCTAGAAGGTGGTAAGGTATAATCCTTACTTAGCGGAGCTAGCGGAAAATAAGTTCCAGGACCCTCTCTTGGTGGTTCTTCAAGTTGATGGCGGTGGTCGAGTCATGTTGTAGCATGATGGCGGCTTTTGGGGCCCCTCCCCAAAAAGAGAGTTGTTGATGGCGGCCCTCTATTTTAAGAAAATAGAGAGAGAAATCCCTCACCATATGAATAGTGAGTCCCTACGGGGCCTTGACCTCCTCGGCCGAGCCCCTAATGGGCCTTTGGTCGAGCCCCCTACCGGGTGATGGCAGCCTCGACCTCCTTGGCCGAGCCCCTAATGGGCCTGTTGGTCGAGCCCCCTCACCATATGAATAGTGAGCCCCTACTGGGCCTATTGGGTCGTCTCCTCACACGTTACCTCTCTCGGTGGTCGAGAGTTTGGCAAGCTCGGCGGCCTCGACCTCCTCGGCCGAGTCCCTCGACCTCGTAACCTCGGCCGAGTCCCTCGACCTCGTAACCTCAGTCGAGTCCCTCCGGACCTCACCTTTTTAGGGAAGGTGAGCGAGAAATCCCTCGACCTCGTAACCTCAGTCGAGTCCCTACCGGGCCTCACCATATGAATAGTGAGTAACTCCGTCCCTCCGGACCTCACCTCTTTGGGGAGGTGAGCGAGAAATCCCTCGACTTCGTAACCTCAGTCGAGTCCCTACCGGGCCTCACCATATGAATAGTGAGTGACTCTGTCCCTCCGGGCCTCACCTTTTTAGGGAAGGTGAGCGAGAAATCGATGGCGGCCTTTGTCGAGAGTTCGGAAAGCTCACCCTCACCATATGAATAGTGAGCCCCTACCGGGCCTACCGGGCCTCACCTTTTTAGGGAAGGTGAGCAAGAAATCCCTCACACATATGAATGTATGAGTCCCTACGGGACCTCACCATATGAATAGTGAGTGACTCCATCCCTTCGAGCCTTTAGTCGAGAGTTCGGTAGGGTCACCCTCACCCTACCGGGCCTCACCATATGAATAGTGAGTCGATATGGGATGCATTGAGTATAATAATTATGCTAAACATAAAAATTGGTTGAAGTATACTACTAATATAGTATTACTATTATATCTCATTAGCTATATATAGTATCCTATAGTATTACTATGGGATTACCTCAACCTGTACATTTTGGTGCCAGCTGCATAATAGCTCCCTGTACCAGTATTAGTCCAAACCTTTAGCTCCTAAACACATGCTTGCTTAGATAAATAAGGAAGTAGCCTTACTGACCTATGCTAATACACAGGCTCGTAATACCTTGTACGCTAGTTGTTGGGCTTATCATTTTTGAGTTTCACAGGGGTGTTGCTCATGGGCTTGTAAACCTCCTAAAAGGTGGGCATCCTCCCTACCACATACGATTACCCTGCATCACCTACAAGCAAGCAAACCTACCCTACCTCTTTACTGATTCAAGTTACTATTACAATTGAAGCCAGCAAGTAAAGTAAGTGGGAATAAAGGGGCTACCATTTTACCTCAAACGATAATACGGGAGAGGGAGAAAAATATTGTTTACGAAGGACTGGGTAGCTATTAATGTAAGGAAGGATGATTGGACCTCTTTATCGTCTACTATATTTCTAACCACTATGACTTATTACAGAGTGGCTTTCGACCAGGATGTGATAACAGAATGTTTTCCATATTGCCAATCGGACGGAGGTTGGGCGGCAGAACGGGATGGAGCGGGGTTATACCGATTGGCGATTGGAATATCTTCTTAATATGGATGGAAAGCCATTCAATCAGTTGGTTTAGTTTTTGTAGGAAGGTAAGGTCCTCAGGAACTTCATTTGGGTTAATAGCATCTTGATTTCTTAACGAGCATATTCCATTCGATGACCTCGCAAACTAAAGCTATTTAGTATTGACTTGTATATTTTAAGTAACTAGATACATAGCCCCCTTACATAAAATCCACATTGAAAGGGCTGATACAGTCATTCAATATCCCTTCAAGCAATTGCTCTTGGGCTTGAGTGAGGCCCGTAAGCGGAGTAGGAAGGTCCGTAATCGCTATGTATAGTAGCAAGATAGTCTCTTTTTATTGGGGTGAGACCAACTACACCAACAAGTCGATAAGCTTATTCAGCGATATGCTCGTAAGTAAACAATAACATGTCTCAATGTATTTAGAGGTCGAGGGCCTAGGTCTAGGGTCTAGGTCGAGGAAGAGGGTAGAGGTCTATGGTTCCTCTGTAGAGGTTCGAGTTCGATGTTTGAGGTTCGATTTCTATGCTGCTATGAGCTATAATATCAAATTATAGCTATAAACTATAAGGAAAGGTCTTCCTAGTTACGATACTAGTAAGACCACACCTCGGTATTACTTCCCATAGTAATACTATATTGCTTAGAGCAGGATACTAGAAGGAGGTGGTATCCCATAGTAATACTATATCTCTTGTCCATTCCCCCTTTTCCCATGATTCTATATATATTCCTTGAACTATGAGTATATTAATGATATGGGATGCATTATGTAATTAAATATGGGCATTCATTTCATTCCAAAGATAAGTCGTAAGGTAGGTAGGTGGGTAGAAGGCAGCATATTCGTTGGTTCAAAGTGTTGTACCCACCCACTAAGCATGAATTCAGGAAGTGTGATAGGTAGAACAGGTCTAGGTCTTAAGGTGGAAAAAGAGAAGGTGGGTAGCAGGCAGGCATGAAAAGAAAAGCGGGTAGGGGTATGATTCCTAGCAATGGAGTTGGTTCAAATTCCTGAATTGTCTATCGGCAAGGCTCGGCGAGATAGTTAATAGTGGTACCCTACCCAGAAGAAATCCTAAAGTGGTAAAATGTAAGGCTAGTACTGTATTGAAGACCGTGCAGCTCTATGTGAAGCTCTTCCATGCATGAAATCCAATGCTGTAAGTCTAAGTGTGAGGCAGTAAGTAAGTCAGTCTCTAAAAGAAGAATCTGACCTGGAGAGATAATTTGACGAGATAGAGATAGAGGGGCGTTGATCGGCAGCTGAAGGGAGCAGGCAGGTTCGATATTGCTCCTCCATCAGTACAGACTCTGTATATTGATACGCTGAACTGAAAGACATGGCGTGCCCCCCGAAATCGGATCTAACCCAACTTCCTTACTTCTCTGGGCCCAGTCCTCTTATTGGAGTTATAGTTGACTATACAGAGCTAACCGAGACCGGCTCAAGGATCGAACTACGAAATATACATGGGCCGAGTTAGAATGGAATGCACCTTTAGGAATCATAATAGAAAACTGCCCAATAAGAGTTCAAGCATTATCCCACATCGATTGGGCACCGGAACACTCTTTTGGTTCCCCCACGGCATGTATATCAAGATATAATTCTTATCGAACCTGCTAGTCTAACTGTAGCGACACTCTAGCAGAAACACTTATGGGTTCTATCCATATTCGTGAGAGAGCCATGATTTACAAACAGATAATAAGATGGGTGATTTCCAACATTCATGGAGTAGAGTGATCGAGAAGCGCTACTATCCATTTTGCACCTTTCACTCTAGTCGAGATTGAACACTCCAATAAGACCTCTGCTTTTGCGCTTAAATCAGCTTCTTAGTTAATAGAAGTAAACCCATTACATATAGCTCACATGAAGCTGAGTGAATCTGTAATCATTACATAGCCTATAAACAGCGGAAGATGTATGAATCCCATTAATTTGACCATTAAGCTAGTATGATAAGAGTATCAAAAAGGTCATAGTTATACGAACATGATTACCAACTTGGTTGTTTACATATATATGGGAATAGTTATACAAACCTGATTAGGCTTAGCTTATAGAGTGTTGCAGGTACAATAAAGCTTAGACTTCTAGCTTACATTACCATTGACTCTTCTGGTCTGAGTAAGCTAGTAGGAGCCACTCTTTCTAAGTATCAACATTATGGTAGTTATAGTATATATAATGACTAATATGTAACATGTTTAGCTCTTTGTATTCATAGTACTACTGCCATTCCTAATATAAGCTGTAGTTTGTGTTCCCTTTACTCATATAAGCATACTCATACGGTAATCATACTACACTTAATTAGAGAAATTGGGCAGCTTATAGTATTACCATTAATCCCATGGGTTTAGTACTATCATATCAACCATCTATGCCTAATTGGACCAGTACCATATATAGGTAGATCGTTGAACCTAGAACCATAGGTGAATAAGAGATAACGACCATATGGATACTTAAAATGGCATACACTCATCTTACACTAGTCATTGGTTACAACTATAGAATAAGGAGAATAACTTATGTAGTGATATTCTCATATATAGTATATATAATAAATAGTACTATGTTTAGAGCTTAAACTGGTCCATAGCTTGTAATACATAAAAGCTTAGAAAGGGCCTATTCTTATTTATCCAATCATATCTCGATGCATGAAATTCAGATGATCTGAGTTGATATCACTGTGTGAAATTCAGAGTTGGCCTTGCTCTCCTTTTGTCGAGCAAGCGACTACATTCCTTGCCCGATGCGGACTAGAGACTACGTTGATGGCGGCGCCCTTGTCGAGAGTTCGATTCCTCTCCTCGACCTCGTAACCTCAGCCGAGTTTATGGCGGCCTTGTGTTCTTCGCGTTGATGGCGGGGGCCCCTCCCCCTTCTCTGGTCGGGAGAGTGGGTTCGTAAACTCACCCCCTCCCCAAAAAGAGAGTTGTTCGTCTCCTCACACGTTACCTCACCCTAACGGGCCTATCATTCTTCAAGTTGATGGCGGGGGCACCTCCCCCTTCTTTGGTCGGGAGATTGGGTTCGTAACCTCACCCCTCCCCCAAAAGAGAGTTTCTCCTTCCTCGCACGACCCTCACCCTCACCCTTTATGTTAAGGTCAATCTTGGGTTCAATCACCTCTCCCTTATGGTCGATCTTGTTTATGCATCCTAATGAAATAACCTAATATATTCTAGATGTTGCAGTAGTTGCAGCCTTGAAATCACCTAATGAAATAACCCAATAGATTCTAGATGTTGCGGTAGTTTTTCGTCATTTCATTCCATAGATAAGGCCCTTATGAACAAGTAGTTGTTGTTCCATTTTCACTACAAGATAGAAACAAGACAGGAGCTGTCGATACAAGACAGACAAAGAAAGGCGAGGTGTAGCCGAAGGCTAGAGTTGGTAGCACACTCTGTTATATATGTTGCTAATGAGATATAGTAGTAATACTATATTAGGATACTATAGATAGAGTATTGATTACCTCAACCTGTACATTTTGGTGCCGGTTGCATAATAGCTCCCTGTACCAGTATTAGTCCAAACCTTTATAGTCTCAAAAGGTGGGGAGTGAAGCAGCTGAGCCGCGCAACATGAGGGGAAAGGCATAACCTCTAGCCTGCCGAATGAATCTAATGCCCGGTAGGGCAGCAGGGAGGAACCTACCATTGAGGGCCATCATCGAAGGAGGGAATCAAGCGATGGGAGGAAAGAGGCAAGGGATCAGATTACCGGATATAGAGAATCATCAACAAGTGCCACCTGATAAGTCTTAAAAGTGATCTATTTTAGGTCCGCAAAGGCAAAGAAGCATGATAAGATTTGCACTGGAGAGAAAATTTCTTTCATTCACCTAAGAATAGTGTTATCCCGCCTCACACTGACGACTAAACATGTGCAGTTTACACACCACGTTTAGCACAACCAATGACTCCGGGCATGACAACGACACACACCGCTGGCTCCCACCACCTAACCTACCCACCGGCGATTCAATGTGATTGACTGCCCGCCCCTTCACCTGTGCTAAAGTATTCCTTGTAGTTTCACTTTTTAGTGGGGCATAGATATCGACTATAAGCACCAGAATAGTCTCTCCCTTCTAAGGTACCTTATCTTACTAATGACACTCGCGAGGGTTCTACGCCTGCAAAGGTCGCCCTTTCACCTGCTTTTCAAGTGCTTTCATAAGGGATATATAGCAATAAATTGATCTGCTGCTCTTCTAGCTGGGGCGGCCTCTTCATGGATAATCTTATCATGAGTTGGAGAGTCTGGGTACTTTAACAATAGCTCTCTAGGAGCAATACTTTTCTTTTCAATCTTTCAATAGGATATGGAACCACTAAATGGATGCAGACTCTCTAACTATAGGATATGAAATGGGCACTTGGAAACGGACTGGATCTATAATTGGCCCTGCAACCTTTGCCTATGCATATGAAACCAGGCTCAGGAAAGATAGGACTATTACTCACTTATGGGTCTCGATCTTGAACTGGAAGGGACGCGAGACCATATGGAACCAGTTCTAGTTTACTTCTGTGCCCATTAAGGTGGTTGATGCAATCCTATATTTCTGCTATCATCTGTCCATGAAGCAAAGACCTATCCCTAGCGCCTAACAACAACTAGGGACTCTGCCTCTGTAGGATCTGTGACTGGGGAATCTACTACTGGATAAGAAACTGGATATGAATATTCGAGTGGGGCTAGACCTGAAACTAAGGGTTATCTCGGTTGAACTGAATCAAAGTAATCGCTTGGAACCGTCTCCGCTGCTGGTCTTGCTTCAAATGATGGATCAAATTCATTTAGAATTGGCTCTGCATCTGCTAAATGATATGTAACTCGATCAAATGCTTATGGATCTATCAATTGCTTCAATAGGCTATACCACCTTAGCCTCTACCTCCATAGGTTCTTTATTAGTAAACTCGATCTGCCTCTACTTAGGGTTCTTTAACTTAAAGTGATGTAATGGGCTCTGCCTTTGTAAGTTATCCATCTCGATCCACCGCCACCTTCTATGCCTCTAACTATGCTGGTTCTAGGTCAAATGATATTGGGGACTCCTTTGATGGGTTAACTTCGACTAGCTTTGGATTTCGAATCTATGTTGCTGGTGGCTATGATGTTTCAACAAGTGCTTTCACTTGGTCAACAGAACCTATTACGGGGTCTTGCTCTTGATCAACTGCTCCTTGAGCTGGGTCTCAAACCTATAGCTATGTGGGTAGAATTTTCTCCGATTGTTTCATAGATGAACGGGACTAAGCTATTTGGACTCCGTCAAGCAGGTCTTACGCTTTCCTGGCCTGTGGCAGGGAAAAATAGAAAAAAAAATACCCTACCTATTGATCTTCTGGCTTGATGCTCCTCCCCTTCTACCCACCCCTATTATGGGTCCATCCATTCCTCCATAATGCCTGGTCGGACCTGACGCTCCTCCTAATCAAAATGAGAGGCGCTAGCCCTGACAAGCAGTGTGCGTATTTCTTCGCTCTATCTTGGGCGTGATCTTCCTCGCCGCTTTCGTTCTATAGATATAGGGCAGGGCAGGAGAGTAGTAGTAGTTATTCTAGTATTTATTCATAGTAGTAGTTTCACTAAGTGACCTACGCTTCGGTGAAAGGAACTACTACTCTTGGTGGACTCATCTCGTAGTGGCGCCTTCCCTCGAGTGACTAATGGAAATCGTTCCGTCGGCTGGCGTTAGGGGGATGTCGCCGAATGGTATCTTTCTTTATTTATATAATATGATGGTTATTTATAATGGTAGATATCGAGATGGCGCCCTGAATCATATAGAGATGGGTGCCGAGCAGAGGCAACGAAGCAACAAGGAAGTGACAAAGTTTCCTTTCCTATATTGTTTCCACCTTGAAGTATTTCAATTACCCACTTAGAGGGGTGATCAACTGACGAAGGAATGGGCGAGGTAGTAGTAGGGAAGTGGGGAACTAGAAGATACACATAGTGGGATGGATCAACTGAAATGGGCACTGGACGTGGAACAGATTCTTTGACTAGATCAATCAAATCAATTGGTGAAACTAGTGGTGCGGAAACAACTGCGTTTGCTTTTTATTCTTAAACAACAGGTGGTGCACTTGACTTCTTAAAAATTTGATCGACCTCTACTTAACTTAGGGGTCTATAATTTCAACAATCTGAGGTCCCTTCTTAGAAACTCTCTTTGCGGCTACATCATCATTCTCAAATGTAGCCATAGCTTCCTTCAGACTAGGAAAGGTTGTGAAAGTAGGTAAAGCATCCAATAATAATGTAGATTTCTCTTTAGTATTTGTGTCCAATTGGCCTTTATTCTACACAAGCAAGGTAGGCCCATACGCACTCACAATCCGTGGGCCTTATGTGCTAGCAATGTAAGGCTTCAAAGATTGCAGGGGAGCACCATGATGCAAACGCAAGCCTCCTCTCAGACCTTGATGGGATTTGTGGTACTTATGAACGTTAAGGCCAGACCATCTGATGCTTCTTGCTCATTCCCTTCAAAAATCCGACAAGTGAAGTGAAGCCCTCCTTGACCACTTTTGTGGTAAATGTGGCCTAATTGGGAATCAGGCTTGTCACGAACACAGTGATAGAGATCTTTGCCTCGGTTCTGAGAAGTGCTACATCGCCTAATTAGTCTTCTTCAACTTTTGTTTTCTAATAATCAGAATTGGTATAAACCTCCAACTTGTTTACCAGTCTGTTGATATTTCAAAACCTAATCGACCCTAGGAAAGAAATAGACTGGACCTATCTCCGCTTGCTTCTACTACAGGCCAGGCCATGATGACACTTCTTGGTTGATTGCTTAATCTGTTAGAATGTAGGGTAATAGGGATACCCCAATCTTCTCATCGATGACCATGCAAGGATGCACATAAGTGTTATCCTAGTCCATGCTAAAGTTCATCAACTTGTTGGATGAGTCAATCATATACTTTGGGATCATGATGGAATTCATTGTAGCCACCAACATGGCATTGTACAACTTAGCAAAACAAGGATGATGAAAAGCAATATATTCGGGTCTTTGTGAACCCACCAGGGTGTGTACGCAATTGATAGCAATTCCTTGCCTTCTAGCACAACTAGAACGTGTCCCTCTCGTGCCTTCCAACATATAAAACACATTCCATGAGGATATACCCATAAAGAAATTGATGCCGAATCATCCGTGCATCTCTACATGCATGAAGAAATTCGTTTAGAAGATATGTGCACTAGTTTAGGCACACACCCTGGACGTATAAATCTGCCACTAAAAGAGTATCCAAGGTGCACTCCCTCCGACCCATCGCTAGTAGCATCAATGGTGGTCTCCCTTAAAATAACCTACGTCAATCAATTGCATGCCAGGGCTCAAAGAATGAGTAAAGGCATTTCTTAGATGTATGGAAAGCGTGGGAAGGGTCTAAAAGCAAGCACATCTGGCGGGGTTTGTCGCTCGGAAGCAACACCCATCTGGGCACTTGGCTCCTCTGTAGGTAGAGTGCTACCGAATGGGGGTATACCTCAAGCAGAGTATAATTCAATCAATATTCCATCCGTATTCTTCGCCTAGCTTCAAAAGGGGTATGCGAGACCAGCCAGCATCGACGGGGGAGGGGGTTCTCTGGCTCAAACGACCGATCAAATTCCTTCTTTTCTCAATCCTTCCTCACCCATATGAATGAGTGAGCCATCCTTCCTTCTTCGATGAATGCTTTTTGTTTGTTCCCTCGGTCAAAGCAGCATCAATCCCTGCAGCAAGCTCCGCGATGTAGCAACCTGGGGCAGTATCCCCCCTAAAACTCATTTCATGATAGTAGGTTCCTTCCCCCTTCACACTCTCTATCATCCAGCCTTATAGTCTAGGTTAATCGATAGACAATACGACATATTATGCCCTAGCCCCAACCATGACCTAGGTTAATGCGGGGTAAAAGAAAAGAATCCATAAGGCTAGGTTTATAGAGTGAAATTCCCCTCCCAATAAATAGGCTTTGTATCCACTTTCTATCTGTATCTTAGGTCATACAGCAACCGCAACTCAGAAGATTCCACGAAGGCATTTACTTTCAACCTGTCGAGGCCATTTCACGATGAAAATTTCCCCAAAACTACTTGATTCGCTGATCCGGCCCACCCTACAAACTACAGGAAACTAAAGGGATAGTAGTGGGTTGGGAATGCTCATAATCTATTATCCAATAGGCTTAAACAGGAAACCGAGAGTGCACACATATACAGAGGGCCATACTCCTAAGTTTGTTTCCAGGCGCAACAATATTTCCTCTGAATGGAGCCTCCCTATAGCATCCTAGGTAACGTGTGTTTGGCAGATCCATCCAACTCGATGAATAGACCAGTGCTACCTATAATAATGTATCATCCATCTATCAAAGTGGTGCAACATATATAATAGACTTCGATCTCACCCCTTGTACGAACACGGATCGAAGTGAAAAGAAACAAAGATAGGAAAGGAGAAAGAAACTATTTCGATCAATTATTTTATAAATTCAATTATTCGATAGCGTAATTACATATATAATATATGCATTATCTGCCTCCCGCTCTAACCGGCAATAAAAATTCTTTCCCTCACCAATAGTGAGTTGATGGTGGCCCTCACCATCTGAATAGTGAGTACCTATTGGTCCTGTAGTCGAGAGTTCATCCCTCACCCTCACCCATATGAATGAGTGAGTCCCTCGACCTCGTAACCTCAGTCGAGTTCCTCACCTTTCTTAGGTCAGGTGAGCAAGAAATCGATGGTGGCCTTATCAGTCGAGCCCCCTACCGGGTCCTCAATTTCGTAACCTCAATTGAGTCCCTACCGGGCCTCCAGGCCTCACCATATGAATAGTGAGTCGATGGTGGCCTTTAGTTCTTCAAGTTGATGGCGGGGGCCCCTCCCCCTTCTTTGGTCGGGAGAGTGGGTTCGTAACCTCTCCTCAAACTCGTAACCTCGGCTGAGTCCCTCTATTTGAAGAAAATAGAGAGAGAAATCCCTCACCATATGAATAGTGAGTGAATCTGTCCCTTTCGGGCCTATTGTCGAGAGTTCGGCAGGCTCACGCTCGACCTCGTAACCTTAGTCGAGTCCCTCTCTTTTTAGTTGAGAGTTCGGTAGGCTCACCCTCCGGACCTCTATTTTTTAGGAAATAGAGAGAGAAATCGATGGCGGCCTTTGTCGAAAGTTCGGCAGGCTCACCCTCACCCCCTACCCCAAAAGAGAGTTGTTCGTCTGATGGCAGCCCTCACCTTTTTAGGGAAGGTGAGCGAGAAATCCATTGTCGAGAGTTTGGAAAGCTCACCCTCACAGGTTACCTCACCATATGAATAGTGAGTCCCTCTCCTTATAGTCGAGAGTTCGTCCCTCACCCTACCAAGCCTCTCCTCAACCTCCTCGGCCAAGTCCCTCGACCTCGTAAGAGTCCCTCACTTCTTTGGGGAAGGCGAGCGAGAAATCCCTCACCATATGAATAGTGAGTGACTCCGTCCCTCCGAACCTCACTTTTTTGGGGAAAGTGAGCGAGAAATCCCTCACCATATGAATAGTGAGTGACTCCATCCCTTCAGGCCTTTGTCGAGAGTTCGGAAAGCTCACCCTCACCCTACCGGGCCTCGACCTCGTAACCTCGGTCGAGTCCCTCGACCTCGTAACCTCGGCTGAGTCCCTCACCTTTTTAGGGAAGGTGAGCAATAAATCCCTCACCATGTGAATAGTGAGTCCCTACCGGGCCTCAACCTCGTAACCTCGGCCGAGTCCCTATCGGGCCTCACCATATGAATAGTGAGCCCCTACCGGGCCTCACCATATGAATAGTGAGCCCCTACCGGGCCTCACCATATGAATAGTGAGCCCCTACCGGGCCTCACCTTTCTTAGGTCAGGTGAGCAAGAAATCGGGCCTTATGTTCTTCAAGTTGATGGCGGGGGCCCCTCCCCCTTCTTTGGTGGAGAGAGTGGGTTCGTAACCTCTCCTTGACCTCGTAACCTCAGCCAAGTCCCTCTATTTGAAGAAAATAGAGAGAGAAATCCCTCACCATACGAATAGTGAGTGACTCCGTCCCTTTCGAGCCTGTTGTCGAGAGTTCGGTAGGCTCACCCTCGACCTCGTAACCTCAGTTGAGTCCCTCTCTTTTTAGTCGAGAGTTCGGCAGGCTCACCCTCTGGACCTCTATTTTTTAGGAAATAGAGAGAGAAATCAATGGCGGCCTTTGTCGAGAGTTCGGCAGGCTCACCCTCACCCCCTACCCCAAAAGAGAGTTGTTCGTCTGATGGCGGCCCTCACCTTTTTAGGGAAGGTGAGCGAGAAATCCATTGTCGAGAGTTTGACAAGCTCACCCTCACACGTTACCTCACCATATGAATAGTGAGTCCCTCTCCTTATAGTCGAGAGTTCATCCCTCACCCTATCGGGCCTCTCCTCGACCTGCTTGGCCGAGTCCCTCGACCTCGTAACCTTAGTCGAGTCCCTGACTTCTTTGGGGAAGGTGAGTGAGAAATCCCTCACCATATGAATAGTGAGTGACTCTGTCCCTCCGGACCTCATTTTTTTGGGGAAAGTGAGCGAGAAATCCCTCACCATATGAATAGTGAGTGACTTCGTCCCTTCAGGCCTTTGTCGAGAGTTCGACAAGCTCACCCTCACCCTATCGGGCCTCACCATATGAATAGTGAGTCCCTACCAGGCCTCGACCTCGTAACCTCGGTCGAGTCGATGGCGGCCTTATAGTCGAGAGTTCGACAGGCTCACCCTACCGCGCCTGACCATATGAATAGTGAATCCCTACCGGGCCTACCGGACCTACCGGGCCTTTGGTCGAGTCATTGTAAAGAAATCTAATGCTATCTAGAAGAATATGGATCCATAGGATATTCCCCATTGATCAGGCCCACCTGAGTTGGGTAACGGCCAAATCGAGGGGTGGGAAAAAGGAGCTCCCCTCCCTTATGGAGAAAGAATAGACTGAAGGTGAAGGAAAGCCTCACCTGAGACTCTTCGGAACCAGAGAGATCTGCTACCGAGGGACTCGCATGCACTTCAAATGCACCTCAGAGGCAAGATATAGAAGAAAAATCTAAGTAGTTTAAAGGCAAAGATAGATCCATTCATTCAATAGGCGGCGTTGTATCGCTTCTCGACCCATTCATCTAATGGGGTTCAACATAAATGCTGGTTAAGCTATCATCTCCTCTCTATGCCGCCGCTTCAGTCGTTGGGGTGAATGTTCATTCGCGGTCCCTCCGAATGGACTTCCTGCTCTCGCTCTCTCCGGCTGCCGGTACTGCCTACTCCAGGTGCTTTCGAGTAGACCTATTATCCACATGCTTGATCGGTATTGCTTCCACCAAGAATTCCTCCCACTATATATCAATGATAGCAAAATCCTATCTCCATGGCCAAGAATTTGAAAAGGTGGGATCGGATCTAAATGCTAAACTTTCTAGAGAAGAATTGGTTGGATTATTACTCCTGTTATCTAGTTAGGACAGGTAGCTATAAGGAGTGGGTTCATCTCACTTATGAATCTGAATGACCTACAATATTAGGCTGAGTATTTTGAATGACGTGGGATAAAAAAAATTTAGTAGCTATAGGCGGGGAAATAATGAATGCCAAGCGAATGCATGTGAATGACGAATCCCCTTTTTCTATATCATAATTTTTTAAGCTTCCATCCAATAGTATTTATAAACCTATAACGACCAACTTCCTTAGTAGTACAAAATTGATCAATCCTTTCAGGAGGAAATAAAGTGGCTTATGTACGTTGTAGCGAATTCACACATCGGGGAGGACCAACCAAGAGAAGAATCTGGATTCCAAAATCTATGCCTCTCCTTGACCTTGTAACCTCGGCCGAGTCCCTCGACCTCGTAACCTCAATCGAGTCCCTCGCTTCTTTGGGGAAGGTGAGCGATAAATCCCTCACCATATGAATAGTGAGTGACTCCGTCCCACCGGACCTTACTTCTTTAGGGAAGGTGAGCGATAAATCCCTACAGGCCTTATAGTCGAGAGTTCGGCAACTAATGGCTCACCCTAAAGTTTTGAGAGCACCAACTCCCCTACTTTTATGTTAAGCGAATCCCACCCACTAGATTAGGCAGGCTCAGGCAAAGTGTTGCTTCCTTATCAAAAGGCACATGAACTAAGCACATGAACTGAACGACTAATCTTGGAATGAGAGCAAGCTACCACCCACATCCAGGTTTGGGGAAGGTCTCGGCTATGGTACGTGAAGATGCAGCTACCGTGCTGGGAGATTCATTGGATCTAGGATTTGGCAGTGTTAGGGAGTTATTGTAGAGGTTCTTGCCCCCACCCTTCAAAATGAGAAAGGGGATGTCCCCCTACTATTATTAAGCAGTCACTAAGATCATATTTCGGGTCTACATGATGTACCATGAGACATTCGAGGGCTATTGGACCTCCAGATAACCTGGGTTGGTTGGTCGGTTGGTTGCTGGCATGCATCCCTCGTTGGTTCCTTGGTTCGTATAGGAATGAAACGATGGCGGCCTTATAGTCGAGATTTCGGCAGGCTCACCCTAACGAAATGCGATTTCATGGGGTCTCCATTCTGTGAAAAGGAGAAGAATAAGAGGCCGATATCCGTAGCTCTCCATGGGTTAATGTGCCATTGAAAAAGAAAGAAATAAGAACGACTTCTAAGAGCTCTAGCGAATGCCGCTTCTTGTTGTCTCCTCCCCTTTGAAATAAGGAGAAGACCTAGCCAGGAAACCTCACCAGCATACCTTGCCATAGCAGCTAGACCTACTACAACCTATTACTATATGATATCGCATCTACAAGTTTCACCTTTCCATGGCAAGAACAAAATTCCATCGTCCTCTGGCCTATAGACAGGACTAGTAAAGTCTTGCCCTTATTGCCTTAGCTTCAGTCTGACCAAAAAAGACAATAAGATAAGAAAGATAGTCTCCATTCCCATTGTAATCTGAAATATGAAAGATGAATATGAAATGGTTCAAATTCGTCATATATGCAATAAGATGAATATGAAATGCTTACTTTTGCTCCTATTCTCATGGTTACTAGAGGTGCACCAAAAACCAAACAACTTATCCATGCATGAGTGCAACAAACAATCTGAAGTTGAGTTGGATGTGTCCCTACCTGGTGAATACAAAGGTTATGTCCATCCGTGTAGTTCCAAAAGAAATGAGATTGATAACTATTCCAATCAAAATAAATAGTTCAAGCAGAGGTATGAGCCTAATAGCCTTCCTACAAGCTATACGACAAGCCTTAGAGACTGCCTTAATTGACGCGGTATGGTGGAGCCCCATGAAAGCTCCCCCTATGGACACTTGCCTGAGTCTTAGGTCCATGGCCTATAGCCTAAAGAGGACTCTCTTATCAGTTCATTGCCTTATTTCTAGCCTTATTAGAAAAGCCTTAGTATTTGCATTCATTAGCTGCATGGACTGCCTTAGCACTGCCTTTGCCGTAGTAGCTTCCGAGTAGAACTACTAGTGAGTAAGGTACTACTACTAGATAGAGCTGTATAGAAAATACTACTTATCATTGATATACGAGCTCGCATGGAGACGTTGAACCCAAATAAAGAGAAAAGATTTAATTACTTGCCATGATGTCAGGGGACACCCCTGAACCCTCGGCATTCCATCCAACAGACCAGAGAGAATTTCTTCCATATAAACTGTAGTCTGTAGAGTCTTCTCTGCTAGAGCCTCCGAGTCAAGCCCATGCACTTCCCCTTAGAGTGAAAACCTTGTCCATACAGTTAGTTCTAATTAGTGCAACTTTTAGTTCAACTAGTTCAACTTCAGTCCAATGAGAGAGGAGACTCCGATAATTGGGAAGACTTCAGTGGGAACCAAAGGAGCCATGAACCACCAAAGGAGCCATGTTGGTGACTTCACGATCGTATACACCAACCATGTAGTAGAGATCTAGTAGTGCCCATATGGGCTAGTACAAAAGAAAATTGACATGGAGCTAACTCTCTATGGCTTTCACTATGTATGGCCTTATTCTAGGTAGTGTGTCCTAGGGGGGAGCTATAATCCGCTATAATTCCCATAGTGTGGGTGGGAAATTCTAATGGGGAATAAGAAACACCCATTCCATAGATACTAGTTCAGTCCGTCGTAGAGAGAGAACTATTTCTCTATCCTTTCCCCCAGCCCTGTATCGATTGGTTAGTGCTAGTGGATTGATTTGTGTATCTTTCTTGGTCAGTGCTGATTGGTTCATTTTGCTAGCTGCTTGGTTCCTTCAGTATCAGTGTCGATAGCCAGCATCAGCCAGTCCAGAGAGAGCTCTTAGCGAGTTGTTAGCCGCATGCCTACCACCAATCGATCAAATCACGAGGGCGGAGCAGTAAGAAATGGACCCATATCTAATATAGCCAATCTATTGTGATCCACTTCTAACCGATTCCAACAGCTTGAACTAATCTCTTTAGTATATATATGGAATCGTAGTAATCCTTCCTAGTCATTTTTGAGTTTAGAGATTTATTTTGCAGTCCAATATGATGTGTAATAGTGTTTCTCTTTAAAGTTGAAATTGGTATGTAGACCAAAATAAATATCTTTAAAATTTAAAAAAAAACTATATAAAATATTTAAATAACGTAATCTCATAAGAAAATTTATACGTTAAGACATTGGATCTCTCTCAGCTCATTTTAGATCCACATTTAAGATGGATCTATGCCGGTTCTACATCCCAATACTAGGGAGATGCCTAAGTTTGTCAGTATGTGCCTTTTAAAATAAAATAAAAAATAAAAAATTATATTCTAAATAGAAAAATAATGTTTCCTATAATTAAAAATAAATAAATATGTTGTGCGAATAAAATATTTAAATATTATACTTTATGTGCATATCAACTTCATATATATCACTCAACAGGCCAAGCGGGCTAAAGGCTAGGCAGGCTAAAGGCAAAGCGGGTTTTAGAAGGAAGCACTAAAAAACAGACCTCCTTATTACGCTTAGGATCATTGTGGAGGAATGCCGCAATGATAAATCCAATCTCTTCTGTTGATTTGTGGACTTTAGAAAGGCTTTCAATATGGTTCCTAGAAATAACCTATGGAATAGATTAGAAGAGCTAGAAACGTTCCTTTCAAGCTAGGAGCGGCCGCTATAAGGTTATACGACAATGTAATTGCCAAGTTAAAGAGCAATGATGGGTTTTCGAAAGATATTAAGTGTAATATCGAAGTTAAAAAAGGTTTCCCCCTCTCCCCTACCCTACTTGGCATTTACATCGACAAGCTAGAAGGTTGTTTAGATGAAGCAGGATGTGTTGTCACGATCTTAGTTGGGATAGTCATCATCCTTCTCTCTATGTTGAAGATATTTTTCTTCTCGCAAGGTGCCCATCTGATCTTGATAAGTAACTTAGACTTCTTAAGGATTTCTGCTCTACCATGGGTATGTCTGTTAACACTGACAAAACAAAAGTTATGACTATCAAATCCAAGAAGGACACTTACGCTAATTTTATGTATGACAATAGTAACTTGGAGGAAGTGTCTTCTTACAAGTACCTAGGAATTGATATTCATCACAAGCTCAACTGGAACTATAGCATTCAGAAAAGGATTAATGGGGGGTGGAAAGCTTATTTTGGTCTTGAAAATAATTGTAAAATGGCAAACCTGGTAATGTGGGACAGAAAGAAGTTCCACTTGGAAACTTTAGTCACTCCTGTTATCTTATATGGATGTGAGGTTTGGGGTTGTAGTATCTCTAGAGAATCCTGGAGAAAGATTGAGAAAATCTGGAAGCATTTTATAACGTATAACTTTAAAATTAAAAGCAATACACCCTATCCTATTCTCCTTATATAAGTGGGTATTTCCCTTATCGAGAGCCTAGCTATGACTAGGCTTCTGTTGTACAAGCATAAGCTCAATAGCATAGGAGACCATAGACTTCCTAAGCTAGCTTTAAATTCTATCCAAAACCACCTAAGGCTTAAACGAGGTTGGTATAAAGACACTAGGGCCTGGTTAAACCATTGGGAGATCGAAAAGAATGTTGCATTGCAAAACATCAATATCATTACAAAAATTGTTACTTCTAAGTTCAAAGAAAAAATGTGCTGTGAGAAATATCTAGCAGCTAAAATAAAATTAAGGTTTTATAAGGAGGTCATCTACCCCACCTTAGAAGATCAAAAGTATCTCTCTATTTTAACTAGCTCAAAGAAGAAAATTAATATAGCCAAGATTAGAACGAACTCTCATGAGCTCCATAGTGAAACAGGTCGTTGGATAGTTCCTAAAAAAACATGGATGGAAAGGATCTGCCATCTTTGTGAGAATATGAACATCAAGGATGAAAATAAATTCTTCTTAGAGTGCCCCGCATACAACCACATTAGAGCTCAATTTCATAATATTTGTTGCAATACTGGCCTTCCTAGCCTTTTAAGATGTCAAAATTATAGTGAGCTCATGAGGCTTCTTTCCAAACTTTTTGAGCATAGGAATAAAATCTTAAATCAAATTAAATAAATCTTTTCTTTAGGTCTGATAGACCAAATATTGGTCTCAGTGGACATTAAAAATCATCATCATCATCATCATACAGAAAAAAAATTTAATTTTTTATTGTTAAAATTTTTATTTGGTATTGAAATCACAAGCTTGATGAGTAACCCGTGCACAATCTAAGTGCCCTAGGGTTTTTTAGTGTGTTGAATCCATATATAGAGTCAAAAAACTAGTTTAAATAATACAAATAAATATTTCACCTTGAACTTTTCCATGTTGCGGAAAGTCAAAAAATTAGCACTAAAGACAACTCCAAATAAAATTATATAACCCAAAATTATATAAAAATTATTTTTTAATATAATTGAATTGAATTTAATAGTTAAACAACAACAATAATAATACTTTAGTAAAGATAAAATGTCTAATATTTACTTCTTTTTTTAAGTTCTTCATTGATGAGGCTACATAATGGTTATGTCCAAGAATAACAACCAAATATCTAAGAGTGCCTTAACCAGATCACCTTCTATCCAAGACCTGGTGGTAACCTAATATTTACTTTTGAAATTAAATATATATTTTTATTTTAAGCTTCATATTTTCTTTATTTTTAATATTTAATATGATTTGGATTAATTTTGACAAAAAATTAAACTTCCACTATATAAATAAAAAAATTAGATCTAGCCTCATCATTAAGTTTCTATTTTTTATTATATATATGTTTAATATTAGGTGCCCTTTTGATCTTGATAAGAAACTAAGACTTCTTAAGGATTTTTTTCTTTACCATTGGTTGACTATTAACACTCACAAAACAAAAGTTATGATTATCAAAACCAAGAAGGACACTTACACTAATTTTGTGTATGACAATAGCAACTTGGAGGAAGTGTCTTCTTACAAGTACCTATGCATTGATATTCGTCACAAGCTCAACTAGAACTATAGCATTGATAAAAAGATTAATGGAGGGTGGAAAGCTTATTTTGGTCTTGAAAATAATTTTAAATAAGGAAACCTTGTGATGTGGGATAAAAATAAGCTCCTCTTTGAAACTTTATTCACTCCTGTTATCTTGTATCGATGTGAGGTTTGGGGTTGCAGCATCTCTAGAGAATCTTGGAGAAAGATTGAGTAAATACAGAAGCGTTTTATAACATATAACCTCAAAATTAAAATCAATACACCCTCTCCTATTCTCCTTATAGAAGTGGGTCCTTCCCCTACCGAGAGCCTAGCTATGACTAGGATCCTATTATACAAGCACAAAATCAATAACTTGGGAGACCATAGACTTCCTACGCTAGCTTTAAATTCCATCCAAAACCACCTAATGCTCAAACGAGGTTGGTGATGATGATGATGATAATGGTTAACATCCACTGAGACCAAATTTGGTCTATCGAACCTATAATTTTCTTAGTTCTTAATTGTCTGGCTTCTTGTCTTTCTTGGCGAGATTGGTGTTGTAGCTTTGTTTTTCTTTGCTATGGTCTTCCAACTTCCTTTATCTTGCACCTCCTTCATCTCTTCTGATTCTTGGGACACTGGTGTCTTATCTTCGGGATTTGGGAGATCTAGTTTACTGTAAAATGAAGATTTCTTTTGCACGGTATTCAAATCCTCATAATCATTGATGCTTGAGGGGTTGTCGAGTTTGTTTTTTTGTTGTTGGGGGGGGCTTTCCCCCTTCTTGTCTTGAGGGTTGTTTCTTTCTTTCCTGATTTCTTGCGATTCAAAGTTTTCTGGAGAATATTCTTCCTTTATGACAGTGTGATGTTCCTTTTGTGCTCCTTCCCACCATGTAGATCTATGGTGATTCTTTCTAGTAGATTTTTTCTCGGAGATTTTTGGGAAATTTTTGGCTAGATGACCTGTCTCAAAGTAGGATTGACATCTGAAGAGGAAACTTTCATAGTCGAGTTTCTGGTTCCATACATAGTCTTTTATTGTTAGGATTATTTCAGCTAGGAATCTAGCACTGAAGTCCATTTCTACATAGATGCATGCATTGGTGGTTCTGACATATTCCTTTGTTTCTGGGCACCTACAGTAAAATTTCCCAATTGCATTTCCAATGGCTTTTAGTGAGGAGAGATTCCGGAGATGAAAGGTAGGTTTTCCAATCTGACCCAAACTGGTGCTGAGGTTATGACAATTGTTGAGGGATCGAATGATGGGTTCCATGGCTTCATGAATAGGCCCGATTTTTCCCAAAACCAAGGGCCAGAATCTAAAACTCCTTGTCTTCTTTCAGAGTTTTCAAAATATACTATAAAGAAACCCTTAGCATAGGGGTAGATATTAATTTCATTAAAAATTATAGGCTTCCATACCTCCGAGATCCAACTATGGAGAGATGTCAACCGACTCCAAAATCCATTAAACCGTTAGATTAAGGAACTTTTAGAAAAATTCAAGGCCTCATCCAGTGAGGCCTTAACCACCTACACAGTGGGAGCTAGGGCTTCACTAACAAAATGGGCAGGAGCTTGACTCTTAGAGGCGGCTGGAATTGGGCCAAAAATTATCTTCGCAAAGCTGGGATCCATACTAGACCCAAAAATATAATGGAAGAGATTTCACACAGCAGACCCAAAAGTTTTTAAATATCTTTCACCGCAGACCCGAGAGATGAATCAATATAGATGAGGGCTTTTAAATACCTCACACTGCATGCGAGAATTCACATAGAAGATACCTCGCACCACAGACTCGAAATGTATCACGCGAGATTTCACACAGTGGACGCGAAATTTTTTAAATACTCCACCTGCGAAAGAGATGCAGAGAGATGTGAAGAAATGCAAAGATATCTCCATGCCTAATATCCAGTTGGTTCAATGGTGGAACAATGTTCACAAAGTAACTTGAGAAGGCACAATGTTCACAATGTTCAATCATTCACTACCAACCTTCGGCAAGGACGATGGGCAGGAGCTTGACTCTCAGAGGCGGATGGAATTGGGCAAAAAATTATCTTTGCAAAGCTCAGATCCATACTAGACCCAAAAATATAATGGAAGAGATTTCACACAGCAGACCCAAAAGTTTTTAAATATCTTGCACCGCAGACCCGAGAGATGAATCAATATAGATGAGGGTTTTTAAATACCTCACATCGCATGCGAGAATTCACATAGAAGACGCCTCGCACCACAGACTCGAAATGTATCACGCGAGATTTCACACAGAGGACGTGAAATTTTTTAAATACTTCACCTGCGAAAGAGATGCAAAGAGATGTGAAGAAATGCAAAGATATCTCTATGCCTGATATCCAGTTGGTTCAATTGTGGAACAATGTTCACAAAGTAACCTGAGAAGGCACAACGTTCACAATGTTCAAGAATTCACTGCCAACCTTCGGCAAGGATGATCGTGCGACCCAATCGTTCGAAAACTAAAATAGAAAGCGTCTGAGATTTTAGTTTTAGGGGCGGAATATTCACTAAGGAAGCTAAAAATACCCAACCATTTACTGCCAACATTCACAGATAGCACGACATAATCAATTGGAAAATAAAGCAGAAATTTCTTAATCAATCATGTGGAGGCTTGCCTAGACCGATCCTTAAAATATGTAGAGATCCAATCCACCTGGATTAGAAGCTGAAGTGAGCAAAATGAATTGATGCATCTGAAACTCTTTTCGGAGATGGCTGGTCCAAGCCCTAAATCACGTACTCTGTTCACATGAGGCTTTACTCCTGTAGTTAGAGACGCGGAGAGTCGTGGAGGCTGTATGTTACTAACGTGCAAAATGTTACTTCGCTCTTGTAGTTAAACATAATAGGGTCTGGTTAAATCATTGGGAGATTGATGTAAATGTTGCATTGAAAAATATTATTAATAACATTAAAAATATTGTTACTTCTAAGTTTAAAGAGAAAGTGTGGTATGAGAAAGATTTAGAGGCTAAGAGAAAATTAATATATTATAAGGAGGTCATGAACCCTACTCTAGAAGATGAAAAGTATCTCTCTATTTTAACTAGCTCAAAGAAAAAAATTAACATAGCCAAGATAAGAATGAACTCTCATGAGCTCCATAGTGAAATGGGTTGTTGGTTAGTTCCTAAAACACCATGGGTGGAAAGGATCTACCATCTATGTGAGAATATGAACTTTCAAGATAAAAATCACTTCCTCTTACAGTGCCCTGCATACACCCACATTATTAGATCTCAGTTTCATATTCTTTGTTGCAATATCGACCTTCCTAGCCTTTTAACATGTCAAAATTATAGTGAGCTCGGGATGCTTCTCTCCAATCTCTCTGAGCATAGGAGTAAAATTTGAAAACAAAATAAATAATTCGTTTCTTTAGGTCCGATAGACTAAAGTTTGGTCTCAGTAGACATTAACCACCACCATCATCATCATCATTATATATATATATATATATATATATATATATATATATATATATATATATATATATATATATATATATATATATATATATATTTATATATATATATATATATATATATATATATATATATATATATATATATATATATATATATATATATATATATATATATATATATATATATATATATATATATATATATATTTTCTTTTATTTTAATAAAGAAAATGTAGATTAAAATTAAACATTAATATTAATATTAATATTATTAATATTATATTAACATTAAATCAAATTGTTTCGATGTTTACCGATAAAGTAAACATTTAATATATATATATATATATATAGATATCAAACAAATAATTTTTTATATTCACTAAATGTGTAATATTTATGTTCAAGAATTTCTAGATTACTCACATTAGATTTTTTTATTAGACAAGAAAAATGTCTAATGTGAGTAATTTGGAAATTCTCCAATATAATTGCTCTCTCACAAAAACCTCTTATCAATATTTATTTTTTAATATTTAGAAAAAATTAACATTAATTTAAAGAAAATGAACTTTTTAAGATTTATTCTTGTAACAAACATGAAAACTAAAATATTTATATTTATTTATTTTCCTCCACTTATGTTAAGCAATTAAATCTTCTTAAATAAAGACAAATCAACTAAGTCTCTCACCAACATTGACAAATGTTAACAAAAATATTAGGGTAAAAGAAAAACTCAATTTCCTCTTTATCAAAGAAATCTCCCCCAAATTTCTTACTCCTATACTTTACTTACTTCAAATAAATACATTCATTTTCCTCCACTTATATAAATTCAATGCACTCACTTTAATAAATTCAAGTTAATATGAGAAATTCCCTCTATTTTTCCATCCCAATAAAGTTAAGTCAATATGAGTCCTTCACAAGCATTGATATTGTATATTAAAACCATTAAAGTTCTAGAAAACTATATTTTTCACTTTATTGAAGAAACTTCGCTTGAATTTATTTGCCTCTTACTTCACTTATGCCCAGTCAACACATTCATTTCAATAAATTTAAGTCAATACGAGTTCCTCATAAGAATAGATAAAGTATAATACAAATATTAGAGTCCCAATATAATGTAGTTTTCTCTTTACTAAATAAATTTCCTCCAAATTTGTCATGAGTATGTTTTATTTATGCCAAATCAATACACTTATTTCCCTACACTTACCTCAATTCAATACACTAATTTTAATAAGTTAATATGAACAACTAACTACCTTTCTCCATCCTAGCAATTGAAGTCAATATGAGTAACTCATAAGCATTCATATAGTTGAATAAAAATATTAAAGCTGGAGAAAAATGTAATTTCATTTTGTTCAAGAAAGTTATCCCAAATTTCTTTGTTCTTAAGCTCCACTTATATTAACTTAATATATTTATTTTCCTCCACTTATGTTAAGTCGATACATTATTTAAATAAACTCAAGTCAATATGAGTTCCTAACAAGCATTGATGAAGTCTAATAAAAACATTAAAGTCTAAGAAAAATGCAATTTTCACTTTGTTGAAGATTTTCTCCCAAATTTCCTAGCCCTTATGCTCTAGTTAAGTTAGGTTAATATATTTATTTTCCTCCACTTACGTTAAATTTTAGAAACAAAAGGGTTCATTTGACTTGTGCCTTAATCAAATCGAGAAATTTTAATTTCCACATCAACAGGATGACTTGAGTTGCAGTTAGTAGGAGTGACACGAAAAAGTCACTTAGTTAAGTCAGTCAATTCCATTTTGTGGGCAAGAAGTAGAGTTGTGCATGAGTTGATTGCTAAGATCTAGCTATTTGGTGGAGTTATAGTTAGTGAAACTCAATAATATGAGCTCTAGTCATGAATAGAGACAATAGGAGTTCAGTTGAGTACTTGTAACTGTTTTTAACTCAGTGATATATTAGTCAAATAGTAAATTTACTAAAAATAGCCCTATTCATGTATGGAATTCGAATTTCCTAGTTGAGTGGAGGAAAAATGCATCGGTGTAATACTTATTATATACTAGTGAGTGTACAGTGTTTGCATGTAGTAGGTGAACTAATTTCCTCAAGAATTGTGCAAGGAAATAGGATCTTCCTATTATTTAGGAGTAGGAATTGTGCAAGGGAATAGGAGGAAGTTCGAGGCCTATTTTGGCTAATTGTTGGTCAGAGTAGGAGATCAATATTATAGTGGAGGTTGAGATTCAAGGATTGAATTTGTCATTGTAACTGATCATTGTCTCATCTGATATAATACAAATAGAGAAGAGATGTATTCCTAATTGGCTTCCCTTGTAAAACCATTGTTTTCATTGTGATTGAATGATTGCATGTGTTTCTATTGTGTGTTTTCCATTCAATGGATCGAGTAGAAAAAATTTGTGTCTATTGATTTCAGTCTGATTTCATTAGTAGTTGCAAATTTTAAGTAATTTCTACAACTTATGTCAATTCACTAAAATAATTTTAATAAATTCAAGTAAATATGAGCCCCTTACAAGAAATGACTGTAAGTTTTAATGGTGTATAAAAATTACCTACAAACGAATTCCTAAAATAGAAAAATATACAATGGTTAGAACATAAAACAAATATACACAAATATTTTCCCCTGTATCCCAAAATCGGGAATACCATATTGAATTTTCATTATTTTTCTTTCAATGTTAAAATACATATATATACATGTCGAAGCATTCATAAACCCTAATCCATTAACCCTGGATTAGAATATAATTGTAGTTCCCTTGACCAAATATACATAATACCATGGATAAAAAACCATCATGCCCAAAACCATGGGTAGGTTTGCCCACCAACTTTGGGTTTTCCCCCCATCCTTGGGTCCGCCGAATTATTATGGGGTCTACGCATGGGGATAGCCATGGAAAGAATATAACACACCCAACATTGATAAATTTTGATTCAAATATTAGAGTACCTGAAACATCCAATTTTCTTTTTATTGGAGAAATTTACCCCAAATTTCTTCCCCCTATGCTTTATCCATGTCAAATCAATAAATTTATTTCCCTTCACTTATGTAAATTCAATGCACACATTTAAATAAATTCAAGATAATATGAACAAGTCACATTAATAATTATAATAAAACATATTAAAATATGAAAATAAATATTAATTAGATTTTTTTCGAAATTTAATAATCCTAATATCCATATATATATATATATATATATATATTTGAATTCAATACCTTTAGATGAAAGAATCTGTCAATACTAAGAGGGTTGAGAATGAAAATAACTTTTTTTACTTTGTCAACATGATGGACACTGAAATAAAGTTGTAATTTCTATAACTGCTGATTTAGATTCAAAGCATCGATCTCACCTTGGTATGACTTGATATCAACCTTCACTTCCATTTTGAATAGGGGATATTAATTATTCATGACTCTCGAACTTGGTTGATCCTTTTCGGGTCCTTTCTCCAATAGGTTCTTTATTTATTCCCAATCTCCTAATCTCCTGTCTAATCTATCCTCTGTATGAAAACCCATGTCTTCTTAAATTATCGAAGATTATTTCTCAAGGCTGACATGAGGATATTTACATTATGATTTATATTCATGACTTGTGCTTCCATTTGTGAAATCTTTTCCACTATAGGATCATGAGTGATATTCATAGATTCGTTGGCCATGACTAGGGTTTCACTACTTTTGGCTTAGCTGATATAGATCCCCTACCAAAATCCACAATATACCCAAATAATATTGCTCTGATACCAATATGATCCATAAAAACCATGGATACTATATTGAACAATTCATCACAACATATCTGATAAAATTTTATTTAGAGAAATATGAAATCTACAATATTGTGGTTTTATATCTTTTTAAATTTATGTATCTATTTATAAAGTTGAGCATGCATGCAATTTAAAATTATGAGGAAAATAGAGAACAATGAAATAAAAACCACAAACCACGATTTGACATAAGATATAACCCGAGAAACCATTTTGAGAGAAAACCCAACTAGAAGGTAAGGTTGCTTTGCTCTCTTTCTCTAAATAAAAAATTTCTATGAGTACAAAGAATTATGGCTTGTATCCTGTGGGATACTATACTGTACAAATCCTATTTGTTTTCTCTATATCCTATCCCTCTTAGCTAGTTTTTCTCATATTTAGAGCAAATACACTACAAAATAAAATGGAGCCCTTTTTCCTCATAGTGGCTTTGTTATAACATAACCTAATAACCTACTAGTTGTTACGTTTGACTACCTCAAATCTTAACTACAGATACAATATAGAATTTTGTAGAGTCTTCTACATGGCTATCCAATTTTCACATGAATAAAGGGGGCTGATGTGGTATCCTTTCTAATTATGGTGGTGGAAATAGGAAGGTCAACTTCTAAGTGGAAATAAATTTATATACAAACTTTGAATGATGTGATTATTGCACTATTGGAAAGATATGAGTGTCTAGAGTATGAAGAAAATTTTCTACACTATCAAAGAAAAATTTTAACCCCAAAAAACATCGTTCCATGCCTCAAAACGCTGCATGAATGATTCAGACCCCAATTTTCCAAACTAGGTCACGCTGGTAAAAATGGTCTCGTGAGCTTATTCCTCCACTTTTTCCACTCTGAAAGAATTAACATGGATGAAAAATAACATAATGATGCAATTTGGATCGTATATCAAAATTTTCATCCTTTTATGCTCAAGAATTTGAAATTATATGCCAAATCATCTACAAATCATTGTATACCCACAATATGCTAACAAATGGTCAATGTGGTTTTTTATTGAATCACTAGACATGATGAAAAAATATAACATGAACCTTGAGCTTACGATACCCTATATCAGTTGCAAAAATACTTGAATTATTTAGGGTAAAAGATGTTCAAAGTGATTCATGAAATTTTAAGTCACTCATTGTAAGTTACCTTCTTATAACCTCTGAGAATTGATTAAAAACTAAACCCTTCCCTTTTTTTTTACCATATAAAAATTCACTAACCTTGGGATAAATTTGGTCTTTCAAATGTTGAAAAGACATGTAAATTTTTATATCAATCAATATGAAACCCTTCTAAGTGATATAACTCTTGCTTCAACAAAATTTTCTGAATAACTATGACATGTCAATTCTTTGTCCCTAAAATGAAACAAAAATATTATACCCAGAAAATTTTCAAGACAAATTGATTTTAAATACTTATGAGGAGAATTAGTTTTGTGTTTGTTTTCAAAATGTGATTTTAAGAACAAAAAATGATTTCTAATTGGTAATGAGAACGTATTTTATTTGCATTAAATATTTCCTGAGTGGGTTTACTATGAGATCATGTTTCGATATTCATCTTTTTCCTTAGACATCACTTATATAAAACCCAAGATTTCATTTAAATTGCCTTACACACATATTATTCGTGTTTTAAGTTCATTTTCATACAATTTCTAGCAAAAATGGATGGTTTTGAGATGTCAAATACATACTTGTTCCCTTGCTCCTTCACAATTAATTTTTGGGTGTTTCTCTTCCACGAGTTTGTCCCTCTCAATGTTGAAATAATGAAAATGGACTCATGGTATTATTTGAAACCCATTTCTATGTGTGCAATGGTGAATTTGTGTTTCCCTTTTTACTACAAAATGCATAGTGCTCACTAGATAACTCTTTTTGCAAACATAATATTTGTATGTGAATTTGGTTATAACCAAATACCAGGAGGGCTTCACTAGGGGATAAATACCATACTACATGCATTCATATTAAGGGACACATATTGAGGAAAAAAAGACATAATATATTAGGGGATATATAGGGGGCAAAGGGTTTTTATATTTGCAGGTGTTATTACTCTCCCCAACTTCCTAGGCTGAAATTAGGAGTGAAGAAAGGTAACCACAAACCAACTTTTAGCTAGGAAGCTAGCCCTACCTAACCAGAGAGGGATTTCTGTATGTCACTTTTTAAATATTCAATAAATGGTTGAGTACCATAGGATTTTAGGCCAGATATAAATTAATTTGTTTTAGAATTTGTTTAATGATTTGCTTGATGGATAAAATTTATAATAAATGAAGCTAAAACTGATTGCAAAGACTGTATTTGCAGAAAAATGAGCAAGGAGAGATAGGAAAAATATTTGAGCACGTTTAACTTGTCATTGGTGTATAGTGGTAGAAATGAGAGAGGTCTGAATGAGCATTTTACTGAATTTATTCATTACATGAAAAGGAACATTGTAAAAATCTTAATAAATAGAACATTTAACTGATTTCTACTTATAAACTGATAATATTTTACATAGAAAATGAAATGGAAATGAAATAACATAGAAAAGGCATAGTGCTCAATAAAAATATCACATGAATCTCACACAATTGCTACAGCTCCTTCAATTTTCATTAATAGCAGGTCTACAGTTATACATGGAGCTTCAGAACTCGATTATCCAACAGTAATACTTCGTACAATGAAGTATTTATAGAAAAATAAAATACAACTATTACATTTAAAGGCTATCCAATTTGATAACGCTTTATTTGCTAAATAATTCTAACTGCATCATGGAAATAAATTACATCTGTTGTGTTGGCACTGGCTATAAATGAAAACTGTTGCTGAAGAAGATAATCACAGATTGCACTAGCTGTCAGTTGACCGCTCATCTAGAAAAAATTGACTTTTCTTATTTTGCTAATTACTCTTGAAACTCACATAACTTTTCACAACGCTTTTCATCAGGGATAACTAATTTAATTACCCTATGGTAAATTTCATCTGCTACAGTGTATTTGGAAAAAGTGGGCTTCACCACAAAGACATGTTTGATTCCATACTGAATGTAAATGTCATTGCTTAATGCTTCCAATATTTCCTTTCCTGTTAATGTGCCCTTTATATTTGAAAACTTAGTAGTATCCCTCACAGTCTCCTGAATTGTTTTTCCATAGTCATCTCTGGTCATCAATTTATCATTAATTACAAAAGGAGAAGGAAATCCTTTTTGTGTTAGAGACTTTATCCTGCTGAAAAATCTCTGAACTGTAACCTCTAGATTGTGGCATTTGTCTTCTAGTTGAAGAATCCAATTCCTCTTTGTCATCACTTTCTTCACTTCAAGGATGGTTTCTGTTCTATCATCAATGCCCAATTCATCCAGCTCATACCTATTCTTTCAATTCAGAAATCTAATGATATTTTTTGCTATGGTGGGCTTGTCTTGCAAGTGTTCTTTGATTGTTGTAATGGCCGCATTTTCCTTTTGTATCAACTCATTTTGCTCAAAAATAAATTGTATACTTGGCCAAATTTCAGTGATAGACTCTTTGATTCATTCCCATATAATCTCTTTTACCTGGAACAAAGTGTTACCAATGGAAGATTCTTTTTGCTCTTTTTGAAGCTTTTCAATCATGTTTTTTGCCTTTTGTGCTTCAGCTGCATCTGAACTATCAATATTATATTTTTGTAATTGTAACAATTATACCTGATCCTGCAACTTTTTGATCTCCTCTTTTTGAATAGACATGCTTTGAATTGCTTTGGTAAGCTGTTCAGCTCCATCTGTAGTGCTTGCTATAGAAGTTTGAGCTATAGGAATGGCTGCTAGTGGCACTGCCTCTAAAGGAACTTTTGATGTATTCACCGTTGCTTCATTTTCCTTAATCATATTTTCTAACTCTGATTCCATCTGTTTTAATTCAGAATTATGCTCCATTATCAACTTCATCATATCTGTCTTCTGAGTTTAATTTTCTTCAATATCATTTGAAAAAGGTTCTTCTGTAGCTGGAATTTTCAGTTGTTTCCTCAATGCTGTTATATCAACATTTTTCTTCTTGATGATCTCTTCAATTGCATTCACATTGGATGAATCATATCCAATATTTACCACCAGATCTTCTAAATTTTTAATTCTTCTATTCTTTTCAAATGAAGATACCTTCTCCAATTCCAGCTGTGACTGTACATTTTCTAGTGAAACCTGCAGTTTTGACAAACTTAAAGAAGTATTAGTGAGAGCTGATGAAATCATCTCATGAGTTTGCAAACTAAAATGTAGCCCTTTTATAATCTTCCTCTGACTTTGGTTGTGGGATCTGTGCTTGAAGAAATGCATAATGCATTTTTCCCTTTTTAGAATCAAAGGCTGAAATAAACCTACTTTGTGAACTAGGAGTTTGTTTCCAAAACTGGTTATATGTACTTGTATTCAACATTTCATTCTTCATATTTATCCCTTCGAAAGTATCTAAGGTACTCTTTTATTTTTCCCCTATAGCAGTTGTGCTAGTTGGAATGGATTTTTGTTGATCTTGAGAAGTTGATGTTTGTTGATCTTTAGAAACTGTAGAAGTAGTAGGAGTAGTAGAAGTGCCTTTATCACATTTTTGTGTAGAAGGAGGTGCCTCTTCAGTGAGGATGATTACTTCTTTCTCTGACTCCTTTTTGGGATTGACCTTCGGATTTAGCTTTGTTTTCTTCTTGTAGTGAATCTTGAACTCTTTGCTTGATGAATCATTCATTCGAGATGACTGATCTTCTCTAACTCAAGTTCCCTACTCTTTCCTGTGCAATTGGAGTCTACAATGCTAATGTAGATAGTGTTTTCTCTCCAGCCTCCTGTAGTGTACCTTCTATCCATTCAACTTGATCCATGTACTTTTAAATCTCTGGTCTAGGTGTATGAAAATATGTTGTAGATTTATTTTCCACCCTGAGTTTGGAAATGACACCAACTAGATCATAAGACCATGTAAAACTTGGGCTAAACTGCATTTATTTCAACAACTTATCTGCTTCTTCCCCTGATGTCTTGCTATTACAGATAAAAGGACCTATATGTGTTTTAATTTTAAACTGTGATTTCTTCTTAGTAGAGACAAAATGAACTTCGTCTGCATTAATCATTTGTCTAATATATTCCAATGCAAAAATACTCATGGGGAGGAATTTGCACAATTTATAAGGGGGAACTTCACATCATAAACTTTGATTTCTATATAATTTTGGTAAAGATACAAATCCCCTATTCTAGCTTGATCTGATAGATGCAATACCTTTCTAATATCTTCACTAATCCTTGGCTCTGGAGTGCTATTTATTTAACTAAGTGCTCGTTGAAGAAAAAACTCCACAAATTTTTTATAACAACATTATTTATGTTCGTTCATGAATAATGAAGTCCATAAAATGATTGACTGTTAGTTTCTTTCTTCATCCAATTTCTATAGAGAAAAAATTAATTTGTCTCCCTGAGATTACAAGAACAAATAAAATAACACATAGGCGTAACTGAAAACCTCTTCAGCTGTGAATTTCAAAAACTAATCATGGATAGAATCTGCAATATATTGAGTAAAATTGAAAATTATGGTGGGTTTGGAATCAATGGAAAATATGGACAGAAACCCTATGATGTCTTCATCTACCCATTGGTGTGAATAATAACCAATAAGGTAGGAAATGACTGTGACGATTTGTTTGGACCTCTCAGGGAAAATGGATGCTGGAAATGGAGGGTTTTTCTTAGGTAATGGATCATTTTAAGTCATGAATAGCTCAAGAGTTTGAGCTCTCTTTGAAAAATATAATTTTTGGTAAATTTATATCAAGGCTTCTCGGGAAAATGGTTTGGAATCTTTTGTGTTTGTGGTTTGGATAATTTTTTCAATTGTTTGGGCATCAATAGTCACTAAAACCTCTCTTGTAGGAGTGATAATATCTCCCTGGTATGACATATACCAAGCTTGACATCTTTTAACAAACTCTAGAGCACTATGGGCATGAGGAAATATTAAATGTGGGAGATTAGAATCCCATAGTCCTATGAAATCTGTTTTATCTAGGAATTTGTATTCTAACCAACAATATAACTCAAAAATCTCAATGTCAGACCAGGTTCCATGTATTTTGTGATCTTCTTCTGCTAAGGGAATGTGATGAAAATAAACTAGAGGATGTAATAGAAGAATTACTGGGTGCTCAGGTCCTTTGTTTTTCAGAGGCATGGTTGGCTCTATTGTAATGGTAGAAAAAAAGAATTCTCTGATAGAAAAAATAGGCCGAGGATGAGGATAAGCTCTGCAACTAGAAGAAAATCAATAGATGCAAGAGAAAGCTTCAACCACTAGCAAGTTTTGATCTCTGGAACTCTGTTAATAGCTATAAATTTGGAATCCTGTATTTAATAGAGAAAATAGCATAACAAAGGTTCAGAATAGTCGTTTAATGGTGATTTTATGGGAAATTTGGATTATTTCCTGTTTGAAAAGGGGCTTGGGTACGTTTCCTAATGGTTATACATTGAACTAATTAGCTAATGGTTAGGAAAACACGAGAATTAAGTTGATTGGATGGTTATAGTCCACATCAGCAATGACATGACTGGTGGGAGGAAACAATGGTTTAATATCAGTGGGTAGGTAGGATTTCGGAGGGATGTTAGAGCAGTAAGTGGTTTCATGTGGGGGTGGGTGCGAAATCACATGACTCTGACACATAGCACTAGGGGCACTATTCAATACCACTCTTTTTGGACCCCGCCCCCTTCCCCCCCCGCCCACCCCGACATTAAGTCTTAGAAGATGAGTGGGGGGAACCAAGTTTAATATGGGATGTCGGATGAAATGGAGATGTGACTGATGATCGGAGATGTGGAAGGGATTTAAGGTACAACAAATTTGATTGATTGGTGGGGTGGGGTATGACGAGAGTGATGTGATATGAATGGTGGGCAAATAATGGAATGTAACGTGTCATGATAGTAATGGAGAATAGTTGATAGTGGAGTATGACAAGACCAAAATACTGCTCATAGGATTTAAAATCTATGGTTTCAAAGGTTTATTTTCGAAATATTAAAGATAAATATTTAATATAATGAAATTTCGGAAATATCTTCTTTGAGTAAAGTTTATTTATTTATTTTTGAAATATAACAACAAAGCATATAATTCTCATGACACAAAATTTATTTCAGACTATAAAACAAGCTTACTCCTTCAACTTTACCTATATGGATGAAATTGAAGTTTAACTGGCCTTCTTTTTGATAATAAAAAACTAAAAACTTTTCATGGTAGTTTAGAATCTAAACCTGACCTATATGTGATGAAATGACATGAATTTAGACCTCTAAATGGAGATGAAAAAGTGTGAAGGAGTAGCATATCTTGATAGGACTCACTCAGTGATCAAAATTATTATTGAACACTTAACTGAAAAAGAAAAAAAATTGACTAAATACTTAATGAAAAACTTTTAAAAGAGTTATTTTTTATCACTGAAAAAGTGACTCTAACATTGGCTCCAACAGGGGATGGCAACTCCTTCAGGAGGTGTCAAGAACAACGTAGATTAGGTAGCTTTATCCATTGGGAAATGGAGTCAAATTGACTTTGAAAAACTGAAAAAAATTGAAAACTTTTGACTAAAACAACTGACTTGACTCTGACTTGACAAAAGACTAAAACTTGAGAATATTCTTTTTAAAACCCGAATTGTTTGTAGAAGTCTCATGGCCTTCTCCTCGGGCTTCAAAAATTTTAAATTATTCCCTTATTTGCTGAGCATCAAATGTAAAATGGTATATAAAATGATAGTGAATTTATTTGTGAGGTTTTCAAGAAAAATAGTTCTTTAGAAACTTACCATTGATAGGTCCTCCCAGCACTTCTTGTCCTTCAAGATCTTCTAGAAAAAATGTTGTGTTTCCTCTGAATGCCACAATATTGT
Source organism: Pinus albicaulis (assembly GCA_034641835.2). Taxonomy (NCBI): domain Eukaryota; kingdom Viridiplantae; phylum Streptophyta; class Pinopsida; order Pinales; family Pinaceae; genus Pinus; species Pinus albicaulis. The sequence goes on from CM076577.1 coordinate 658,498,223, forward strand.
AAGGTCCTTTCCATATATTTTCAAATTTCCCATGCTTGCCATTTTATTCATTTTTAGCATCCTATCATAGAACAATATCTCCAACCTTGAAGTCATCAACCTTTGTTTTTCTGTCAAAAATATTTCTAATTCTGTAAAGCAGCTTTGAAATATTGCTGAAAAATTCATCTCTTGATTGTTTCCAATGTATCATCTAGTTGGTTATTCTCTGAATGCCATTAGGCTCACTGTCAACCTCTTTCAAAATCATCATTACTGGAACAACCAAAGAATTAGGGAAAATAGTATCAATTCCATAAACAAGACGAAATGGAGACATATTAATTGATATTTTTATGCTCACTCTATCATCCCACAAAGAATTTGTAATATTCTTGTGCCAATTCCTTTTGTTTTCCTGCAACATCTTCATGATAATATTCACCAAAGATTTATTACATGATTCTACAAGCCCATTTTCCTGAGGATAATATGTAGTAGAATGACCAAGTCTAATGTGATATTTATCACAAAAATCAATCATCTTCTTTTATTTGAAAGAAGCTGCATTATTAGTGATAATCTAGTATGGACAAAAAAATCTTGTCAGAATGTTATTTAAGAAAAAAAAAAAAGATAACAAAATCAGTTTCTTGCCTAGTGGGAATTGCCTCAATCCATTCGGTAAAATAATCTTTAGTAGTGAGAATCCATTTGTGTTGAGCTGAAGATGGAGGATGAATTTCACCAATAAAATCAACTCCCCATTGATGGAATGGTGCTTGGAATTCAATTGGTTTAAGAGGCAAGGGTAAAAGTTTCCTTTTTCCCTGAAATATATGGCACTCATGATAGCTATTAATTATTTTATAAACATCAGAAAATAATGTGGGCCAATAGAAACCTGCTCTCAAGATCTTATTTGTTGTGGTTTTCCAATAAAGATGACCTTCACAGTCACCCTTATGAAAATATGTCATGAATTTCTCAACTTCGCCTTCAACTAAAAAATTCAGCAATATCCCTCCAGGATCTTTCCAATATAAGACACCATTTAGAATGCAATATTTCGGAGCTTTTAACTTCCGTGATATTTAATGCAGGTGCATTAGCTCAGAAAAATACCTTGTATTTTTATTAAATCTAGGGGTCTCATGTTTTTAATTTCATGTAAATATTAATATTATTTTTGATTGATTAATTATATTTTTAATTAATTATATGTGAGAATTTGTAAATGTTTCCGAAGAACTGGAAACATGAAAGAAATTAGCCCTGAGATAATTTCGAATTAATGATGGAGCCTAAGATAGATTTAGTTGCAAGCTTTTAGGGATAAAGATCTAGACTTTAGGGGTGTTGAGAGATTTGGGGATTTGCTGAGATATTAAAGGGATTGAACTCAAAATAGTGCATTTTTAATTTGTATAAATTGATATGAGCTCAAAGGAAAAAGAGAGCAGGTAGAATAGAATAGAGAGGAGAAGGTGAGGCTTGGATAGCCAAAGCTTGTAAGCCTTCGGGCGATTGGAAGGCCATGAATGTTGAATATCTGGAAAAGATAAAGTTTGTAACTATTTTTCATTGTTAATATGAAGACTGTGTTTTTAGAACTTCCTTGATTGATTCAGAAATTGCGTGGTTAATTTCTGTAATTGGGAGTTGAATTGAAAATGTATATATGAAGTGAGAATGCATCTTAACACAAAATTGAAAACAGTAATGGTTGGCGCATGGATTAATTGTATAATTTGAAAATGGAAACCCATACAATACAGTGAATTGGGTTAATAGACCGAAGAATTGATTAATAGAGACTCAAACTCTGTTTGCTAGAATGTTAACTGAGTTGTTGAATCTGAGTGTATTATTGAAGCATTGGGTAAAGGGTGTAACCTTGAAACACGGTGGAAAGTTCTAAAAGTGTTGACCATGATAATTGACTGGTTTTAAAAGACAGAAACCGTAGTGTGAGATTGAGACCAATCTATAGATATTTAATTATATTTTACTGGTCCATAAATTTAAACATTGTGGTTGGTATGATTGAAAGGCGTAGACTTTGTGAATCAAATTTAAAAAAAACGAAGGAACGTAGCATTGGGCGATATACAATCAAATGGAATTGACTGGTAGGCTTTAAAATCGATTTATATGCTGGTTAATAATTTTTTTTTATAAATGTCAGATCCCATGTTTTATTGTATATGGACGGATTTTTATTAGCCTTGAATAATTTGTATTAAGTGAGAATTGCAGATTTGAGCCTTGAAATGAAATCGACATGTTAAATTGAAGTACCAGGATTAAACCTGGAAATAGTGAGTCGACTCAGAAAATGGTTATGAGGTGCGTTTAAATAAAATCCGAGTGAGATGTTGCATTGATGTGTTGGCTAAATTGTAATGTATGAAGAGCTGTGTTTTTAATTACGTTGGAGCGTTGTTGAGAATGATTTCCTCTGTTATATATTTCAAATTGATATATATATATATATATATATATATATATATATTTAAATGTTGATTGGTATGATAAATTGCGGAGAGATTGTTGGACAGAGTTGGACTAAACTATTTGCAGAACAGTTGAAAGGGATGATCTAATTGTGAATCGAATCCTATGTTTTTTTAATGAAAAGGGATCGATCTTTATTGTCTTAGCGCTGGAAAATTTATATGAATGGATTAACGATTGAGCGCTGGGTATTAAGACTGTGTATAAATTGCAATTCCATAGCAATTGTAGAGGCGGAATTGAGGTTGCTGAGAATCATCCGATTAGGAATTGCCTTTGCAGAAGTAATAAAATCGATGCAGCGTTCTGGATTTAAGGGTGGTATTAATTTTTTAAGTTGAGTTTTAATGCATGGGTGCATTTTGTTTTATTGTATTCTGAATTTAAAATCCGTTATTTAAAAAGCCATATATGAATGTTGGTATAGAAATGATGAATGATTGGAAGTGAAATGATGAATGAGAGTTATTGTGTTTGATTATGGGAGCATTCGAATGTTGATTGGATTGAGTCATGTTTGAATCCTATATTTTGATAAGTTTCTGCATAAAGTTATAAATTGGGATTGTGTTGAAGTTTAGGTTCAATAGCAAGATGTGATGTGAAGCATGGTTATTAGTCATAAGTTGTAATTGGAGTAAAGCTTCCACGTTTAAAAGTTTTGTGGAATTGCCAGAGTGGGGAATTTTAGAGCTTGATTTTGGGAGATGCATGAGAGAATGAAAGATTCTGGGTTTTGTAGGGAAGCTTGCATCAATTATGGTATCAGAGCTGGAATAACTCTGTGTGAGGATTCAAGTATTTAAAATTGAGTTAATTTCATGTGATGAGTAAATATCTGATTTTGAACTGAAAAATATTGCAGCACAAAGAGGCAAGTGCAGTTGAGGAAGGAAGCAATATCAACAGGATCTTGAAGGTGAGTTTGCAGTTGAAATTTAACTCTGGTTTGAAGACTATTTGTAGAATTTGGTTGCAGGCATACTTCAGCAGAAAAATCATATCACAGCTTGAGAGCAGTGATGGAATCCAGCAGAGGATTCTAGGTGTGTGGCAGAACCTAAAGATTCAACGGCAGTTGAATAAAGTTGCAGATGAGTGAAGCCTGAAGGAGCAGTGGAGAAATTCTCAAAGGGTTCCAGCAGAGGACTGGTGATTACCAAGAGACCAGATCCGGAGGAAGGGATTGGTGAGGTAAGTGGCAGCAGGAGAGTTTGTTGTTGCAGAGGCTTAATGCAACTCATGAGTGAGAAATTCATGGCAAATAAAATGACTATTGAAAGTCATAAAGGAGAGAGTATAGGTTCAAAGAGAGGCCACAATCAAAAGAGGGAGAAATATGCCAAGGAAAATGGCATATTGAAGCAGTGGACTGATGAAGAGTATGAGAAAGAGAAAGCTGAGATCGCGGTTCATCTCAAGTTTTTGATGGAATTGTTACAGGAAAGTGTGAAAGACTAGAGACATGGTTGGACCATGAGGAATAAAGTGAAGTGGCAGAGATTACAACAGAGAAAAGATCGACAGATAAACATGCAGTTAACGGAAGAGCTGAAAAAGCTCAAGCAGATGATGGATGTACAGTTGAGACGTGAAGAACTCAGAGCAGCTGAGTTGAAAGTGGAGGTTTCCAGTGATGAAACAGAAGAGGAGATCATTGATTATTTCTTGAGTTATTGGGCAGATCCAAATCAACTGGATAATATGAACTCTTGTATTTTTGTAGCTGACAATTGTGATGTGATTACAGGTTTTACTGAAGAGGATGCGAATATTGTGAAGTTGTAGCAAGTAGGGAAAAGTATCTTTCAAGAGATAAATGCTCTGAAGAAGAAACCAGTGTTTCATTTGTACTTGAAGCTGTTACAGCACAAGAAGTTCTTGTGAATGACGAAGAGGAGATTCGACTTGAGGAGCTGGAATATGAACCAATAGTTGAGGCTATTGAAACTTGTAGTTTTCAAACTGACAAGTTGTGTGTGAATGCAGGCATTGAAGAAGACATTTCATGTGATGAAACTGTGGTGAGTGAATTCAAAGGTTGCCAAGTCACATATGATGACTATTATTTGTCAGAAGACGATCAGATTGAATTATAGCAACAAAAGGAATTCATAAATTCCTTGTTTTGTGAAAGAAATTGTTTCAATGAAGTTGTATTGGATGATGATCAATTTGTTATAAATTCTGATAATGACAAATTGTTTTTATTAAATGGCCAATTGAAAAGTGATGGACAGATAACTAAGTTTATTGCAGATGTTGAGGATCAGAGTTATGTTCTGATGACAGATGAAGAGATGGTGACAATAGAAATCTTGGCTTGTGAAAGTAGTGAAGATTGCACATAAAGTTTCTCAAAGGAGATGACACGTTTATGGCATGAGTTAAAAGTCCTAGAGCAGAGACTAGAAGCACAGAGGATAAGTGTTTAGAGTATAAAGACAGAGATGAATGGAAATGAAGAGGTTCATTTTTATGAACCAGAACACAGAGACATTCTCGAAGAGGATAATGCTGAGGAGAGACTAACTGATAGTCTCAAGAATTATTGGGATCAACATACTGAAGAGCTGACAGTGGGAAGTAAGGCACTGAGGCCTTATAATTTTTATTTTAACAAGTGTTTTGTGAATGCAGGTATTGTTGAAGGTGTTGAAGAACATTTGACTCAACTGAGCAGTCAAATGAAGGAAGAAAAGAGTTCTGTGGAAATTTCTAATCCATGGGATGAAGATGTTATGTTGCTGGAGATGATGCTGAATAATCAAGACTTAGTACAGGAAAATGTTCAATTTCAAAATTGGAAATTGCAGATGCAGAAAGATGAAGATAGCAGAAATAAGTACACAATGTACCAATCCAGTAAGTTGCTGATAGGAGAAAGCAGAGAAGAAGTTTTCCGTTGCAGAAAATAAGAGGGCATGGATGATTGGGTGGTAGTACAGACGGAGCAAGCAAGAAGTCAGCAAGTGACAATACAAATAGAGCGAGTAAGAACTGAGCAAACCATATTAGCTCAATAGGCAGTGAGAAATCAACAATCTGAAGAATTATTGGACAAGGAAATTGAACTAGTCAGAATAATCATAATGAAAGTATCTCAGAAGAAGACATCAGCGAGGAAGAGAAGCAGCAACAGCAAAATGAAGACAGATACAGATTGTGAAAGTGCAGTGAGTGGAGCAAGACAACATAAGATATGGAGACCTGGAGAAAAGTAGCAGACAGTAGATATAGATGATGACTTGCAGAACAAGGTGTGGTATCCAGGTGGACAAAGACTTAAATGCATGATATGGAGATCATGGTCATTTTCTACCTTGGGAGTCTGATGCAAGAGCATTAGCTCAGAAAAATACCTTGTATTTTTTATTAAATCTAGGGGTCTCATGTTTTTAATTTCATGTAAATATTAATAGTATTTTTTAGTGATTAATTATATTTTTAATTAATTATATGTGAGAATTTGTAAATGTTTCCAAACAACTGGAAACATGAGAGAAATTAGCCTTGAGATAATTTAGAAATAATGATGGAGCCTAAGATATATTAAGTTGCAAGGTTTTAGGGATAAAGATCTAGACTTTAGGGGTGTTGAGAGATTTGGGGATTTGTTGAGATATTAAAGGGATTGAACTCAAAATAGTGCATTTTTAATTTGTATAAATTGATATGAGCTCAAAGGCAAAAGAGAGCAGGTAGAATAGAATAGAGAGGAGAAGGTGAGGCTTGGACAGCCAAAGCTTGTAAGCCTCCAGGCGATTGGAAGGCCATGAATGTTGAATATCTGGCAAAGATAAAGTTTGTAACTATTTTTCATTGTTAATATGAAGACTATGTTCTTAGAACTTCCTTGATTGATTCAGAAATTGCGTGGTTAATTTCTGTAATTGGGAGTTGAATTGAAAATGTATATATGAAGTGAGAACGCATCTTAACATAGAATTGAAAACAGTAATGGTTGGCACATGGATTAATTGTATAATTTGAAAATGGAAACCCATACAATACAGTGAATTGGGTTAATAGACCGAAGAATTGATTAATAGAGACTCAAACTCTATTTTCCATAATGTTAACTGAGTTTTTGAATCTAAATGCATTATTGAAGCGTTGGGTAAAGGGCATAACCTTGAAACACAGTGGAAAGTTCTGAAAGTGCTAGCCATGATAATTGACTAGTTTTAAAAGACAGAAACCGTAGTGTGAGATTGAGACCAATCTGTAGATATTTAATTATATTTTATTGGTACATAAATTTAAACACTGTGGTTGGTATGATTCAAAGGCACAGAATTTGTGAATCGATTTAAAAAAAAACCAAGGAACGCAGCATTGGGTGATATACAATCAAATGGAATTCACTGGCAAGCTTTAAAATCGATTTATATGCTGGTTAATAAAATCTGTTTATAAATGTCAGATCTCATGTTTTATTGTATATGGACGGATTTTTATTAGCCTTGAAGAATTTGTATTAAGTGAGAATTGCAGATTTAAGCCTTGAAATGAAATCGACATGTTAAAGTGAAGTACCAGGATTAGAGTCGAAAATAGTGAGTCGACTCAGCAAATGGTTATGAGGTTCGTTTAAATAAAATCCGAGTGAGATGTTACATTGATGTGTTGGCTAAATTGTAATGTATGAAGAGCTGTGTTTTTAATTAAGTTGGAGCGCCATTGAGAATGATTTCCTCTGTTATATATTTCAAATTGATATATATATTTAAACTTTGATTGGTATGAGAAATTGCACAGAGATTGTTGGACAGAGTTGGACTAAACTATTTGAAGAACAGTTGAAAGGGATGATCTAATTGTGAATTGAATCCTATGTTTTTTTAATGAAAAGGGATCGATATTTATTGTCTTAGTGCTGGAAAATTTATATGAATGGATTAAAGATCAAGCACTGGGTATTAAGACTGTATAGAAATTGCAATTCCATAGCAATTGCAGAGGAAGAATTGAGGTTGCTGAGAATCATCTGATTAGGAATTGCCTTTGCAGAAGTAAGAAAATCGATGCAGCGTTCTAGATTTAAGGGTGGTATTAATTTGTTAAGTTGAGTTTTAATGCATGGATGCATTTTGTTTTATTATATTCTGAATTTAAAATCCGGTATTTAAAAAGCCATCTATGAATGTTGGTATAGAAATGATGAATGATTGGAAGTGAAATGATGAATGAGAGTTATTGTGTTTGATTACGGGAGCATTCGAATGTTGATTGGATTAAGTCATGTTTGAATCCTATATTTTGATAATTTTCTGCATAAAGTTATAAATTGGGATTGTGTTGAAGTTTGGGTTCAATAACAAGATGTGATGTGAAGCATGGTTATTAGTCATAAGTTGTAATTGGAGTAATGCTTCCGCGTTTAAAAGTTTTGTGGAATTTCCAGAGTGGGGAATTTTAGAGCTTGATTTTGGGAGATGCATGAGAGAATGAAAGATTCTGGGTTTTGTAGGGAAGCCTGCATCAATATTTATTTACTTCTTGGCATGAAAGGGGGAGGATTCAAATGTTGCAAAATATACACAATATCAACATACCAAGGAGATAAAGAAAATATCTCAACTATCTTAGGTAATGCTTCAGAAGTTTGTTCATCAGACATTGCAACAATGAAATTTATGTCTAAGGCATGAATATTATAATATTACATCAAATTTCCTAGGCCTTGTCCTTTGATTAATTTTTTAGGCTTAATTTCCAAATCATACTCTAGCAAGGCAACAATCCATTTTCCGCATGACCTTCTGGATCATTCTATTTAAATACTTCTTTAACAGCAGCATATGGCACATAAGCAATGGGATGTGAATGTAAAATGTACACTCTGAAATCTTTTAGTTCTTTGACTAAAGGTTAGCCTGTTTCTCAATGATATTTTACTTTAAAGCAACATCTCTTATTGTTTTAATAAAGAAAGCAATGGGATGTTCTATATTTTGATTTTTTTTCTTCATTAAAACAACCACAAGTGTATGCTCTGAAGGAAATGAGAAAATAATAAAATCAAGTGTATAGTCTAGGCTAATGAGAATAGGAGCATGATATATTGTTGGCAATATGATGCAGAGTGTTGTTCTTTATGGCAACCTACTTGATAAAGTTGTCCTTGATGGAATGTGTCTTGATGAACTTGTTAAATGATGTAAATCTGGTGTATCTACAATGAATGATGGAAGGAGTGTCAGTATGTGCCAAAACATGATAAAAAGAGTATGTCTCAAGGCATACGCGGATTTGTCTAGACGAAGTAGCGCATGCACGCGGGAAATAACGTGCCAAGTCGCGTATGGGAAAAAGCGCTCTAAATTTGTAAAACCAGGGGTAACTACCATGGTATTGACCCATTGTATTGGATGATGGTTCGCCTATGTGATCCCATCCAGGGATACCATTGGAAGTTATGTGGTTTTGACTCATGGTATTGATGAAGGGTAACCCTATATAAGGAGAAGAAATTCGTTGTGCAAGGGTGTGCATGTGTCTGGGCTTTGATGAATACTTCACTCTGAAGTATATCTGTATGGTTGAACCCTGTTCCTAATTTGATAGATCTGAATCTATAATGCACCTATGAACATGATGAAGGCTCAAGAGCTCTAGATCTAGAAATGGTGAATGTCAAGGATGATCTGAAAAGAAGTGAAGAAGACCTGGTGCAATCCTATTGAAGAGATTGAAGAAATCTGGGTAAGTTCATAGATCTGGTCTGTACTGCAAAGTTTATCTTTTATAGATCTATACGCAGGTTCGTTTCATGAAAAGCGCGTGTATACGCGGGTCTGTGGAAGGAAAAGTGCGTATGCGCAGTTAGGGTTTTTCCCTGAAAAATGCACTGAAGTATATGTGGGTTCGTCTTCTGGAAAGCGCATATATACATGGGTCTGATTAAATAAAAGCGCATATGATTTCTGATCTAATGGTTGCTGAAGGTTGAATGTGTTTCTGCATATCTATTCTGAAGTTTGGGTTAAATCTGATATTCTAGTTACAGTGGTTTCACTGTTCTGTTTGAAGCAATGAGCAAGGTATGATTCTTGATAAGTGAAGGGTTATGTTGAAGCTGTTTGATCCAGTGTGAAAATTAATGAAACGTGGTCTGCAGTGGTGCTGAGGGTTGAAGCCTTCAGTCAGGGGGTTGTAGCTCCCTTCCAGGAGAGGCTGGTAAACGAGTTTAGGGGGTTGTAGCTCCCTTCCAGGAGAGGCTGGTAAACGAGAGCAAGGGGTTGTAGCTCCCTTCCAGGATAGGCTGGTAAACAAGAGAAGGTTGTAGCCTTCTGCAGGTGGGTGTCTGCGTGCTGGTTTGAGTCTGCACCAGTACATGATTGTAAGAAGTTTTCTTAATAATAGATTTTGAAGGCTGAAATGACGACAGCGGTGGTTTTCTCCCGAATTAGGTTTCCAGCTAAAAATCGTGGTGTTCATGTGTGTTGCATATGTGTGATGATTATTTTGTTCTGTCTACACCTGTTTACTATTTCTGAAATATATAATGAATGAATAATGAAATGATCTGAGTTAAGGTTCAAATATATAATTAGATCTCTGGACATACACGAGTTCTGTAAAGTATTTCCACGTATATACGCTCGTTGCCTTCAGTAAAGTAGCGTATGGGTTTTTAGAAAGGAAAAAGTAAAATTTTAATTGTCTGCACTAAATACTGATTCACCCCCCCCTCTCAGTATTTTTCCCAACAATTGGTATCAGAGGAGGTCCTTCTGAAAAAGCTTAGCTGCTAGAAGGAAGATCAAGCAAGATGAGCCATCAAGAAGGAACAACATCTATCAAGCCTCCACTCTTCAATGGAAGCAATTTAATCTTCTGGAAAATGAGGATGAGATCCTTTCTTCAGTCTATGGGAGTAGATGTATGGGCCATTTTTGAACAAGGATATCAATATCCAGCTACTACTCCAACAGATCCAACTGAAAGGAAGAATTATGAATCAAATGCAAAAGCGGTCAATGCTATAACAGGAAGTCTAACAGAATCAGAATTTGTCAAAGTCGTGCAGCTGAATATAGCAAAAGAAATATGGGAAAAAATCATTCTGAGTTATGAAGGTGATGCAAAGGTAAAAAGTGCAAAACTCCAAACTCTCAGAATTGAATATGAAAATTTGAAGATGCATAGTGATGAGAGTATTGTCAGTTTCTTTTGACGTCTTGATGATGTTGTAAATCGTATGAAAATTATGGGAGAAACAATAACCGAAACTACTTTGGTTGAGAAAATTTTGAGATCGCTAACGGAAAAATTTGAGTCAAAAGTCTCTGCTCTTGAAGAAAAACAGGATCTTCAAAATCTTACTGTGGTGCAACTTCATGGCATATTGACTGCATATGAAATGAGAAGAGGAGGACCATCTGAAGTCAAAGAAGCTATTTTTAGAGCTTCTACAAAAGGGAAAGAAGTACAAGAAGCAGAAGGATCAAGATATATTTCGGAAGAAGATGAGGCAAATTTTGTAGAGAAACTTCAATTAGGTACAGGACGGTTTAGAGGTAAGCTTCCCTTCAAATGTTTTAATTGTGGAAGAGTTGGTCATTATGCTGCTAAGTGTCCTCACAAAGAAACACCTGCAAAATGAAAGGAAGTAGCTAGAAATAAGAACCGGTCTAGCCCTAGAAGAAGTTACTATACTCATGATGACAGTGATGGGGTATCTGATAGTGAGGAAGAATGTGAAAAAGATCTTAGACTTCTCATGGCTTTTGAATCTAATGATACTTTTGTGGATGCTCTAGAAGACAATGATTTTCTTGAAGAGAAAAATCAACTCAAAATACGCTTAGAACAAAGCAAAATTCTCTTAGAAGAATATAAAGTTGTCTTATAAGAAAGGAAAATAACCATCGAGACTCTGGAAAAGCAGGTAGAAGAGGCAAAGAAACACAATGAGAAATTAGAATGTGAAGTGGTAAGTGTAAGAAAATAATTTGAGAAAGCAAAGACTCTAAATTTTAGATTTGCTAAAGGATCTGAAACCTTAGATGAGATTATCAAGGTACAACGTTCTCCTCTTATAAAGACAGGTCTTGGATACATTGGAGAGTCTTCTCAAGCTTCAACACCAAATTATCTAAAAGCAGCTACAACTGGTTTACAAAATTCTGCCACTCAGCAAGGGAATAAAGAATCTTTACAGGTAAAGCATGATCATCCTAATGCAAGGAACACTAACAGGAATAATTTTCAAAGAAGCCCCAATCAACAGGTAAATTCAAGTAGAAGATTTCATGATCACAGAAATTTCTTCTTCAATGGACAATGTTTCTCATGTAACAATTTTGGCCATAAAGCTACTCAATGTGTTGCATATAAAACCATCATGAAAAGAGAAGCAAGAAAGAAAAGGGTTGATATTGAAACAAAGAAGAATACCTATAACAACTTTTCTTCTCTTCTAAATGAAGTTGAATGTGATTATTGCAATAACTATGGGCATGAAGAATCAGAATGCAGGAGCAAGGTTCAGCCAAAAGAGCATCTTCCTTCAAAATCCAAAATATGGAAAAAGAAGGAATCACAGGTTGAAAATTGTGGCATAGCATTATTTGCGAAAGGTGAAGAAAATCAATGGTACATTGATAGTGGATGCTCGAGACACATGACAGGTGATAAACACAAACTTCATGCATATAGTGCTCTAGAAAAGGAAAAGAAAGTTACTTTTGGAAATGATACTCCTGTTGTAATTAAAGGAAAAGGGTCTGTGTTTCTAAAAGAAAATGTGAAGGCTAATGATGTCATGTATGTGAATGGTTTAAGGCATAATCTCTTAAGTGTAAGTCAAATGTGTGATCAAGGAACTGAAGTTGTCTTTAGTTCAAAATAATGTGTGGTTCATGATCTTGACACAGGTAAAACAATTATAAAAGGAAAAAGAACTCCAAGTAACATGTATGTATTGAAGAATTGCAAAGAACAATGTTACTTGAGTAAATATTCAGAAAAATGGTTATGGCATAGAAGGTTGGGGCATATAAGCTTCTCTCAAATCAACAAATCAAGCAAACTTAATGTTGTTCGTGGTCTTCCCAAGATTTCTCTACCTGAAAGTATCATATGCAAATCCTGTCAATTCTGTAAGCAAACCAGAGTGTAATTCAATGCCAAGGAAGGATCGTCAAGTAAGCCTCTTGAACTCATTCATACTGAAATTTGTGGACCTATGAGAAAAAAGTCACCACATGGTGAAGAATACTATATCTTATTCATTGATGATTTCTCTAGAATGTGTTGGATTGGGTTGATCAAACACAAAGATGAAGCATTTGAAAAATTTCAAATCTTCAATGCGCTGGTTGAAAATGAATTATATCTAAAAATCGAGTGCCTTAGATCTGATCGAGGAGGAGAATATACATCAAATGAATTCTTTGAATTTTGTGAACAACATGGGATAAAAAGACAGTTTTATGCAGCAGACACTCCACAACAAAATGGCGTAGCAGAAAGAATGAATAGAAAAATTCAACAAATGGCTAGAGCTATGCTTGATGATTTCGTAACACCTGAAATTTTTTGGGGAGAAGCAGCTCACATAGCAGCAAATATTCTTAACAAGGCACATGTTTGGGTAAATAGTGACAAAACTCCATATGAACTCTGGTATGGTAATTATCCCTCTGTGAAACATTTTAGAGTTTTTGGAAGTAAATGCTTTATCAAAAATAATGATGAAAATCTTGGCAAGTTTGAACCTAGATCAGATGAAGGAATACTCCTTGGTTACTCATCTACAAGCAGGGCATACAAATGTTACAATAAAAGGCTTTGAAAGATTTTTGAATGTATTGATGTTGTTATTGATGAGTCTCATGCAGTCCCTAAAGAAGAAAGACAAACAATAGAAGAAGATGATGGTGATTTTTGTCCTTCTACATCAAATAGAAATGATATAGACAGTGGATCCAATGAAGAACCTGAAGATGATTTATCTGGAAAGGCTCCATCCAGATATGTTCAAAAGAATCATCCTGAATCTCAAATTTTGGGAGACAAGGAATCAGGTGTACAAACAAGGAGGACTCTTATGGGATCTCCTAGCTATCTGGCATTTCTATCCACGATTGAACCACACAATGTCAATCAAGCTAGAAAAGAAGAATGTTGGATTCAGACCATGAATGAAGAACTTGATCAAATTGAAAAGAATCACACTTGGGAATTGGTACCAAGACCACATGATAAAAATGTCATTGGAACCAAATGGATATTCAAGAACAAGCTAAATAAGAATGGGGACGTTATAAGAAACAAAGCTAGACTGGTTTGCAAAGGGTATACTCAACAAGAAGGTATAGACTTTGAAGAGACTTTTTCTCCTGTAGCTATACTTGAAGCCATAAGAATGTTTCTTGATTTTTCAAGTTTTCAACAAATCAAAGTTTATCAAATGGATGTCAAATCCGCTTTCCTCAATGGTGATCTAGAAGAAGAAGTTTATATAGAACAACCAGAAGGATTCACTTTGGGAAATGATGAAAATATTGTTTGTAGACTTAAAAAGGCTCTATATGGTCTCAAACAAGCTCCAAGGGCATGGTATTATCGTCTTGACAAATATCTTCATCAACAAGGATTCTCAAAGGGGTCTGTTGATAGTAACTTATACACAAAAATTGAAAATGATAAACTATTGATTGTGGTTGTATATGTTGATGATATCATTTTTGGAAGTAATGAAGAATCTATGAGTCAGAAATTTTCTTCTGTCATGCAGCAAGAATTTGAAATGTCTTTACTTGGGGAACTAACATTCTTTCTTGACCTACAAGTGCATCAAACTACAGAAGGTATATTATTATCTCAAGCAAAATACCTTAAGCAAATTCTGAAGAAGTATGGGATGGAAGAGTGCAAACCTGTAAGTACACCAATGGTAACCGGATGTAATCTCAGTTCTCATGATGATTCTCCCACGGTGAATCAACCAGAATACAGATCTATGATAGGAAGTCTTCTGTATTTCACTGGAGCTAGACCAGATATTATGCATGCAGTTGGGATTGTTGGACGATTCCAAGCCAATCCAAAAGAGTCTCACCTTCAGGCTGTCAAAATAATATTCAAATATCTACAAGGAACTCAAGACTTTGGACTATGGTATCTAAAGAATGCAGATCTTACTCTTCATGATTACACTGATGTAGATTGGGCTGGAAATGTTGATGATCGGAAAAGCACAAGTGGTGGTGCATTCTATATGGGGCCCCGGTTGGTATCTTGGTTCAGCAAGAAGCAAAGTTCTATTGCCTTATCTACTGCTGAAGCAGAATATGTGGTTGCCGCATCTTGTTGCACTCAACTCCTTTGGATGATGTAAACCTTGGAATATTTTCAAATCAAATGTACTTCTCCTATCTCCATTATGTGTGATAATACAAGTGCCATCAGTATCTCAAAGAATCCTGTTATGCATTCAAAGACCAAGCACATCCCCATCAAGTATCACTTCTTACGTGAACAAGTGCTTGAAAAAAAGGTGAAGTTGGAGTATGTTCCCTCCAAAGAACAAGTTGCTGATATTTTTACCAAACCTCTGCCTAGGGAAGCGTTCGAATATCTCAGACAAAAGCTGGGTGTTGTCTCTGCCTCTCAGAAGATCAGATATGATTAAATTCAGAAGATTAAATTAAATACGCGGGTTTATTTAAAGACAGTCGCGTATATACGCGAGTTTATACTCAGAAAGACGCGTATGGTTGGTTGCTGACAATTTTTGGGTGGGGTAAACATTTCTCAGTGCTGTTTGGTATCTCTAATGATGTTTGATGTCTCTGGTGGTGTTCCAATTCTTATATATCTGTTTCATTTTCTATTTTTGGGTAAATATGCCTTGATGACTTGCTGATTGAAAGTGTTCAGGTTGCACAAGCTAAGGAGGAGCCTTGGTCATATAGAAAGGAGACTTGGATGCACTATTTCAGGGGGAGCATTAGCTTTGCTGAGTATAATGCAATGTTGGTAGTATGATGATTCTGAAATATAATCTCTTTCTCAAGATCTTGTTGGTTTTTGTTACAAAAGGTCATTTTTGTAATTGGTTGAAAAAGGGCATGTTGAAACCCATGATGTAAATTTGCAATATTCAGTCATGTAAGGACTTGTTCAAACCTGTAAACCCACTTGGTTGGGTAGTTGAGTCAAAATATGTAAACCCACTTGGTTGGGTACTTGAGTCTCATATGTAAATCCACTTGGTTGGATCTATGATGTAAGTATGATTCCTTGGTGATAGGAAGGTCATAGAGTCGTGTACTTCATTATAAATTATGTTTGAAGATTCAACTTGAACTCAGGGGGAGCATGGTAACTTCAGTGGACTTCAGATCTGCAAAGCATTTCTTTCTACATAAGGAGAAAAACCTTATGTTGGTTTTGGTCTGCCCTTTGCCCTTGATGACAAAGGGGGAGAGTGACATGTGTGACATGGTGTTTGAATAGGGGGAGAATATCATTATGCTTAATGTACCTGTCTGATGTGGTGATCAAACACCATCGTGGTTGCCATCAAGTCCAAAGGGGGAGATTGTTGGCAATATGATGCAGAGTGTTGTCCTTGATGGCAACCCACTTGATGAAGATGATGGCAACCTACTTGATAAAGTTGTCCTTGATGGAATGTGTCTTGATGAACTTGTTAAATGATGTAAATCTAGTGTATCTACAATGAATGATGGAAGGAGTCTTAGTATGTGCCAAAACATGATGAAAAGAGTATGTCTCAAGGCATATGCGTATTTGTCTAGACGAAGTAGCGTATGCACGCGGGAAATAACGTGCCAAGTCGTGTATGGGAAAAAGCGCTCTAAATTTGTAAAACCAGAGGTAACTACCATGGTATTGACCCATTGTATTCAATGATGGTTCGCCTATGTGATCCTTTCCAGGGATACCATTGGAAGTTATGTGGTTTTGACTCATGGTATTGATGAAGGGTAACCCTATATAAGGAGAAGAAATTCATTGTGCAAGGGTGTGCATGTGTCTGGGCTTTGATGAATACTTCACTCTGAAGTATATCTGTATGGTTGAACCCTGTTCCTAATTTGATAGATCTGAATCTATAATGCACCTACGAACATGATGAAGGCTCAAGAGCTCTAGATCTAGAAATGGTGAATGTCAAGGATGATCTGAAAAGAAGTGAAGAAGACCTGGCGCAATCCTGTTGAAGAGATTGAAGAAATCTGGGTAAGTTCATAGATCTGGTCTGTACTGCAAATTTTATCTTTAATAGATCTATACGCAGGTTTGTTTCATGAAAAGCACGTGTATACGTGGGTCTATGGAAGGAAAAGTGCGTATGCACAGTTAGGGTTTTTCCCTGAAAAATGCACTGAAGTATATGCGGGTTCGTCTTCTGGAAAGCGTGTATATACGCGGGTCTGATTAAATAAAAGCGTGTATGATTTCTGATCTAATGGTTGCTGAAGGTTGAATATGTTTCTGCATATCTATTCTGAAGTTTGGGTTAAATCTGATATTCTGGTTACAGTGGTTTCATTGTTATGTTTGAAGCAATGAGCAAGGTATGATTCTTGATAAGTGAAGGGTTGTGTTGAAGCTATTTGATCCAATGTGAAAATTAATGAAACGTGCTCTGCAGTGGTGCTGAGGGTCGAAGCCTTCAGTCAGGGGGTTGTAGCTCCCTTCCAAGAGAGGCTGGTAAACGAGTTCAGGGGGTCGTAGTTACCTTCCAGGAGAGGCTGGTAAATGAGAGTAGGGGGTTGTAGCTCCCTTCCAGGATAGGTTGGTAAAAAAGAGAAGGTTGTAGCCTTCTGCAGGTGGGTGCCTGCATGCTGGTTTGATTCTGCACCAGTACATGATTGTAAGAAGTTTTCTCAATAATAGATTTTGAAGGCTGAAACAACGGCAGCGGTGGTTTTCTCCAAAATTGGGTTTCCACCTAAAAATCTTGGTGTTCATGTGTGTTGCATATGTGTGATGATTATTCTGTTATGTCTGCACCTGTTTACTATTTCTGAAATATCTAATGGATGAATAATGAAATGATCTGAGTTAAGGTTCAAACATATAATTAGATCTCTGGACATACACGAGTTCTGTAAAGGATTTCTGCGTATATACGCTCGTTGCATTAAGTAAAGTAGCGTATGGGTTTTTAGAAAGGAAAGCAAAGTTTGGATTGAATCGTACCAACATCGATTCATCCCCCCCCCCTCTCAGTATTTTTCCCAACATATATAGCTAACTTGACTAGAATAAATGACTTCTTTGCTTCCTCAGAACATTTTTCTTCAATATATTTCTTCAACATATCAGTAATATGCCTCAAATGTTCAGCAAGATTAGGAACAAATATTCTCAGAAAACTAATTTTACCATTGAAAGATTGAATCTCTTTTTTGATCCTTGGATAATCTAATTTCTGAATTTCTTCAATCCTTGAAAGATCTACTCTTACGCCATCTTTAGATATAATATGGCACAAAAATTTACCTTCTTCCATAGCAAAGAGAGTCTTCTTTGGATTTAATGAAATTCCAAACTTTCTGCTCTTTTCAAAGAATGTCTTTAAATGTTGCAAATGGTCTTAATCTGTCTTTGAGAAAATAGTAATATCATCAAGGTAAATAAATAAAAACAGATCCTTTTCATTGGCAAAATCAATGTCCATTTCTCTTTGAAAAGTTGCTCTTGCATTCTTCAAACCAAAAGGAATTTTGGCATACATGAAAGTACCTCAAGGTGTGGTGAAAGTTGTCTTTTCTTGATCATCTGGGTGGACAAGACATTAGGGGAATTTTGAGGTCTAGAATGGGCCTCCTAAGGAAATTATAAAACAATAGTTGAATTAATAAAATAATATTTGATTACATCATCAAATTTTAGGGGGGGGAAAAACTACCTTTTCAACACATATTTTCAACTTATCTCCCAAAGGTTTTACTCAAATTTTGAGCGAGAGTAGTCATTGGATGCAAAATTTAATTCCTCATCCAAGGAGTACCCATGTTGAATACATGAAAAACATGATTTTAATCACATTTTTTTTATGTATTTCTGATTTTTCATGTAGCAGGGTCGATCGAAAGTATGCAACATGGGTACTCCTTGAATGAGGAATTAAATTTTACATCGAACGAGTACTCCCACTCGAAATTTGAGTAAAAACTTTGGTAGATAAGTTGAAAATATGAGTTGAAAAATTAGTTTTATTATTTTATTATTTTTTAATCTTTTTACTCTTTTACTTAAAAAATGGTGAATCATCATGCATGGTTGACATCATCATCTTGAATCCTATTGGTTCTTATAAAGTTTATTTTTGTTGTACATTTTCCTTAAGAGGCCCATTTTAGACCTAAAAATTCCTCTAATGACTTGATTGTATCCTGAGTATCCAGCTAACAAAGAAAGTCTCGATGATCCAACCACCCTTTGCAG
Organism: Pinus albicaulis; assembly: GCA_034641835.2. Taxonomy (NCBI): domain Eukaryota; kingdom Viridiplantae; phylum Streptophyta; class Pinopsida; order Pinales; family Pinaceae; genus Pinus; species Pinus albicaulis. The sequence goes on from CM076577.1 coordinate 658,517,159, forward strand.
AATGTGATTGATTACCGATAATGGATAATTGTCTTTTAACAATACTTTGTTCATATTTCTAAAATCAATGCACAATATTATTTGTCCTGTCTTCTTTCTCACAGGTACTAGATTAGACATCGAATTAGAGAAACAAATAGGAACTATTATTCCAGCAGTGAATAGCCTGTTTGCTTTCTTCTGAATATAAGGAAACAATTTAGGATTCATCCTTCTTAGCTTCTGGAAAAATGGTTTTTGATATGGCTTCAAAGGTATAGTATGTTGAAAAATACTTTTATCATAGACCTTCAAATATGAATATTCCTAAGAAAAAACATATGAAAATTGAGACATAAGTGCTGCATACTTAGCTTTCATTTCTGGACTCAGGGATTTAGAAATCTGCACCATCTTTGGCTTTTTTGAAGTGGCAAGATTTAAATCTTCCACTTCCACCTCTTTTGGAGACATAGTAGGCTTCCTTGCAACATCATCCTAGTGAAAATTTTCTTCCAAGGGTACCAAACCTCTTGGAAAAGAATTATCATTAAGTTTTAGTACTTGCATCTCTGTATCATGAATGTCTTGGTCATATATTTGGACGTTTATAAATTCTTCTTTTGTCTGCAGGAAGTTATTGATTTTCTCGTCATTTTGAAACACTTGTCAATATTCAACATTTTCAGGGAAAACAGGGCAGTGTTTGACATTTATTTCATATTTTTTAATTTGGATACAGAGGAATCTTGAACATAGTAGCAGAAGTGACCCGAGAATCAACAATAACATTGATGTCCCTAGGAATCAATGACAGAGTATATTCTGGAAATGTTTTGAGGATATCTAGGACTGCATTTCTGTAAGCTCTCATTCTGGAATGTGTACTCTCCTTTGACTTGCTTGATTACTAACTCAGTGTCGCCATATACAGAAATTTTCTTTGCACCAAGTTTTTTCAAAAAATTTAGACCAACAGTTAAGGCTTCATATTCAACTTCATTGTTTGTGCAGTAAAATGCTATTTTTTAGGGGGACATTCTAACATTTGGAGGGATATCCAATGACTGATTAATTAGACTATGAATCCATATTCCAATACTGATCATATTGGGATCAGGGCCTAAGGATTTCCTCAAAATTCAAAGTTACAGGATTGGGTTCGAAATGGAATACAGGTTCAAAACTAGATTGACCAATAGAGTGGGATCTAAAGTGGTGGTTGTCATGGAATTTTGAACTCTCCATATAGAATCAGGGATTGCACAACTGTGGAATATTGAAGGTGAAATGGATAGTAAGAGAAAGTCGCGCAATGAAGCGATAGCGAGGACCGTGGATCTAACACCAATTAACGCGAGAGATCTCATCGCAGTTGAGAAACATTGCACATCACACAGAATAGAGTTTACCATTAAAGAGATTCACAAGTTAAATTGTTTAACCTGCGATGCGAAGTGAGAATGCAGAGATATAATGTGGATCGTTGGATCGAGAAACAAACCAACGACAGAGATTGCAACATCCGGAAAAGCGATTTTGCAAATCACAATATTTAGAAGCTAAGAGTTCGTAAGATATGTTAAATTGGTTTCAATGTGGTAAATTTGAAATATGGGATGCGATGAGGGGAGCCACGTGTTATCATTTCCCATGAGCGCACATCGCATAAATTATGGTTTCAGCGTTATCAATACCATGTTAAACTTGCAAAAAAGTGATTTGCGATGCACTGTGATTGGTGGCGTGTTTTGGGACCCGAGAACCTTGTTCCGTGTGTATGTAATTTGTTTAAGGCTATGTGCATTTTTTTATCAAGAGTTTTGTTGGTTTCTTTGCGTATATATGTAATTAAACTCCGCAATTGTATTCCGATGTGTTTCGGTCAAGCCCCTTAATGGATGGGGGTGTGCATGTGGCCACCACCCTAACAGTAACATTTAAATGTGTGGCTTAATAGGCGGAGTAGATATGGGTGCACCAAATTTGGCGGTCATCCCTAATCTAACTCAAGTTAACTGGAGTTCTCCACATTTAGTGGAGTTTCCCTAAGAGATATTGGGAAAAAGTGTAGAAGGATCAATTTTCGACCATTCTGAGTGAAGGAAGATTAATCCTTGACTTATTTGAACATTCTAGATCCATTGGTGAGGTTTTGAAAGCCAACTAAGGACTTCTAAGCCTAATTTTTGTTTAGAGAAGTTCCCGGGGCCACTAGGGCCACCAAGAGCCAACAGGAGAATAAGGCCTAGCCAGGGAAGCCAGAAACCATTCTCAGGAAATCAATAGTAATTTATGACTATATTGAATCTTATGAATCCAATTATGGGGTTTTCAGAAGCATTTGGATACTTTTAGAGCCGAAGAAGCCACAGAGAATTTTTAGGTAGCCTAGTGCCACCAGGTGTTGGAGGGATATAACGGGGAGCCTAAGTTCATTCTAAGCGAATGAATGACCTATTTTCGATTATTTATATGTGATGGAGACAATAGAATAGGTTTTAGGAGTAGAAGAGGACTTCTAGGAGATTTTTTTCCATAGAGAAGCTCAGGGGAGCTCAAGGACACCGACCGAAGAGGTCAAGCCCAAGGGAGCCTAGGTCCATTTCCACAAATTGAGCAGTCAATCCAGTGATATTTTTGTATTACAAACCCATTGGTATAGTCCAAATAGCCATTCAAGTTGAGCATCAGACTGTAAAAGAAATTGACCATCTTAATCCCAAAGAGCTAAGTCCATTTGACGGAGGCTTAAGGAGACGTAGCCCAAGTGTTGAGGGTGAAATCCTTTATTATGTTTGTTGTTATGTGTTGTTTTTTAATTTTTTGTAATTTATGTTTGCTATAAATGATTTTAATCAGCTTAAACAAATGTTTAATTTTTCACACATAAAGCCTTAAACCAGTTAAAACACATACACCTGAATCAATAATTCAATTCCACACATGCATTTATAAGCAAGATCCTTAATTTGTTTTAATTGAGTGGAAGGTGCTTGCATAGAAAAAAAATTCAGCCACCCATATTAGAGCAGGTTTGTATCAGAGCACTAGGTTTCTTGCTTGACATATCATAAGGTTGCTTGATTGCTTGTTTGACTTGAAGGGTGTTTAACAATGCAAAGAATTTAACTATTTTCAAAGTGACTCATGCTTACAAGTTTGAGTTTGCAAAAGGTGAAGGGGAGCTACTGCTAGCTAAGTCAAAAAGAAGACAAAAGGGAAGAAGGCTGAAAGAATCCTCCTTACACAAAGGACCTCAAGGCAACCCTTGAAGCACAAGAGGGATTGTTTGCAAAAGAGGCTGCTTGAAGAAGAGATACAAGCTGCAGAGAAGAGCTTGAATCTACAGTTGAAGCTTTGTGAATTGTTTTTGAAGTTATTTAATTCATTTACATAGTGATGAAAAATTCATCAATTGATGTTTCTAAATCCTCCTCCTTTGCAAGACTTTTTGATAAAGAGATGAAGTATGACTTTCACATCATGAAAGATATGGTGCAACATTTGTATAAAGATGTAAGGGAGAGCACTAAACTTCAAGAATAATTGATTTCTATGAAGAAAGAGAAGAAAGAACTTCTTCAAAAGATGCATGAGATGGATATTCAGCTCCATGATGCCAAAGGAGCCTCAGCCAAACATGTGCTTGAAGAATAGGTAAATAATTCAAGTTTGTCTTCAATTTCATCTCAAGATAAATTTGTAGGTTCTTTTGAAAAACAAAATAGAGGAATAGGGTCTAAATTGATGATGAAAATGGGTTATGAAGGTAAAGGATTAGGCAAGCATACACAAGGCATATTTGAGCCAATTATGGTTGAGGAAAGGCCTATGTATTTGGGTCTTGGCTATGGAAAAATTTATGGAGAAAGTTATAAGGCCATCAAGGAACTTGAAACAGTTCCAAGAAGGAATTTTGTTGCAGGTTCAAAACCTCAAACATACAAAATTTGTAATAAAGATGAATGCAATTTTTTGAAACCCATGTTGCAGCAAGATGCTTGTAGACATGTAGCTTATGGAGAGCAAGAGATTTGTGACAGCTCTAAGAACATGAACAATGTTGTTGGTCTTCAAAAGAGAGCTGGATCCTCTTCAAGTTCATCTTCTCAAGAAGGTGAAAAAGATGAACATTCAAAGCAACATTCAAGGTATAATTCTTCCTATAGTCATGTTTTTTATGATTGTGTTAAGCATGAAAAATATACATGCATGAATGGGAGAAAAAATTGTTGTTAATATTGTAGTTTGAATAAGCATCAAGTTCAAGATGTTGGAAGAGAAGGATAGCATACAGGAAACAGTTCAAGCAAAGGAGACTTGAATAGAAGATGCAAAATATTTGCACACATTTCCAAAAAAATGGACATCTCATTGCCCAATGTTGGACACTGCCTCCAACCATTCATCTCAAGCACATGAAACAAGAGGATAGAAACACTGGTGAGAATGTGACTAGCGATTCCATCATCAATGTGACTCCAGATGATTCACAAGAAGAAGATGTTCAACAGGAAAAATCACCATTGAAGTGGGTTGGAAAGAAATGGCTTGATTTATTGACCAAGTAAGGCATGCATTTGCTTTATACATAGATGCAAATTTCAGCCTTATATATGCCTGAATTTTTGTTGAAAGTATGACAAGTTGCAGCATATTATCACAAGTTGTGGGATGCAAGATTGCGTGTGAATGTTGTTCAGTTGAAGGCATTTCTTTTTGTTGCACAATTTCACCATGGAGGTGTAAAGTATGGTTATGTTACTCACTTATGTTGTAGCAATATCATTTAGTTAAGCTCTTATAGTCACCCACATGTTTTGGGATTATGTACTTGTTGGTACTTGAAATGAAGAGTTGAAAGTGTACATATGCATGAGTTTGTATGTGTAAATGGTGAAATTGTAAATATGTTTATTGTACATAGATACATGCACAAGTGTTGTCAATGTATCATGTTGTATATCGACTTGTTTTTATTGTGTCGCACACATGTTTTCCGACTTGTGTCGATTGTGTTGCACACTTTTCATATCATCTTGTGTCGATTGTATTTCACATTTCATGAAGAATTATTGTTGATGTCGCATGTTGAACGACTTATGTTTTAGTTGAGGGTGTTTGTCAATTGTGAGTTGATAAGTGGATACACCAATGTGAAAGAGGATCACCATGTATGTGATGTTACAGGAAGGTGACAATCAATGCTTTGAAGAAGAAAAAAGAGGTGGTCTTCATTTAAATTCTTGCATAATATTTTATTTTCAAGATTGATCGTGTTCTTGTGACAAGATGTTGCAGGAAGCTTTTGTCCATTTAGTGAAGAAGTGGGCAAGATGCAAGGTGTTTTGCAGCCATTTTAGAACAAGCTGGTGTTTTTGTCAACAACAAGAGTTCACTCATCTTGCGAGCTTAATTTGGAAAGTGGATTTCCAAGACAAAGCTTGTAGGCCATAGTTGTAAGAGGAACTTCATTCTTAGTGGGAAGGCTAATAGTTTGCCAAGAACATGGACAGAATAGTGGTACAATAGGTTATGTATTAGTTTACAGTAGCCAACAATGCTGAAGTGGGTCAGAAATGGCCAGAGAGCACTGGTCAAGAGACATAACTAGTTGTGGTGCAAGGCATGTCAGGGTGATTGCCAGAGAGACTTGTCCAAAAAAAATAGTTGATATAACTTGAAAGGAGCAAAGTGTTGAAGCTCAAGATGGATAATCATTCGATTTTTTGGGTCTAGAAGCCCATCAGTGGGAAGGAGTGATCAGATAGGGATTAGGGACTAAGTATTTTCTCAAAATTCAAAGTTATAGGAGTCGGTTCGAAATGGAAAAAAGGTTTAGGACCGAATCAACCAGCAAAGTGGGATCTGAATTGGTGGTTGTCATGGAGTCTTGAACTCTTCATATAGAATCAGGGATTGCACAACTGTGGAGTGTTGAAGGTGGAACAGACAGTAAGAGTAAGCCAAAGAATGAAGCGATAGTGAGGACCATGGATTTGACACCAATCAATGGGAGAGATCTCATCGTAGTTGATAAAAATTGCACAAAACAGAGTTTACTATTAAAGAGTTTCGCAAGTTAAATTTTCTAACCTGCGATGTGAAGTGAGAAGGTGGATATAACGTGGATCGTTGGAATGAGAAACAAACCAATGGTGGAGTTTGCAGCATCCAGAAAAGAGATTTCACAAATTGAAACATTTAGAAGCTAAGAGTTCACAAGATATGTTAAATTAGTTGTGATGCTGTAAAGTTGAAATATGTGATGCGATGAGGGGAGCCATGTGTCGGCATCGCGCACGAGTGCACATTGCATAAATTATGGTTTCAGCATTATCAGTACCAAGTTAAACTTGCGAAAAAGAGATTTGTGATGCACTATGATTGGTTGCATGTTGTGGGACCCAAGAACCCTGTTCTAAATTTATGTAAGTTGTTTAAGGCTATGTGTGTTCTGTTATAAAGAGTGATGTTGGTTCCTTCGCGTATGTATGTAATTAAACTCCGTAATTGTATTCTGATGTGTTCCGGTCAAGCCACTTAATGAATGGGGGTGCACATGTGGCCACCACCCTAACCATAAATTTTAAATGCATGAATTAATAGATGGAGCAGATCCCACCAAATTTTTCCGTCAACCCTAATATAACTCCAGTTAACTAGAGTTCTCCACATTTAGTGGAATTTTCCTAGGAGATATTGGGAAAAAGTGTATAAGGCTCAATTTTCAACCATTCTGAGTGAAGGAATAGTCATTCTTGACTGATTCAAGCATTCTAGAGCCATTGGTGAGGTTTATAGAGCCAAATAAGGAATTTTTAGCATGATTTTTCTTCAGAGAAGTTCCAAGGGCCCCTAGGGCCACCAAGAGCCGGCAGGAGAATGAGGCCTAGCCAGGGCAGCCAGAGGCCATTCTCAAGAAACCAGTAGTCATTTCTGACTATATTGAACCTTATGAATCCAATGATGGGGTTTTTAGAAGCATTTGGAGACTTATAGAGATGAATAAGCCACATGGAAGTTTTAGGGAGCCTAGTGCCACTAGCTGTTGGAGGCATAAAATGGGGAGCCTAAGTTCATTCTGAGCGAATGAAAAAATTATTTTAGATTATCAATATGTGATGGAGATATTAGAACAATTTTCAAGAGTAGAAGAGGAATTATAGGAGATTTTGTGCCACAGAGAAGCTTAGGGAAGCTCAAGGACACCGACTGAAGAGGTCAAGCCCAAGGGAGCGTAGGTCCATTTCCAAAGATTGAGTTGTCAATCCAGGGGTGTTTTGATATTATTAACCCATTGGTATATTCCAAACAACCATTGGAGTTTAGCATCAGATTATAAAATGAATTGACCATCTTAATCCCAAAGAGCCAAGTCCATTGATGGAGGCTCAAGGAGACTTAGCCCAAGTGTTGAGGGTGAAATCCTTTGTTATGTTTGATGTTATGTGTTGTTGGTTAATTTGCTACAATTTATGGTTGTTGTACATTATTTTAATTAGCTTAAACAAATTCTTAATTGCTCACACATAAAGCCTTAAACTAGTTAAAGCACATACACTTGAATTAAGAATTCAATTCCGCACATGCATGTATAAGCAAGATCCTTAATTTGTTTTAATTGAGTGGGAGGTGCTTGCATAGAAAAAAAAGTGAGTCACCCATATCAGATCAAATACCAACACCTTCTTTGCCCATGGCTCCATCAAAATCAATAGTCCAAAGACTATTCTCTTCATTCTGAAGGTGTAAATAAGATGGCTGATTTTTAATTTCTGTTTGAAATACCTCTGTTGTATTCATAATATCAGTTTTTTCTACTATTTTATTATTTTCTTCTTGAGGTGATGTCTTTATTTCCAAATTTTTTGCCACTAATTTACAAAATTCTGTTTCTGCCAATTCTAAAACAGAATCTGGATTTTTTGGATTTTATGTTTTCTCTTCAATCAAAAAGTCTGAAGATGTTGAACATCTTCATTAAATAAAATAAGAGACTCTAAATCTGTATGTATAACATGAATGGGATGATTTTTAGGCCATTCTCTTGTACTAATCATAAACTTCATCTTACTTTATCTATAAATATTTCTGAACTGTCCAAAAATAAGAATTGTTGCATATGAAAAGTCAAGCTGCAAAGTTCCTCTAAGCTTTGATCCCCATGATCTAGAAAGTAGCATTCCATACATAGGTGGAATATCAGCCAAAAAAACATCCATAAGGACATTCTTGGCTAGAATTTGTTGTAATGAGACCACTAAATCTTTGATAAGACCAAGACATTTCACCCTTCCTGGATCAAATGAATGGAGGTCATGATAAGGTCTTATGATGACAAGTCCTAAATTCTCCATAATGGCTTTGGGCATGAGGTTGTGGGATGCTCCAGAATCAAGAATTTCATTGTGAAGAATAAAATCATGGATCTTAAGACTTAGATAGAAGGGAGGAAGTTCACTGTCTTCTGATTTTCCATCAATAGTAGAACCAAAAAGAAGCTCGGGATGATCATCAATCAAGTTAACCATATCAGATGTTTGATCAAATCTAAGAAAATTATTTTATTTAAACTTATAATGATCATTCTTCATTATCTCAGTTAGAGGAATAGAAACTTTCAGTTTAGCAATTTCATTTTCAAGAGAAAAATCAGCAGGATGTTTTTATGTTATGAAACCAACTCCAAAAATAAAATAAAAGAGAGATCAACGCCTTAGAAATAAGCCACTTCGAGGGGGGAATATCCTTTACATTACATAAATGAAAAATTCTTGGATTATACAAATGAAAAAACCTCCTTCTATATATAGGAGTCAATGGGGTCACAATATAATCGTAGCCAACCTAACAATAATAATGTAAGGGCATAATAATAACAATATTGGGGTTACAGGGGTACAACAATAACAATAAGGGAGCTACACTAGCAACAATAAGGGACTACACTAGTAATAGGGGAACCTAACATGCCCCTCTCCTTCAAAAAAGTGTTGTGCTCAATGCTTGAGTAGCTTTGGGTGCTTTTGTATAAAATTATCATCCTCCCATCTAGAATATTTAGTGAGTAAGTTCTTCCACTTGATGAGATACTCTGAAATTGATCGATTTAGTAAATTTCGAGTTCTTGTTTCTGTGACTGCTTCAGGTTCCAATATGATTTTTCCTTCCTCATCAAGTTCTGGAAATATTGTTTGAACTAGAAGTTTTTCACCTATAGCCTTCTTTAAGCATGGAAAATGGAAAGCCAGGTGCACTCGCAAAGAAGCCAGAAGCTCCAATTTCTATGCCATAGTACCAATATTTTCAAACACCTTGTAAGGACCATAGTACTTTGGCGATAATTTATTATCCTTCTTAGCATGCTTGAGGGACATTTGTTTGTATGGTTGTAGTCGCAAAAATACCCAGTTTCCTACCTCAAAAATTCTCTCGCTGCGATGTTGATCTGCATGTTGTTTCCTTCGATTTTGTGCCGAATTTAGGTTATCCTTTAAGAGTTGTAGAACTTCTTGCTGATGCTTGATGTGATCTTCCACTGCTTTAAGCTTAGAATTTTCTCTTAAAGATGATGTGATAGACGGTGGATGATATCCATAAAGTGCCATAAATGGGGTCAATTTTGCTGCAGTATGGAAGAAAGTGTTATACCACCATTTAGCAAGAGGTAACCACTTGAACCATTGTGTTTGTTTATCAGATACAAAAAAAAGAAGATATCCTTCCAAAACTTTATTCACTATCTCAGTTTGACCATCAGATTGAGGATGATAAGATGAGCTATGAGCTAGTTGAGTACCCAAACAAGAAAATAATTTTGTGCAAAAAATTTTAGTAAAAATTGGATCTCTGTCGCTTGCAATAATCTTTGGGTATCCATGTAGCTTTCCATAAATGTAGTAGAAACTCTACTTGCTTTAAATGGATGAGATAATGCACAAAAGTGTGCATACTTGGTAAGTCTATCAACTATCACCATGATGACACTCTTTCCTTCGGAATTAGGTAAACTTGTGATAAAATCCATTGAAATATCCTCCCAACATTGACTTGGAATGGATAAAGGCTATAGAAGACCTTGGGTCTTAATTGTCTCAACTTTATTTTGCTGGAAAACCAAACATTCTGCCACAAAATTTTGAATATAAGATTTAAGGTCATCCCAAAAAATTCTTTTTTCACCCTGTGGTATGTTTTTAAAAATCCTGAGTGTCCTCCTAAAGTAGAAGTGTGCAAATCCAAAACAATATTTTTTTTAGTTGGGAATTATTACAAAGATATAAGCGATATTTGTACCATAAGGAATCATTTTTCCAACTAAATGTATCAGATGTACTAGGATCTTGCTGCAACTATTGGATGAGTGTCCACACGTCTTCGTCCTTCTTCCATTCATCCCTTGCTTTGGATATCCAATCTGGTTGGATAATAGAAATGGCACAAAGCAATGCTTCCAGCTCTTACACCTCTTAATTCTTTATTAAGAGTGCATCTCCAACAACATTTAGCTTCCCTTTTTTTTATATGATTTCAAAGTCATAACCCAACATCTTTGTGACCCATTTTTGTTGCTCTTCTAAAGATATTTTTTGTTCCAAAAAGTGTTTAATAATATCATGATCGGTTTTTACCTTGAAGTGTATTCACATTAGGTAAGGCCACCATTTCTTTAGTGCATGTAGTATTTCCAACATTTCCTTCTCATAAATAGCTTTATGTAAATAATTTCCTTTGATTGGATGACTTTTAAAAGCAATGGGTCTTCCTTCTTGCATTAAAACAACACCAATTCCATTTCCCAAGGCATCACATTCCACAACAAAGGTTTTTGTGAAGTCTAGCATAGCTAAGATCGGTTCTAGGCACATTGCCTCTTTATGATGTTCAAAGGCCTTAGTTTCTTTGGGAGTCCATGAAAATGCATCTTTATTCATTAATGTTGTTAGAGGTGCTGCTATTCTCCCATAATTATTAACAAAATTGTGATAATACCATGTTAACCTGAGAAATCCTCACAACTTCTTTATGGTTCTGGGGACTTTCCATTCCTTAATGGCTTTCATTTTTTTAGGGTCTACCTTAACTTCCTCGTGAGATACAATATGACCCAAATATTCCACCTCTTGTACTCCAAAGAAACATTTGGATGCTTTTGCATATAATTGTTTCTCCTCCAATAGTTTGACAACCCTTTCAGCATGTTGAACATGATCCTTCCAAGAAATATTGTAGATTAGTATATCATAAAAAAATACTAGCATTAATTTTCTAAGGGTGGGTTTGAGAATGGAATTCATCAACCCTTGAAATGTAGAAGGTGCATTGGTAAGGCCAAAATGCATGACCAAAAATTCATAATGACCCTCATGAGCTCGAAATGATGTTTTTGGAATATCTTCAGTCTTCATTCTAATCTGATGATATCCTGAATGAAGATCCAACTTGGTAAAATAATTTTCTCCATGTAATTCTTCCAATAATTCATCAATCACAGTAATGGAAAATTTATCTTTAATAGTGAGCTTATTGAACTCCCTATAATCTGGACACATGCACCATGATCCCTCCTTCTTGTGGACCAATACTACTAGAGCAGAGAAAGAACTTTGACTAGGTTGAATTATACCAACCTCTAACATTTCTGCAACCATATGTTCAATTTCTCCCTTTTGGACATAAGGATATCTATAAGGCTTGATGTTTGGAGGAACACTTCCTGGAATAAAATCAATAGCATGATCATCATCACGAATAGGTGGGATTCCTTTGGGAGTTTCAAACACCTTAGAATGATTATCCAATACTTTTTGGAGATCTAGAGAAATAGATGATTTTGATGTTGGAACTTCTAGTGAGCATAATTGTGCAACTACACCTCATTGTTATTTCTTCAGAATATTTGTCGTGACATTAGAGCTTATTATCTTTCTTGGATTCCCTGCGATAGCCCATAATTCGACTTCCTTTCCTTCTGAAAAAAATTCAAGAAAAGTTCTTGAAAATTAAAAGCCACCGTCCCCAAAGATTGTAACCATTGTACTCCTAGTACAACATCAGAACCTCCCATTGGAATGGAAAACATTCAACTATTAAATACATATTCCCCCATGGTTAGCTTGATACTATGGATTTTTCCAGAGAAATTTATAGTTCCTCCATTTTCATCCATCACTTGACATTCTGGTGCTGGTTATAGGAAACAATTCAATTCCTTGTCTACCTTACAATGAATAAAATTATGGGTACTACCTGAATCAATTAGCATTATTACCTTTTTCTTCTTGATATGTCCTTCTATATTGAGAGTTTGAGGAGTGATAATTCTTGCCAATGCATTACATGATAGGGTCAGAATCATTTCTTATTCTTCTAGAGTTGGTTCCTAGTGTATATCCTCTTATTTTGAAGCTTCTTGTTCATTTTCTTCCTCCTCTTCAAAATCTATGTAAAATAATTTCTTCTCGGCACACTTATGACCTTTAGTGTATTTGCTATCACAACTGTAGCAAATCCCTTTTTCTATTTTCCTTCCAATTGTTGTGGTGTCAATGTTGTAGGTTGTGGAAGTCTAGGAGTAGCAACACTTTCATCTTTATAGATGTGAGTGTTAGGCTTCCTTGTCACCATAATTTTACATTCAATTTTTCTTGCCAACTTGATTGTCTTCTCCAATGAATCAAGTTCCCAAACGCGAACCTCATGTTGGGTGTTATCCTTTAAATTCCCTATGAAGACATCAATCATGTGTTCCTCTAGAATATCAGTTACCCTTATATTCAATTTTTGGAAGTCCTCAATGTGCTTCACCACTGAACCCTTTTGTTTGAGATTTATCAATTGGCTAAAAAAAGTGCTGCTCTTTGTATCCTCAAAATGTGCTATCATTTCCTCTGTAAAAATTGACCAAGTGACAATTTTTTTATGGGACCAAAGCCATTGATACCATACAGATGTATTTTGTTCTAAATAAAAAGTTGAAATGCATACCTTTTGTGTTTCTTGCACATTATTGAGATAAAAATATTGCTCCATCTATAGTATCCATGTTACGGGATCCTTGCCATCAAACTTCCTCATAGCGATCTTTGGAATATGGTGGGTCTTCCATCCAACATTAGAGTTTATGAAATCACGATTAACATTTATTTTGTTCTCATCATGATTTTCCTCTATTATCTTTTCGTCATTAGGAAACATTTCTTGTATCAACTTTGTCAAACCTTCCATTTCTACTTTTAGATCGTTCTTCATATTTTCCATTTTTTCATCGATCTTAACTTCCATGTCATCCATCTTAGCTTCCATGCTAGCTTCCGTTGCATCAATCTTAGCTTCCATGAAATTATTCAAAAATTCCATTCCTTACTTCAAACCATCCATCTTAGCTTCCATGCCTTTCTTCAAAACTTTCATTTCATTTTTTGTTGCTCTTTGCGAGAGCGAAATTTGGTGCACTTGCTTGTGTAATTTTGATATGTCATGTTGCACTTCTTCCTATTCATGAGTCATAGTAGAGCCTTCTGAAGGATTAATGCGTGTTGAATTATTTTTAGGCGGAATTTTAGAACCGAATACTGATATCTATTGTACAATATGCCCTTGGAATCAATTCAAACTGATTCTTCAAACAAGGCTTATGCAATTTGAAAAAAAAAATAGACACCTTTTTCTTACTTTTGCAAAGCTCTATATTGAAATTAAATTATATTTTTGATTTCGGACCTTCAATATCTAAAATTTGGTTCTATAGTAGCTCGCTGAATCTTATTTCTAATGCCATAGGTTTGAACTGATTTGGATTCTTCAAAAAAAAGTTCTGACCAATATCCCACAATGACCTAATTATGGATCGGTTCAGTAGAGCGAAGTTGTATGGCGTGCCACGTGTCACTGTTTCTTCCTTCGGCTTTGAAATTGATATACATGAAACTAAATTCTGTGTACTTGTGGCCACTTTTTACACAATGCCAATCCAATGCTTATACAGAGCGTTATGACAATTTTCCCACCGCCACCTCTTTAAGATGAAATTTGGGAGCCTGAAAAAACCCTAATTTCCATAGATGATATTTCCAAAATTATTGCTAACCTAGATCTAAAATGTTTACACGACATTCCTAATGATCTCATCTTTTCTCTATAAATATTTCAGCTTTTGAACCTTCATAGAAAAAACATTATAGCAAAAATTCCATAATGGCTTGGTTAGGTGAAATTCGGGAGACTGAAAAAACCCTAACTTCCACATATGATATCTCTGAAAATGTTGCAAACCAAGATCTGAAATGTCTACATGACTTTCCTCGGGATTTTGGCTTCACTCTGTAAAACGTTTTGCTTCTAAAACTTCGCAAAAAAAACGTTATAGCAAAAATTCCACAATAACCTGTTTGGAGCAGGGAAAGCCTAGAATCCAAATCTCTAATACCAAATGTTATGAAACAAACTCCAAAAATAGAAGAATAGAGAGATCAGCACCTTAGAAATAAGAAAATTTGAGGGGAAAACCTCATTTACATTACATAAATGAACAATTCTTGGATGATACAAATGAAAAAACCTCCTTCTATATATAGGAGTCTATGGGGTCACAATATAATCCTAGCCGACCCAAAAATAATAATGTAAGGGTAGAATAATAACAATATTGGGGTTACAGGGGTACAAAAATAATAATAAGGGGGATACACTAACAAAAATAAGGGACTACACTAGTAATATAGGGACCTAACATTTTCTAGCTCCTTTAGTGATATGTCCTTCTTTTCAGGTGTTTCTTTGGGTGAAGAATCATTCTTCTGCCCTCCTTCTAAAACTTCTTGATATTTTCTTTGATTATTGGTAGATTCTTCATTAGCTTTAGGAGAAGTAGAAGAAATAAGTGCTTTTTCTTTGCCTCTGTTAGGTGCAACAACTTCTTTTTACAGAGTATTAGTTTGAGTGGTTTGCTTCTTTTGATTGGCAATTATGGGAACATTTCTGCTCCTCAAACCATACCGTCTTTGAACTTGGGTGAGGGATTTTTGATATCCTCTCTGATAATCTTTAGTGCACATTAAACATTAGTTTGACATGGAATATTTTTGGTCTTTTGATGCACAAATTTCTGCAAAATATCGATCTTCTTTAGTGAGAAAGAAAGGTTGTTGATTTTCCTCAAATAAATGGTTTACTCCAGAAATTTCTTCTTCAACATCTTCATCAAGGCCTTCAGCATAATTCTATTGGAAAGGTGTCCTAAATTTCTATTGACTTTGTGGATCCTCATGCCTTTGTTCCCTTTGTTTAATTATTTATTGGGTTTGCTAATTTTGACCCCTGAAATTTGGATTTCTAATAGAAGGTTCAACTTGTCTATCAACACTAGACACCTTATCCATAATTTTTTTGAGGGCTTTAATCAAAGTATCAAATTTTCCTTCTGATGAAGTGGATGTTTCTTCTTTTATTATGACTCTTTTCTCTATTTTGACCTTGGAATTTTTAATAATCAGATTGGCCTCTACACTTACTGAATTTCTTTACATTTCCTCCAAATTTGATGGATTTCTCTCCCTTAATTGATAAGCCATGTCAGGGTCAAAACCATCAGGGTAATGCAGGAAAGCAAGGCCAACGGGTGGTTTGATATTATCAGGAACTAAATCATATATCTTATCAAATCTAGTTTTGAATTCTTGGACAAATTCATTTGTATTTCTTTTCATTTCATTATTTTCAGCTAGGATTTGCGATGGATTTTTCTTCTGTTCCCATTTTTTCATGAATAAATCAATTAGTTGTTGTGATGTACCAATTGTACCAGCTCGAAGAGAGTGAAACCATTTCTTTACTTATCCAGAATAACTTTGAGAAATAATACGCATCTTAGCATCATCATTGTCTACTTCTTCAAGATCTATAAAATCAGTTACTTTAGCCACATGCTGTTAGGCTGTAATTTCTGATGTTCCATAAAATAGAGGCAACCTCTGACCATAATTTTGAGGTAAAGCAGTAAGCTAACCTGGTAGAATCAGTGGAGAAAATCTAGCCATGATTAATGGAGGAGGTGGTGGAGGTGCGAATTGTGGTGTTTATTGAATAAAATTTTGCAAAGGTAAAGCTGAAATGAAAGGAGGAACAAATGATATAGTTGTATAATATGGTGAGGTAAAAAAATTACCAAAAGCCTATTACTGATATTGAAAATAGGCCCTTTCAAAGGTTTCTTGAAATATATCAACTAAGCCTTTAAGTTTATGGAAATTAGACCAAACTTTAGTATCTGTTTCAAACTAAAAGGTTTCAAAAAATGGTGAAAAAGACTCAAAATCAAAAGGGTCAAAAATAGCTTTTGAGAGAAAAGTTTCAGACTTGGTTTGAATTAAAGATTTTTCAGGTGATGGAGAAAAATCCAAATCTTCAGAGACAAACCTCGTAGGCAGGGAATTTCACTTAATTAGTGGAGGAAAAACTCTTCCTGGCTGTTGATACTTAGTCTTCTACTTTCTCAAAATACTTTCATGGTTATACACTAGGGGTGATGGATTAGGATTAGGATTTGACCTAGTATATCTTTTAGGAGCCAACTGAAGATCAAAATTATATGTTGTGGCTCGGGTTTTTTACTTCAGCCTGTTTAGAAAATATTTCCTAGGGAATATTTAACAATCATTCCCCGATAATGGCACCAGAAATGTTATCACTCTCCCCAACTTCCTTGGTTGAAATTAGGAGTGAAGAAAGGTAACAAGAAACCAACTTTTAGCTAGGCAGCTAGCCCTACCTAACCAGAGAGGGCTCTCTCTATGTCACTTTTTAAATATTCAATAAATGGCTAAGTACCATAGGATTTTAGGCTAGATATAAATTAATTTGTTTTAAATTTTTTTTAGTGATTTGTTTGTTGGATAAAATTTATAATCCCTGAAGCTAAAACTGATTTCAAAGACTGTATTGCTAAAAAATAAGCAAGGCAATATAGGAAAACTATTTGAACACATTTAATTTGTCATTGGTGTGTAGTGGTAGAAAGGAGAGAGTTTTGAATGAGCATTTTACTGAATTCATTCATTAGATGAAAAGATACATTGTAAAAATCTTAATAAACAGAACATTTAACTGATTTCTGCTTAAAAACTGATAAGATTTTACACAAAAAATGGAATGGAAATGAAATAACATAGAAAAGGCACAATTCTCAATAAAAATACCACATGAACCTTACATAATTGCTACAACTCCTTTGATTTTCATTAATACTAGGTCCATAGTAATACACAGAGTTTCAAAAATTGATTATCTAATAGTAATACTTCGTACAACGAAGTATTTATAGGAAAATAAAATACAAATTTTACATTAAAGGCTATCCAAACTGATAGTTCTTTATTTGCTAACTAATTCTAGCTACATCGTGGAAATAAATGACATCTTTTGTGTTGTTGTTGGCTATAAATGAAAATTATTAATGAAGAAGATAATCACAGGCTGCACTCGCTGCCAGTTGACTGTTGATCTGGAAAAATTTGACTTTTATGCTTTTGGTAATTACTCTTAAAACGCACATAAATTTTCCTAGCACTCTTCATCAGGGATAACTAATTTAATTACCATGCAGTAAATTTCATTTCCTTAAGTGTATTTGGAAAAAGTGGGCTTCACCACAAAGACATGTTTGATTTCATACTGAATGTAAATGTCATTGCTTAATGCTCCCAATAGTGCCTTTCCTATTAATGTGCCCTTTATATTTGAAAACTTAGCAGTATCCCTAGAAATCTCCTGAAGTATTTTTCCATAGTTATCTCTAATCATCAATTTATCATCAATTACAAAAAGAGAAGGCAATCCTTTTTGTGTTAGAGACTCTATCCTGTTGAAAAATATATGAACTGTAACCTCCAGACTGTGAAATTTTTCTTCAAGTTGAAGAATCAAATTCCTCTTTGTTAGCACTTTCTTCACTTCCAGGATGGTTTTTGTTCTATCATCAATGCCCAATTCATCGAGCTCATACCTGTTCTTTGAATTTAGAAATCTAATAATAATGTTAGTTTTGGTAGGCTTGTCTCCCAACTGTTCTTTGATTGTTGTAATGGCCTCATATGCCTTCTGTATCAGCTCCTTCTGCTCAAAAATGATGTGTTTACTTGGCCAAATTTCATTGATAGACTATGTGATGTATGCCCATATAATCTCTTTTACCTGGCCCAAAGTGTTAACAATGGTAGATTATTTTTTATCTTTTTGCAGCCTTTCAATCAACGTTTCTTCCCTCTGTGCTTCAGCTGCATGTGAACTATCAGCATTATATTTTTGTAATTGTAACAATTTTACCTGATCCTACAACTTTTTTATCTCCTCTTCTTCAATAGACATGTTCTGAACTGCTTTGGTAAGTTGTCCAGCTCCATATACAATGCTTCCTGTAGAAGTTTGAGCTATAGGAATGGCTGCTAATGGCACTGCCTCTAAAGGAACTTTTGATGTCTTCACTTTTGTTTCCTTTTCCTTTATCATATTTTCTAACTTTGATTCCATCTTTTTTAATTGATAATTTTGCTCCATTATCAAATTCATCATATTTGTCTTCTAAGTTTCATTTTCTTCAATATTATTTGCAAAGGATCTTCTCTAGCTGGAATTTTCAGTTGTTTCCTAAATGTTGCTATATCAACATTTTTCTTCTTGATGATCTCTTTAATTGCATTCACATTGGATGAATCATATCCTATATTTACCACTAGGTCTTCGAAGGTTTTAATTCTTGTATCCTTTGCAAATGAAGATACCTTCTCCAATTCAGTTGTGACTATACATTTTCTAGTGAAACCTGCAGTTTTCATAAACTTAAAGCAATATTAGTGAGAGTTGATGAAATCATCTCACCAGTTTGGTTATGTAGCTCCATTTGGTCTATTGGATGAATTTATTTTGTGCCAAAATCAAATGTAGCCCTTTTATAAACTACCTCTGACTTTGGCTATGGGATATGTGCCTGAAGAAATTCAAATTAATTTTCCCCTTTTCAGAATCAAAGGTTGAAAGTAACCTACTTTGTGAACTAGGATTTTGTTTCCAAAACTGGTTATATGTACTTGTCTTCAACATTTCATTCTTCAACTTTATCTCTTTGAAAGTATAAAGGATAGCATTTTCTTTTTCCCCTGTAGTAGTCGTGCTAGTCTGAATGGCTTTCTGTTGATCTTGATAAGTTGATGTTGGTTGATCTTTAGAAATAGCAGAAATAGTAGGAGTAGTAGAAGTGTCTTTATCACTTGTGTAGAAGGATTTGTCTCTTCAGTGATGATGATTACTTCTTTCTCTGAACCCTTGCTGGGATTGACCTTTAGATTTAGCTTTGTTTTCTTCCTGTAGTGAATCCTGAACTCTTTTCTTAATTAATCAATCATTAGAGATGATATATTTTATCTAACTCTCTTCCCTACTCCTTCATGTGCAATTGGAGTCTACAATGTTGATGTAGATAGTGTTTTCTCTTCAGCCTCCTGTAGTGTAACTTATATCCATTGAAGTTGATTCATGTACTTTTCAATATCTGGTCTAGGTGTATGAAAATATGTTGTAGATTTATTTTCCACCCTTAGTTTTGAAATGACACCAACTGGTTCATAAGACCATGTAAAACTTGGGCTAAAATGCATTTCTTTCAACAAGTTATCTGCTTCTTCCCCTGCTATCCTACTATTACAAATAAAAGGACCTATCTGTGTTTTAATTTTAAAATATGATTTCTTCTTAGCAGAGACAAAATGCACTTCATCTACATTAATCATTTGTCTAATATATTCCAGTGAAAAAATCCTCATGGGGAGGAATTTGGGCAATTTATAAGGGGGAAGTTCACATCCATAAACTCTAAGCTCTTTATAATTTTAGTAAAGATACCAATCCCCTATTCTAGCTTGATATGATAGCTACAATACCTTTCTAATCTCTTGACTAATCCTTGGCTCTAGAGTGCTATTTAAAAAACTGAGTGCTTGCTGAAGAAATAATTCCACAAACTATTTATAAGAATATTATTTATGTTCCTTCATGACTAATAAAGTCCAGAAAATGATTGAATGTTGGTTTCCTTCTTCATCCAATTTATTTAGAGAAAACTTAAATTTGTCTCCCTGAGAGTAAAATAACATGTAAAGTAACACAGAGGCATAACTGAAAACCTCTTCAGTTGTGAATTTCACAAACTGATCATGGATAGAATATGCAATAAACTCACTGAAATTGAAAATGATGGAGGGTTTGGAATCAATGGAAAATATGGAAAAAAAACCTATTATGGCTTCCTTTACCCATTGGTCTGAATAATAACCAAGAAGGTAGGAAATTCCTGTGATGATTTGTTTTCACCTTTCAGGGAAAATGGATGCTGGAAATGGAGGGTTTTTCTTAGGTAATGGATCATTTTCAGTCATGAATAGCTCAAGATTTTGAGCTCTCTTTGAAAAATATAATTTATGGTAAATTTCTATCAAGGATTCTCGAGAAAACGGTGTGGCATCTTCTGTGTTTGGGGCTTGCATAATTTGTTCAATTTTTTGGGCATCTATAGTCACTAAAACATCTCTTGTAGGAGCGATAACATCTCTATGGTATGGCATATACCAAGCTTGACATATTCTAACAAAATCTATAACACTATGGGTATCAGGAAAGATGAAATGTGGGAGATTAGAATCCCATAGTCCTATTTCATCTATTTTATCTAGGAATTTATCTTCTAACTAGAAATATAACTCAAAAAGCTCAATGTCAGACAAGGTTTCATGTATTTTGTGATCTTTGTCTACTAAGGGAATGTGATGAAAATCAATTGGAGGATGTAATAGCTGACTTACTGGTTTCTCAAGTCCTTTATTTTTTAGAGGCATGGTTGGCTCTGTTGTAATTGTGAAAAATGAGAATTCTTTGATATAAAACATAGGTCGAGGCTAAGGATAAGCTCTGCAACTAGAAGAAAATCAGTAGCTGCAACAAAAAGCTTCGAACACTGGCAAGTTTTGATCTATTGAACTCTGTTAATAGCTATAAATTTGGAATCCTATGTTTAGCAGAGAAAATAGCAGAATAAAGGTTTGAAATAGGCGTTTAATGGTGATTTTATTAGAAATTTTTATTATTTCCAATTTGAAAAGGGGTGCGGGTACGTTGCCTAATGGTTAGGAAAACGTGGGAATTAAGCTGATTGGATGGTTATAGTCCACATCATAAATGACATGACTGGTGGGAGGAAACAGTGGCTTAATATCAGCAGGTAGGAAGGATTTTAGAGGGGCATTAGGGTGGTTAGTGGTTTCATGTGGCGCGGTGTGAAATGACATAGATTTGACACGTAGCAGTGGGGTCACTGTTCAATACTACTCCTTTTGGAAACCCCCCTCCTCTGCATGACGTTAAGTTTCAGATGATGAGGGGGGTGGGGGATTTTAATATGGGTTGTCAGATGAAATGGAGATGTGATGGATGATCGGAGATGTGGAAGGGATTTAACGTACAACAGAGTTGATTGATTGGCGGGGTAGGGGTATGACAAGAGTGATGTGATATGAATGGTGGATGAATAATGGAATGTAACATGTCATGATAGTAATTGAGAATAATTGATAGTGGGTATGACTGCAAAAAAATACAACTCATAAGATTTAAAACATATGGTTTCAAATGTTTATTTTCGAAATATTAAAGATAAATCTTTAATATAATGAAATTTCGAAAACATCTTCTTTCAGTAAAAATTTTCATTCCTTTTTGAAATATAACAATAGAGCATAGAATTCTCATGACACATAATTTATTTCAGACTATAAAATAGGATTAGTCCTTCAACTTGACCTATATGGATCAAATGGAAGTTTAACTACCCTTTTTTTAATAATAAAAAAATGAAAAATTTTCATGGCAGTTTAGAATCTAGACCTGACCTATATGTGATGAAATAACATGACTTTAGACCTCTGAATGGAGATGAAAAAGTGTGAAGGAGTAGAATATCTTGATAGGACCCATTCAGTGATCAAAATTATTGTTGAAGACTTAATGAAAAAGAAAAAAAAAATTGACTAAAGACTTAATGAAAAACTCTTAAAAGAGATATTTTTTATCACTAAAAAACTGACTCTAACAGCAAGTATAAAAAATGGAGCTCAAAGTTAATGAAAAAATATAAATTTGTATTAAAAAAATTAATGAAAAAATGGATACCTAAAATATCTAGTGAAAGTAAGGGTTTTTTAAATTGGGAATCTGTATTGGCTTCATATAGGTATGGGGTTATATAATGTGATTTTTAGAGGTATTTTCCAATATGTAGTCAAACTAGAAGTATTGTTTAGTATGCCATGAATGCATGTGATATATCAAAGTATCATTGAGTGAAACCCCCATGCCAAAGGCTCACTTAAACATTCACACCTACTCTCAATATGACACTAATTCAAGTTCCAAATTTCTACCTTTAAACTCATATGTGCATTAGACTTTGTCCTTATTCCAGGAGGTAATTCATATCCTTCAAAATAGGGTATTATGTGCTATTATGAAACTTTGTTTTGTGCTTCCAAAAACTGAGTATAATCACTTTTTTTGTCGCTTTATGAAGCTCAATTTTTTTTTATTAACTACTCAGGAGTTTTACTGACATCTAAAACATTATAAAATCCCACTCTTTTAACTATCATGCTTTGTCTTTCTAGATTTATAGTATCCCTATAATAACATTCATTTATAATCATTGCTTCCATTCTCTATGTCCTATTAAAATTGATCCCTGTGTCTTTAGTCTAATTACTTAGAACTTTTATAATTTAACCCTGTACTATGAGAATATTTGTTTTGGAACCTTGTATCATGTCCTCATTTATGAAGAATAATTTCCTATGGTTATAAGGATAATAATGAGAATAGTAATATAGGATATTATTATTATGAAAAGAGAGGGTTTAGGAAGTATTAGGCTTGATAGAAATTTGAACTCTTAAGACAAGATTTTATAAACTAAGATAAGGTTTTTGTGAGGGATAGTTTGAGGTTATTATGAAGTTTGAACAAAACAAGAAAAAAATTTTGGGGTCTTGGAACACCAAAATTTGAGACAATGAGGTCTTGAGAGAAACGTAGTTATTGAAATTTTTTTAACTAAAATTTTTGATGTAATAATTTAAACATTGCAAAAAACATTACCAAACCTTATTTTTGATGTAGGTAGTTGCATACTGCTTCTTCTTTCATTTGTTGATGATGCAACTAGCTTCTAGTTGTTGACAATTCCTTTAATTATTTGTGTGGATATTTGTACAATGATAGTTTGCTACACTAAGAATATAAGCTCACTACTAGAAGAAAGTATCACACAAGGGAAAGAAATCAAAACCCTACATTACCCTATCTTTCTATTATAGATTCTGCATGTCGACCTAAGTTTACAACATAGCTCATGTCGGTATTTACATCCATATACATATGTACATATACAAAAACATCACATCAAAAATATAACTAAATATATACTGACACATATATCAAGGACATTCGCTCAAGCAACAAATAAGGAAGGATACATATCCCGCCTCTAACCCACCATCTCCCATGTAGCTTCATCAGGCCCAAGGCTCTTCCGCTACACTTTAGCCAGCTCAATTGCTTAGGTCTGGAGCTTGATCACCTTTCTTTGCAACATACATTTTGGTTACAGTTGGAATTCTCCTATAGGCTCCACCTGTAATACATACTATTCAATCACATGATCAACATATTTAACATACACCTTAAGTAATTGCACATGGAAAATATCATTTTCTTTCACTATGGGAGGCAATTAAAGTGTATATGCTAATGGCCCAATCCTTTCAAGAATATTGAAAGGTCCATAAAACTAAGGTGCCAACTTGGCACACGATCCAATCCAAAATGAGTTCTTCTTTCGCTTGATGCACAAGTACACCTACTCCCCATGTTGGGAAAAATACTGAGAATGGGGGGAGGGGGGGAGGAAAATCAATATTTATAACTCACTTTGTATATGCAACTTTAATGAACCCAACTAGAGTATACATGCGGCTATATTTAAGAGAACTTGCATATGTCCATAGATCTTATTATTAAGATAATTCTTTACTTATATCAGTGCATCATTCAGTCATCAAATTTTTAGTAAGCAGTAAGCATGTGTAGTAAGAATAGAATAAATCGTCACACATAAGCAACACACATGAACACCAAGATTTAAGATGGAAACCCAAGTCGGGAGAAAACCATCACTGCTGTTGTCTTTGTCTTCAATATTTATTATAAATAAAAATGCTTACAATATTGTACTAACACAGACTCATACCAGTATGCAGGCACCCACCTACAGAAGGCTGCAACCTTCTCTCATTGTCGAGCAACTACTAGAAGGGAGTTCCAACCCCCTAAACTCGTTTACTAGCCACTACTGGAAGGGAGCTACGACCCCCTCATTCTCGTTTACCAGCCACTCCTGGAAGAGAGCTACTACCCCTTGATCTTGTTTACCAACAACCATTCGAAGGAAACTACTACCCCCTCACTGAAGGCTCCAACCCTCAGACCCACTACAGACCACGTTTCATCAATTTTCACACTAGATCCAATAGCTTCAACACAATACACCTTGTAGGCCTCTTACTATCAGATTTTCAGAATGGACCCAATCCACACATTCAAGATCAAATAAAATACATCAAATTGAAACTTATAACCCCATTAATTCATTCACTGAATCATCAATCATCCAACCAACCACTGATATTTAATCATAATCAACTAGCAGCATAATCAGTATTCAAACAACCCAAATATGTATGAAGACATCATTGACAAACAATAGTAAAAGGAAAAAATATATTAGAAATTTCCTTTCGCACACTTCATAAAAACCCTAGATCCTATACGCGTTTTTGCTTAGCTGAACCTGCTTATATACGTGCTTTTACAACGAAGAACCTACATATAGATCTACAACTATTTCAGGGCTACGTAACTCTTTAGAATAAATAATCAGCTCATATCTTACCCTTCACTTCAGCAAAATAAACTTTATGAGAACCAATAGGATTCAAGATGATTATGTCAACCATAGGGGATGATTCACAATTTTTGGAGTAAAAAATTAAAGAGATTAAAAAATAATAAAATAATTAAACTATTTTTCAACTCACATTTTCAACTTGTCTCCCTAAGAATTTACTCAAATTTCAAGTGGGAGTACTCGTTGGAAGCAAAATTTAATTCTTCATCCAGGGAGTACCCATGCTACATACTTTTGATGGAACATACTACACGAAAAATGAGTAATACACGAAAAAATGTGATTGCAATTACGTTTCTCATGTATTTATCATTTTTTGTTTAGCATAGTCCTTCAAAAGTATGCAACATGGGTACTCCTTAGATAGGTAATTAAAATTTTCATCCAATGAGTATTACTGCTTGAAATTTGAGTAGAACATTAGGGATATAAGTTCAAAATACTAGTTGAAAAAGTAGTTTTTCCTATTTTCCCTCTAAAATTTGATGATGTAATTAAATATTATTTTATTATTTCCACTATTATTTTATAATTGGCTTATGAGGCCCAATTTAGACCTCAAAATTTCCCTAATCCATGTAGTTGAATAACAGTATGATTTTTCAGCTCTTGGTTTTCTTCAACATCTAACACTTTTGACTCGAACTTTGGAGTTAGAGATCTCAATATATTTTCTACTAAAGTTGAGTCTTTTATATCTTCACCGATATTCCTCATAGAATTCACAATCTCACCTAATCTTAGGAATAAAATTGCAATACTTTTATCATCATGCATTCTAAAAATTTCATATTGCATTCTAAGAGTTTTAAGTTTGGCACTTTTTACCTTTGCATCTCCTTCATAGCTCTGAATTTAGCTGCATCACTTTGACAAATTCTATTTCTAATAGGATTCCTAATAAATCATTGACAACTTTGGCATTGATTTCTTATCTCTTCCTTTCTGCTGCATCTGTAAGAACACTTGCGGGATGCTGATAACCTCCTTCCACTATTCCCCATACGTCTGCTCCAAGACTTTGCAAATATGCTCTTGTTCGTATCTTCCAGAATAATAGATTAATTCCATTGAACAATGGTGGCTTGATACAAAATACTCCTTCATGACTTCCCATTGTGATAGATCTCCTTCAAGCGATCAAGCTCTTATGAAGGACCTACTCTGATACCAATTCTTGGGAAAAATACTGGGGGGGGGGGGGGGGGGTTAATCAATATTTATAACTGAATGTAAAATTTTAATTTTTCTTTACTAATTTCTATACGTGACTTTAATGAACCCAACTATAGTATACACGCGACTATTTTTATGCAAACTTGCATATGTCCAGAGATCTTATTATGCATATAATTCTTTACTTACATTAGTGCATCATTTAGTCATAAGATTCTTAGTAAGCAGTAAGAATGTGAAGTAAGAAAAAAATAAATCATCACACATAAGAAACACACATGAACACCAGAATTTAAGGTGTAAACCCAAGTCGGGAGAAAACCACCATTGTTGTCGTCTCTGTCTTCAATATTTATTATAAAGAAATTTGTTTACAGTCTTATACTAGTGCATACTCATACCAGCATGCAGTAACCCACCTACAGAAGGCTGCAACCTTCTCTCATTCTCCAGCTACTACTTGAAGTGAGTTCCAACCCCTTGAATGTGTTTACCATCCACTACTGGAAGGGAGCTACAATCCCCTGCTTCTCATTTACCAGACACTCCCGAAAGGGAGCTACTACCCCCTGATCTTGTTTACCAACAACCACTAGAAGGGAGCTACTACCCCCTTACTAAAGACTCCAACCATCAAACCCACTGCAGACCACGTTTCATCAATTTTCACACTAGATCCAACAACTTGAACACAATACACCTTGTAGGCCTCTTTTCATTAGATTTTCAGACTGGACTCACTCCACACATTTAAGCTCAAAGAACATACATCAAACTGAAACCTATAACCCCATTAATTCATTTACTAAATCATCAATAATCCAACCACCAATGATATTTAATCATAATCAACTAGCAGCATAATAAATATTCAAACAACCTATATCGGTATGAAGATATCATTGATAGAAAACAGTAAAACAAAAAAATAGATCAGACATTTCCTTCCGCACACTTCAGAAAAACCCTAGATCCCATATGCTCTTTTTCTTAACTAAACCTGTGTATATATGTGCTTTTACAGCGACGAACCTACATATATATCTGAAAATATTCAGGAATGCGCAACTCTTAAGAATAAATAATCGACTCAGATCTTACCCTTCACTTCAACAAACATTCACCATATCACAGATCTAAACATCTCATAAACAGATCTAGCAAATACAAATTCATTTCAGGTCTAGAGATCCTGATCCATCATTGTATTCTTAGGTGCATTATTATTTTAGATCTATCAATAAATTATAGCCCATTCCATGTAGATATGCTTCAGAGTTAAGTATTCATTAAAAACCCAAACACATGCACACTCATGCACTATGATCTTCTTATCCTTATATAGTTTTAGCCTTTACCAATACCATGAGCCAAAACCACATAAGTGCCGATGGTATTCTTGGACGGAATCAAATAGATGACACAATGCCAAATACTATGGGCTAATACCATCGTAATTCCCCTTGGTATCATAATTTTAGAGAGCAAAAGGAATACACGACTTAGCTTCTTCTTACCCACATGTATACGTGACTTCGCTCCATAACAACTATGAATATACTAATTCTGGATGTATATGTGGGTTGCCTATATACCAAGTAGCATATGTATGTGGGTTTCCTTCATCAAACCTGCGTATACATTGTGACATATTATATTTATCATTTTCTAATCCTAACTAGATTTCCTTTCTTTGTCACTTCTGAACTGACCTGCAGATACATAACTTTTACATCTTTAACAAATAGGTTTCTTATCAAAAGGCAACTCATCAAGTAGGTTTCCATCAAGGAAAACTTCATCAAGTAGGTTGCCATCAATGACAACATATTGCATCATATTTCCAACACCCCAACCACAAACACCTTAAAAAACCTGTTCTGATATGCATAACTATTATTCCTATCCTCTATTCATTTCATATTCTTCTTGATTACCTACATTTCATGTTCCATTTATGCTAACATGTTTGTTCCAATCAATATCCTGTTAACTGAACCACTCTAGCTAATGGGAGTATTGCAACTCAAACCATACAATGCCTCAAACAGACTCATCCTCAAATGTTCTTGATACCCATTTTTATAAGTGAGCTCAAAAAACGAAATTTACTCCTACCATCTCCTTTTTTGATGCATCACATAAATATTCAACATGCCCTCCAATATCCTCTTGATCCTCTCAATCTGTTCATCTGTCTACAAATGATAAATTGTACTAAATGCCAACTATGTACCTAAACCAACAAAAAAATCCTCTCAAAACTTGGAAGTGAAGTTTTCATCCTTGTCTGACATAATATTATTTGGAAGACCATGCAATATTACAACATCTCTGATGAACGCCTGTGCCACATCACTAACTGAATATGTAGTCATCACTGGGATGAAGTGTCCCAGCTTAGTCAACCTATCCACCAAAACCATGATGTGGTCATGTTGTCTAGATGTCCTTAGAAAACCTGTAATGAAATTAATGGAAATGAACTTCCATTTACACTATGGAATCAAAATCAGTTGTAACAATCCAAACTAATGTTTAAACTCTTCCTTTACCTGCTAACAGTGCACAAAATTAGTCACAAACTTTGTCACATCTTTCTTCAGTTTCGTCCAATAATAAAATTTCTTTACTGTCGTCAGTGTCTTCTGGTAGCCTGGGTGACCTGAATATAGTTTCACTTGAAACTCCCTTAATATAATCTTCTTGAGCTCACTACTATTTGGCACATATATTCTATCTATAAACCTTATCAAGCTATCTCTTGTGAGAAGATAGTCCACCTCCTGTGAACCTATACATGTACATGTACCATTACATATACCTGTACCTATACCACTACCTGTACTTGTACCTATACTTTGTTGTAATCTATGCCTAAGCTCCATATACCTAACATCTTGCTGACCTACCTGCAAGATCCTATCATGTAGATATGTCCCATAGGAAATAATAGCTTCCATATGATTCACCTGTATCTGCCTACTAAGAGCATCTGCAACCATATTCTCTTTACCCTTGATGTACGTGATCTCAAAGTCAAAATTGTTGATCATGGCCAACCATCTAGCTTGCCTGGCGTTTGGACTCGGTTGGTCAAATAAATACCGCAATCCACTGTGATCATTCATCAATACAATTTTTTTTCCCATAAGATAGTGCCTACACATCCTTAATGCATGAATGATCATTTCCAACTCAATATCATGCGCCACATAGTCCTACTCGTGCTAATTTTGTTTCCATGACTCATATCATACTACCTAACCTTCCTGCATAAGGACTCCACCAATCCCTCTCTTGCAAGCATCTGTACACACTACAAACTCTTTTTCCAGGTTTTTGATCTTTATCACTGGAGCATGTGTCAAAAAATGCTTTAATTTCTCAAAACTACTTGCACATTCCTTTGTCCATTCAAACTTCTTACCTTTCCTTTTCAATAATGTGACAGGATAAGAAATCTGTGAGAAGTTCATGACGAACCTCCTATAATAGCCTGCTAACCCCATAAAGGACCTTATCTCATCCACGTTTCTAGTAGATTCCCACTCCATGATAGCCCTTATCTTCCCTGGATCCACTGCTATACCTTCCTTGGAAAAAAAATTTCTCAAGTAGTGTACCTCTATCTGAAAGAAAATGCATTTGATGAGCTTAGCATACAACTGATCCCCCCTCAACAATATCAATATTGTTGCTAATTTTTTCTCATGCTATTCTTCATTTTTAGAATATACCAATATATCATACATGAACACAATAACAAACTTTTCCAAATATGGATGCAACACACTATTCATCAAGCACACAAAAGTAGCTGGAGCATTAGTCAAACCGAATAGAACTACAAAAAACTCATAATGCCCATACATGGTCCGAAAAGTTTTCTTGTAAATGACGTCTTCCTTGATGTGTACTTGATGATAGCCGTATCTCAAATCAATATTTTAGAACACTACTACTCCCTTCAACTCATAAAATAAGTCATCAATTCTCGACAACGGGTACTTGTTCTTGATGGTCACCTTGTTCAACTGCCTGTAATCAATGCACAACTTGAGAGTACCATCTTTCTTCTTCATAAACAATACTGGTGCACCCCATGATGATACACTTGGATTAATGTATCCGTTGCCCAACATTCTTTCAACTGCAACTTCAACTCTACCAACACTGGTGTGCTCATCCTGTAAGGTGCCCTAGATGTTAGTGCTACCCCTCGTACCAACAATAGAAATGTATACTTCCCTGTGAAGTGGAAACTCTAAAATATCTATAGGAAATACATCTTGTAACTGCTATAGAACTAAGTACCTTCTTAACACATCCACATCCTCAACTTCCTTACCTTTTTCACTGTAAATGTCCACTGCAAATAACACACACCCTTTCCTATGACTTCACTTTTCCTACATAACTGTTGCCATCATAAATAATGTTTTTTTCTTCTTACCTCACAAGACTCTTTGTACTCCATTTTCATCCAAGAATTCAATAGATTTTTCATAAGAATACTCCTTGGTCATATTAAGATACAACTAGTCCATACCCAAATGCATGTTGTATAATCCCAATGGAAATACATTCAGATGTGTTGACGTAGGCATACCATTCAAGTGAAATTGACAAGATCTTACCCAATGATAAACTCTCTTCTTGGTATCTGTATCCAACTGCACTAACCAAGATTCTCCATGCACTTCCTCCTTCAAACCACACTTATCCACCAAGTCAAGGTTAACATAACTATAATTAGATCTAGGGTTAGTCAAAATAGAAACAACTTGATCACAAAGCTTATCATCCATCTTAATGATAGATTCCCGATGATCTTCTTTCCTATTATCTAGCGTTGCATTGACATGAGTGCTATTCCCAACATCCCCAATAGTATGCACCTCCTATGCACTATATATCTGCAACTACCACCCTGATACTATGAAAAATATCTCTTGAGATTATCCTTACCGCATATCCAACATTCAACTAGTCTGATACCATCACCTCTATTCTAATTCCCTCCAGGCTATGACCCATGCCCCTATCTAGCTACATTGAATTTCTTGTAAGTTGCAACATTTTCTTTCTCTTCTAGATTATGAGGCCTTGTTATTTTTTACTTCCATTTACCTTTACCTTTATGTTTATATTTTCCATTGCATCCTTGCTTATATTCATTGTTACACTTTGAATTCTCATAATAGTACTTTAGTTTCCCAATAACCTCCTCAAGTGATCGAGGCTCATCATACTCAATCCAATTTGTAAATGCTAATTGAAATCCATTGAAAAACCTATGAGCTTTAGTATTTTCATCCTTAGTATATGGTACATACCTCAATAACTCTAGGAAATTAGTCGTATGCTCTTCATCTGTTATCAATCCCATATTAAGCTCATTAGAATTCCTTGTCTTTGGTATCGAAGTAACTTTTTGACAAGTACCTATTTCTAAAGAGTCTCTTGAATTCATGCCAACTCAACTCTTTTATCCTGACGTATCTGACCCGCTTCACATCTTCCCACCATATATTTTCTTTACCTTTCATTGTGAAGATAACTACTCCGACCTTCATATTATCAGTGTAATTATGCAACTCAAATAATTTCTTCATGCTAAGTAACCAAGCCTTTGCATCTTCCGGATTCTTCAAATATCGATCGAAGGTAGGTGTATTAGATCTCATAAAATCATATTAAAATTACCCCTTGTCACTCTTCTTATAAGGGTGATAATGATGATGATCATAGTGCCTGTGAGAACCATAACTAGAGTAGTATATGTGTCCATCACCTCTCCTATCTGGAGTATCCAAGGATCTACCTCCTATGATCGTTGCATCTCTCTATTACCTATTCCCACCATGAGACCTACTCCCATATTCCCCATTAGTCCCATCCTCCTGTCCATAGCTGATTCTGAGTTGTCCCTTGTTTGCAATTATGACAAACTCTAAAGAATCACTACATTTACTTCTTCTTGTTTCTCCTCTGCCTGCGTGATTTTTTCATTATCTTCTTTGCAAATCCTTATTTTTTCCTTCAAAATCCTCAATGTGTTTGCTAAGGTAGAAGAGTTCTCAACACCATGTTGCTCATCTGATTCATAGGGAGAATATTTGTAGTCTACCATATTGCTAGTCATCATTGTCTCTTCCTACAAGGCATACTATGTCATCTAAACCAAATCATAAAAAAACTAACATACCTTAGTGTAATTAGGGGAGGATATCTCATATGCAAGACTGACCAAATTAGCACAATACATACTATATAAACATAATCATAACAACATATAGATATCATCCTAACCATAATCCAGTCATAAATGCATGATCATATCAACCACACATCATGACCTCAGGTATGAAAAATACAACCATATCAATGTATGCACGAAACACATAAACACTGACATAAACAATGCATAACCAATCAAACACTCGTGATGACACATTCCAAAACTACCCCGTCAACTTTCACAGGGTGACTTCATTGCAACCATGACCAACACCATGCACAAATAACATCTCTCTGAAGACCACCATTCACATGCAAAAAGCACATGGACCATAAGTATAAGGGACACATCTAATGTACATGAAATGATGATGAACACACCACCTATCAAATCCATGAGGTGAATCATGCTCTGATACCACTTTGTAACACCCTCCTCCCACATCTATCAAAGTAACAGGCCAATCAAGGTAAACATGTGACTAAGAGTTACTATGATATGATTCCACTCCCTATGTGTCAAGTAAGTAAGTGGAACTGATGAAACACAAAAGCACATACCTTCTACACCTACAAAAAAACCCACATGAGCCATATAAACATTCCAGGTGACTAGCCCCCGAGGCAAACTAAGTTTTTGCTACATTAATCCCCCAGTCACTCCCTTGCCAAGCCCTCCAAGCTCTTGAGAGCCCCACTCCCATGAGCTTGCATGAGTGTGACTACATCCTTTTTCTACTAGTGCTATGCCAGTGAGTATGAGATTTAAGGCTCAATTCTAGGGCTAAGACCTAGGTCACCGCCAAAAACTCCATGAAACTTCTAGGAATGAAATATAACATCATAATAATGATACAAATTCAATTATTTAAACAAGGACTTGACTGGATGCTTACTAACCATGACATTCATTTCATCAAACATGTCACAAATATATAATCTACAGGTTTAAACAACATATCTGAGCATATGCGTCTAATAATTATGTGAGAATTGCTAAGAAGCATTCATGCCTCATTACATTAGCTGCATTATCATCTATTAGGTCATATACTCATTTTTCATTCATTTAAAAATAAAAACATGATGAGATACATACATCATCACTATCATAAAACATGATCATAACCTGCATATAGCCAACAGAAATAATAAGGATACAACAAACATAGAATCCACATATAAACCAATACATTTTCACATTAAATACCAAGGATAATAAACTCTTATTGATGAATGGAAAATCTAACCCAGTATGGGACTACCATGTTCCACCCGACCATAGATTGACTGATCCAAACCTCTCTTCAGCCAATCACCCTTGTGCCATATTCCAAGCATGAATGTGAGACATATAAACAAAGAACCAACTAGGGCTTCCCAAGGCTAAACCACCTTACCCTCATCAATAGAACTAGGCCTTACCACAATACTCATCAGATCACTAGGCCATAAACAAGTGTGGATGCCCCAGAATGTCTCCACCTAAACCGTGAGGAATTTCTCCATCTTAGCCTCTAGGATTTACCTTGTATCCCTCTATTACCGTTCAAGGGGTTACTAGGCCTATGAGGTCTCCACCCTCTCATATTTACCATGTATCCCAACTTGAGATTCTTAGGCCTAATCAAGGGTACCACCATTGGGCTTTACCTTTTATCTCGCTCTTTAGAGGTAAACGGATTCTTAGGCTCGATTGAGGTGTTAAAATCTAGGCTTTATTATGTATCCCATCCCATGATTATTAGGCTTTGTGAATAATCTTGAGACCACCCCACTTATCTTCGATTCCATCTAGAAATCGATATCAACTGAAACATGAAAACCACATCACACCATGGCTATTTGGAAATGGCAAGGCAAGGCTGAAAAACATTTTCACACCTAGAAAAACCAATGCCAATGACAACAAGAGAACCAAGAACCCACATGCATAACCATGCATTACAAATCTAGTAAGGAAACCATACATGAAAATCGATAACTGCAAGTGCACCCATTATAGTTTCTTGATCCTGCTCTTCCTTGTTTGATCTTTTCTTCCTCTTTGTCTTCTTTTCATTTCTTGATCCAAAGTTGAAATGGACCAAGAAAAATATAAGTGTCCAAGAGGGTGAGAAATAGATAATAGACAGAGAGCTCCAAAACTAAACAAAAAAAAGGTATCAACTGATCCTTAGAAGCCTTTTTATCAATTACACCACTACTTTCTTCATTTTCCATCATTTTCCTTCAATTTCCTCCTCACATTCAACATGTCACCTTTCACCTTCTTTTCTCCCATTTTCCGTTATTTTCATAAATAAAATGCATGCCAATTTTCCTTTCCAAATCCTTTTCCATTGCCTTTTCCAATTTCCTTAGCCATAATAAACCAAATGAACACCGACTCTAGGATATTTTTTCCCAACATGAAACTTGGAATAAGTATCCCATGACCTTGGTATTATATTATTTTACATGGATTTTTAACTAGGGTTGTTACATTTTTGATGTGATGCTCACAGGTAAAAGGAAGGTTGGTGTGACTGCATGAAGATGGAAAATTCACATACCAAATTGGTGACATGGTTGTGATGGGTAATTTTTTTTAAAAGGTGAAAAAACAAGGTGGTCACTTAATTTACATATATATTATTCTTTAATATATATCTTGCAAATACAGTCATCTAGTCATAGTAGTTCATATTAATCTCATAGAATTCAAAGTGAAGGTTGGTTAACCAAGGAGATGGAAGATTATAGAATATGACCATGAACACATTATGGAGACTTGCATTCCTATCACCAGTTGGCCAGATGAGTAGATGATGCAAATGGAAAGCCTAGAAGCTGAGTCTATTGCATTTAATTGTAATCTAATCTAGAACAAGAAATTCACATATGAGTTTTTTAGTTTAGAAACATGAAAATTAAAATAATAATAAATTGAATTTTTTGTTTCTGGCTAGATATATCTGCCAAATTTCTCTCCCCATTGATACACATTTATTTTATTTTAGTGTACTCCCATTTTCTTAATATAATTGAAAAATAATTTAAAGAAATATAAATATATGTTAAGGGTGTAGTGAGAATTATAAAAAAATGGAAGATATTGTCAAAGAAACTAATTTTTTTCTTTTCTTAATCCTACAAAAATAATTTAGAAATAAAGAATAATTAAGGTCATTCAAATGTTGGTTTAATCTTTAGGATTTCCAAGGAAAGCACTTCATACAATTTTTCATTGAATGGTATGTCATTGATGTCCTTAATTTATATGTTTCTTTCTATTATACTTTGGTTAAATTTATCTACACAGAGGTCTTAAACATTTTTTATTCTACTGTCCAACATTGTGTCTCTTAGTTAAAGTAAATGGAAAGTCTAAATTGTTTATTTAGAGGTTAGAGAAACGATGGCTTAGGGAATTGTAATTGTTTCATATTACATTTCCATTCCCCATCTAATTAATAAATTACATCCTTTAGTTTATTGTCTTATACCTTGTTAGCGTGCGAGGCATTGAGTGGAGGTCATGGACAATATTTTGTCCAATGTTGTGCCACTATAAATAAATGAATAGAACCATGCTCCCATTTATCTTGGTCTTACTCATTCTTGACACATTTGCAAAAGTAACTGCACTAGGAAGAGGGAAATATAATTTATGTGGTGTCCCTTTCCTTCTGCCATATTTTTCTTTTATATTTGTTTTGGTTTAACTTCATTATTACAATATTATGGTCAATGTTAGTGTTAAGCATGGTCCCAATTTGAATATATCCATTTTATTTTGTACTCCTCATCACTTCACACCTTGGGAGAGTGAATATGTATAAAGAATCTATAAAAGTGTTTGTTGAACACCCAAATGTTTAAATAATCAAATAATTAGAATGATGTTCCTCCATTTTCTGCTCAAATTAAAGTCGTATTTTTCTTTTAAATTTGTGTGAACCCTAAATGTATTATTCTCTTTAGTGGTATCATCATTTATATCCTCTAGAAATGATTATTATAAATAAAATATTATTGAATATTTCATTGTTTGATCAGTAGTATTTTATTTTTTATAATAATATTAATTTTTAAAAAAATATTTTTAGTATTTTCAAATATTATCATGATAAAATCAAAATCAAAATTCATTATCACTCAAAAGAATTGATGTGTTGTAATTGTTTTTATCTAAAATGTTTTTTAAACATTTAATCAATAAAAATAACCAAATTTACTTATATTAAATTTTATTATAAAATTAATTAAAAATTATTATAAAAATCATGAATTTATTATTATTATCTTAGAGTTGATGAAATTGAGAGATTTATTGCTAAGTATTTTTTAAAGTACACCATTGTATGCTAAATGTAATATCAGTTATTAAAATTCTGTGTACTAATTACATTTATGAGATATGTCTTCTATTTAATTTTATTATCATTGTTTTCTTTTTAATGAAATGTCTAGTGTAGAAATTGATTTAAACTAGAAAAATAATTAACATCCATAAACTTCCATAAATTGAAATTTAATGGACATCCATAAACAGTAATTAATAAACATCAATAAAAAATAATAATGAATGTATACATAAATTGTCCATATGAAAATATTACAGAGTACATTACATGAACATCCATAAATTAAAATAATAAAAATCCATAAACTTAAGTAATGTTCATGTTTCCATAAAATATCCATATGAAAGTATAAAAATGAAAGTACATGAATGTGCCCTATGAAATAGGCCTGAAAATATACAAATTTTGTGGTATAAGTACCACTACCCCTATGTGACTACTAATAAAAAAAGGTGTCAAAATGAGAGTGCCACAATATTTCTAACTCAAATTCAAATTAACTATCATTAGTTAAAAAATAAACAATATAGCGATAAATCATTTATTATATATGAATATATTGACTTGACTTGATTCCACATGAAAGGTTTGTGGGATGGGGGTCACATCAGTCTAAGTCTGGTGCTCCTGGGCCTATGGCTCAATGGTTGGGGCCCACATTAATGGGCCCACATCAATATCACCTCAATACATGCCTCCCAATCATGCACCCACATTGTTGCAACCTAGACACCACCCTGTATCTGGGCTTATGTACACAATCAAAAATACATTATAAGTTGTATATGAATTAATCAACAACCATGTAACTTAAAAAAAAAAAAAAAACTGTTGAAATATTAGGAATATAAATGTTTACCTTTAGTGTCAGTCCACGTGGAGGGATATTGTTACTCTCTTCAATGTGAGTGTGATGATGTGGAGGTGGAGGTGGCAGAGACTCCATGCCCACACACACTACTCGAGGTTGCATTGGACAATCAATAGACACCTTATATGACCTTGTAATCTAATCCATATAGCCCTATGTCTACATGTTATCATGAACTTATTAATATGAATGAAATCTGATACAAACTTATTAATATAAATAATGTATAATTTGATGATAAGATTAAAAATATTTGCATATATGTACCTCACCTAAGTCATGCTGGCTATACATCCTCCATAACTCTTGGATGACATCATGACATTTATGCTAGGAATATTCCAAAAGATCCTCACAAGGTAGAATCTTGAGCACACTATCATCAACAAAATTAACTCGCGAGGAACAAGGAAATCGTGGTGGTATTATCCTCTCTCCATGCAACGTGACAATTGCACCGAAAAATGCAGTCTGCATGGTCTCTATGATGGTATCCCTGGTCTCAACCCCAAGTTGTGATAGGTCCCTAGCTAGGTCTACAACACCACGCTCTGGGACAATAGTGGCACCAATATCAGAGGTGGTGGCACATGGGCAAGGTCGCTACGAGCCCTAGGATGATTATAGACATATCCCATACCGGATCTATAAAAATGTGATGGGTTACTGGTGTAATTTGGCCTCATATGGAGCACAAACTTAGCATATATATGTCAGGAAAAGTATAGGGGGACCTCATCATGGTGGGGGAACATGTCCCAAGATCCAATGAAACGATCATAAACATAAGGATCTGTTATAGGTCATTTTTTCATATCCAAGAAAATGTTCCCGAGAACCAGATTAATCAACATCCATTAACACTTTGCATTCATCCCTGCAAATCCAAGAGCGTTCTCTCTCCAAAAGTTCCAAGAATCTCGGTTAAAAAAATAAAAACCTTATTTTATTTCCCCACCACACTTTCCCTTTATGCAACCTGCACTGTTGCAAGTTGTACACAGAGCATCTACACTGACTAGAGCATGTTTCTTTCACAGTAAGTGCGATGACCCTTGAATTCGGTAAAAATAAAAAAATAATTCCAAATCTTCTCTTTCGAGAAGCTACTAGAGTGGTTTTAACTATTTATTTTTAGATGGAGATCTTGAACTCCTATACTTGAGTTCTTATCTCTCATCCCTACTACTTACCCTCCCTCATATGTGGATCTAAGTCCTATATTGGTAAATCCGAAACCACCCCATTTACCCTATAAGTTCACTACCTCCCATAGAGTATGGGTTGGCTTTTTGTAGAAATTATACAACAAGCATGTATATCTTGGATTCTCCTGATCTGAAAATTATATGCCACTGTTAAATACCGAATTTATTCTACAAAATATTTGCGAAATTTGAACAAAAATCGCCAATCAGAATATCATGAAGAAACATCAATCACACATAACACAGATAATTTACCCGGAAAGCATAAAGCTAAAAAATACACTATCTTATATTATGTATTATATCATAGATCATGAAAAAATTTCATAAATATCTCCAATCCAAGAGCTCTCAGTACATCATACAATTGTCTCACCTTGTCATACAAAAATTGGCAAATACATGTGCCAATTTACTGCCTCGAGACAGCCTACCTCCACTGCGTAATCCTTGATGGTAAAGAACCTCTGAATGATTGATTATTTCCTTCCTTGATTGTGCAATCCTCATAGTCACATCCAATGTGTGTGTGGTCGCATGAGTGCAACCACTAATGTCATAACTGATAGTCAATCTGTCCCTTTCACCTACATCTCAATTGGGTCTCCACTAGATCTGACATGCATGTGGTTAATAGTAGTAAATCTTCAATTGCATGTGAGGCCACTGATTGTGAATTAATTAATAATTAATTCAATTGATCTCTTACTAGTGTATCTTCAGTTACGACTAGCACAACTGATTTTAAATCACTTAACTGAGTTAAACTACTTTACAACTCACATAACTACAGATCCAACTCCGTTACAACTTTGAATCACTGAGTTACAACTAAGTCCACTTGCATGTCTAACCAACCAATCACTCAACTCAAAATTCCTATAGCTAACTGATTTGCCACTTTAGTTAACTATTTCCAAGTGCTTATTGAGAATAGATTATTTTTTATTGTCCAACTATTATTAAGGGATAATAATAGTCAACATGCATCTATAAATAGACATGCAATCTATAAATAGAAATTTCACATACAACTATAAATAGAACTCATCTATAAATATAATTTTCTCATGCATCTATAAATATACGTCCACCTAAAAATAGCCTATGTGGGCCCCACCTAGTGTAGGTGCTTAATTTTCACTAGGGTCAAGGATGTTGTTTTCGGATTCCAATTTCACTATTTCTTGTTGCAACCGTCAACACTCCCTCTCAACAAGAAAGGAATGTCCTTGCATGTGACATGCAACTCCATGCATGAGACATGCAACCCTTGCATGTGCCATGCAACCTTTGCATGCAACACTTCTCCAGTGTTTCTCGTACATGCAACACTTCTGAAACTAAATAGCCTCCAAAGAATTGAATCAGTAAAATTCATCTTTCATCAAAGTCTTCTGACTTCTGCTGGTACCAACTGCACATGTCTTCTGGATCCACTACGTTGTTGACCTCTACATCCATGCAATCTGCACCTGCTATCAACTCTGATCTGTGCTCTAGTATATGACACTGTCACTTTGATTTCATGTCCTCACGAAATCTGACTACATCTATCCAACTGATCCTGCTAATTCTATACTGTGGGATCGTCGTAGCCAATTTCGATTCATGAGATCCACACCATCTCAATGAATCTTGCCCAAAAATTCTTATTGGGATTATTCATGCATGTCGCCCCACCTCTCACTTGGTGGTATCGCTGCATGCACTCCCTCTGCCCATCTATCTTGAAATATCTCTACATGAGTGGTTTCTCCCACTCCATGATCCTTCGCATGTGGCTTGTCCACATCTTGAGGTTCACTCTTACCTGCATGCAAATCCAGCTCCCTCTCAAGGGTAAATTGCATGGATTTCTCACACTTCCCAACAGTAGGAAGCTCTGTAGAAATTCCATCTACATCAATTCTATAGATATTCTTAACTCGAATCCCCTTCTTGGCTTTCCCTGTTGCTTTGTGTTTCAGGAAAACTTTTCCTTCACTAAAGAAAACATCATAGCCTCTATCCTTTAACATTGGGACTGAAACTAAATTTTAAACATGGCACATGCATTACATATTTTAAATTAAAGAGTTTACCTGACACCCTCTGAAAGGTAATGGTACCAATGCTAGTCACATTGTATCATCTATCGTCATCCAAATCAATATGCATCTGGAGATATTTCTCCTCCAAGTCACTGAAAAGTTTCTTATCTCCCATCATGTGAAAGGAAGCACCACTGTCCAAGTACCACCCAGATCCCAATGCACTTGACACCATGCATGTGATCAATGAGAATTCAAGCTCAAATTGCGAGCCAAGAGCCTCACCAACTGCATCTCCAACATCCATCTTGTTCTTATTCTTTTGTGGACAATTTGTGGCAATATGTCCATACTTGTGATAATGAAAATACTTCACTTTGGACATGTTGTGCTCCTTGCCATCTTCACCGGCCTCAGATTTAGAATGGAATTTATTCCCCTTCCCCGTCTTTTCCTTGGCAGCCAAATAAAAATCCTCTTTATCATCATGCTTTGATGAAGAGCCATCTCTGGTGTTCCACCTAAACTCCTCCTACACCAGATCCGACCAGAATCATTCCCAATCCGACAATTTTTCCCATCCGTTGACAGATTATTCATAACTGTATCAACTCTTAGGAAGTCCCAAGAGAGCCAAGCTCACCAAATCATCATCAACAACAGTTATTCCTACACTCCCAAGCTCATCTCAACATTGGACAAACTTTGTTAAGTAAATCGGAATAGTGTCGTTCTTTTCCATCTTGATCTTCTCGAGTTTATCTTTGAGAGCCAATTTCCTATGGTCGCTTCTGCTTTGGAATAGATCTATCAAAGCCTTCCACATAGCATATGGTGTGCCTTTCCCATTAAGGATTGAGACAATGTGGTCTCGTACACCCTCCAACAGAATCCTCCTCACCTTTTCCACTTTCTTTTGCCATGCATCAAGATTGGAAACATCTGCAACATCTGGCTTAGGAACATATTTTTCAATGAATTCCTTCAAGCCATTATCTTCAAGTATTACCTCCATCCTATTCTTCCAAAAAATATAGTTCGAGATGCCCTCGAGTGCATACTCTAATATCAAGCCATTGAAATCCATTTCAATCTTGAATTAGTTGTAGCACCAAGAAATCCTTTTTGCAAATTCAAATTATTCCATGAACAAACTTAGCTCCTGCTTCAAAATTGCAATCTCCTGTGCTCCAATACCATGTAGACATTATAAAAAAAGCATTTATGTCTTGGATTCTCTTGATCTAGAAATTATGTGCCACTGATAAATACAAAATCGCTTCTACAAAATATTTGCAGAATTTGAACAACAATCGCCAATCATAATATCATGAAGAAAGATCAATCACACATAACACAGATAATTTACCGGGAAAGCATAAAGCTAAAAACCCCACTATATTCTATTATGTATTATATCATGGATCATGAAACAATTTCATACAAAGCTCCAATCTAAGAGTTCTCAGTACATCATAGAATTGTCTCGCATTGTCATACAAAAATTGGCAAATACATGCACCAATTTACTGCCTCCAGATAACTTGCCTCCACTACACAATCCTTGATGGTAAAGAACCTTTGAATGAATGATTCTTTCCTACCTTGGATGTGCAATCCTCATAGGCACATCCAATGTGTGTGTGATCGCATGTGGGCAACCACTAATGTCACAACTGATAGTCAATCTGTCCCTTTCACCTACATCTCAACTGGGTCTCCACTGGATCTAACATGCATGTAGTTAATAGTATTAAATATTCAGTTGCATGTAAGGCCACAGATTATGAATTAGTTAATAATTAATTCACTTTATCTCTCACTAGTATATCTTCAGTTACAACTAGCACAACTGATTTTAACTCTCTTAACTGAGTTTAACTACTTTACAACTCACATAACTATGCATCCAACTTTGTTTCAACTTCGAATCACTCAGTTACAACTAATTCCACTTGCATGTCCCAACAACCAACCACTCAACTCAAAATTCCTATAGCTAACTGATTTTCCACTTCAGTTAACTATTTCCAAGTGCTCATTGAGAATAGACTATTGTTTATTGTCCAACTATTATTAAGGGATAATAATATCCAACATGCATCTATAAATAGACATGCAATCTATAAATTAAACTTTCACATACATATATAAATAAACCTCGTCTATAAATAGAATTTTTTCAAGCATCTATAAATAGAGATCCACCTAAAAATAGCATGTGTGTGCCCCACCTAGTGTAGGTACTTAATTTTCACTAGGATCAAGGATGTTGTTTCCGGATTTCAATTTCACTGTTTCTTGTTGTAACCTTCAACACTTCTAGAGTCTCTTAGTTATTCCCTCATGTTTCTTATTTGTGCTTAGGGATCCATTATCCATCCATAGTTAAGCTAATTCCATGTGTTATGATAAATCCATGCACATAAAAGTAAGATGAGTGGTTCGCAAGATTCGTCTTTCATCCTCACCTATTCATGTTACTCATTCATATGGATATTCAAGGGGGGGAGGAACTTATAGAGAACATATTACACATGGAATCTAATATAAAATTACTATAGGGGTGTCTTTAGTGTCCCTATTTAGATATTTTCATCGCTAGCTTATAATGGGGCCTTGCTAGAGGAAATTAACCTGTGAGACTATAATTAAAAAGAAGGGGGATCACCTCTTGGGTTGTGTGGGAAAATGGGGAAAATAGTGCTAGTGATTGGGATGGATATATCGGTGAGTTAATTATGTACCTGAGGATATTGGCTTGAGTGGTAGAGTGATCTTGTTATCCCTTATGTTGTCATAGCCCCAACCCTAGTGTGGCTTGTTGTTGAGACTTGTAACAACAGTGCTTGAGGGTGGGAAGAATGTTCTCAATCAATAGCCAATTGGTGCAATTCACTAATATAAAGTGATATATTTTGATTTATTCTTTAATGTGAATCTTTATTTGTATTTGTTATAGGGTAATTTTTGTTAGACATTTAATGGACATGTTATTATTGTTTATGAGTTATATGAGCTAGGATAAGATCAAAAGAAAAAAAAATAGTATGTGCAAATATTAAAAATGTGTTTGTGTCACTTTGATTGGGGCTTAGCATATTACACTCCTCCCTCTATAGTTTAACTTTGGAAAATAAG
The DNA here is from genome assembly GCA_034641835.2 of Pinus albicaulis. Lineage (NCBI taxonomy): Eukaryota > Viridiplantae > Streptophyta > Pinopsida > Pinales > Pinaceae > Pinus > Pinus albicaulis. The sequence goes on from CM076577.1 coordinate 658,561,222, forward strand.
GATTATTTGGAAATTTTAGCCTCCCTAAATTGAGAACTAGTAGATGCCACACATGAAGTTAATATTGTATCCCATTTTGAAGAGGAGATGCACTCTAAGGATGCTTCCATGGAGAATTAGCTGGGATTCAAAGATGAAGACCTTTAAAGGAATAATTTCTTGTGACTTTTGTTTTTATTTTTCTTTAGTTAATATGTTTTGTTGAATAAATTTTATTTATTTCAATATATAAGTTTATACATTTATCAAGGATATAAATAGTAGAACTAGAAGGTTGGGAATACAATTTTTTTGAATGTTACATTATTTATTTCGTATAACAAGACATGACCAAACATTTTAATATTATATTACAATTCTATTTAGTTTAGCCACAAATTTTTCTAATATAAAATGTATATGTTATTGTAAAAAAATAATGATAAAACTTTATGTCTTAACTTAGTAATAACAAATAATATATTAGAAAGGAATAATTCTATTCGATATTCTATGTATTATTTAATCATTCCGTTATTACAATATATCAGGTGCACATGTGTACACCCTAACCTTCAAGAGGGTTGTTAGTGAGGGTACTCTCTAGTCTTGATTCATCTACTCGCATAATAAAATTGTGTAATAAGTTAATTTGAATATTTTAAATATACTTATTATTTTAAATAGTAATTTATTTCTTTTTAGTTTATTATTATTATTATTTTATTGTCATAGTCAAATTTAAAAATAAAATTTAGAATAACAATAAAATTATTAATAAAAAAAGATGAAATATTACACAAATTTAATTGAAGATAAGTGAACAATGTTTTGTAATATGAGTCAAGACATATTCATGATCATTTTGAATATTTCAAATATGTTTACTTGTCTTTTTTCGCTAATTTTATTTTATATGTATATGGTATAAAAAATATTTTAATCATGGTTGTAATATGTAACATGATAAGGAACTTGGTGGTATGTTGATCACATTAAAGATTATTCATTATACTAAGCATGTGGTCATTTGTCATTTTAATTGATTCTCGCTCTCGGCTTCCGCCCTCAGGGAGTGGTTTTTTTCAGAACTCGACAAAGAACATAGATTTGTTATTGTGTTCTAAAGTATATTTTGTAGTCATATTCAAGGATCCGGAGGACCGAAAAAGGGATTTTGATGAGGGTTCAGGGTTGCACAACTCTCTCAATTTGGCCTTGGTTTCATGAGATCAACCCGCTCTCCATGAAGAATTTGACTACTCTGTTTTCGGTAAGAATCCCAAAACTTCCCCTTTAGTGTATTACTTCGAAATTCCTTAAAACTATTGGACACTTTGTCAAAATAGATAGTGAGAGAATAGCTAGTGGGTTCATCTCTTTCATATGAATATATGTTGAACTAGATTTAAGTGCAGGTCCCTCAAATAAAATCATCCTAAAATGGGATGGAAAGGAACTTCATCAACCTCTAGAATATGAAAAAATATCTTTTAGATGAAAAAATTGTCAACGTCTCGGACATGATCAGAATGTATGTCCTAAAGGAGTTCTATGATCCTTGGAGCCAGGAAAACCCAACCGTGGCCGACGTGATCTGAAGGTAGCTTCAAATGGCAAGAATGCAATAGGTCGTAAGAAAGATAACCATCAACAAGAAAAGACATGTCCTAATTCTTCAATCTCCCAGGATCTTGTGTATCCCACAGTCGACACACCTTTGGCTTTAATGGAAAATATTTCTTGAGTAAGTTTATATGCACTAATTGTGTCTACAACCACTAGGAAAAAAACAATCTCATGAGTCTGACATTCAGATAGTGACAAGGATGTCTCATACTCTGAGGAGGCGGGAGTGATGAATCTTTCTTTGAAAGACGAGGATATGACATGTTCCTCAGACATAACTGGTAAATCTGTAGGATGGGTAGATGTTTATAGGAGAAAGTTTAAGAAGGAAACACCCTTGAACACCTCTGGTATTTGATTTCTTTGTATGCCACACATGGTACACACTTGGGTGGTTGCTCTTTTGTTATGTTTTAAACAAGATATTGGTCATTTGACCAGGTCAACACTCTCCTTCAAAGAATTTACAATGTAATTTTGTTTTTTTAGATATTAATAGAAATCAATGGTAATATATTACAAAAAAAATGATAAGGAACTTGGTGGTGAATTTGTATAAAGATGCTTAGTTTGGGGCATCCAAAAAATAAGTGTTTGTGAATTTAAGTTAAAGAGATTGCAAGAAAAAAGATGTTGTGCACCAACTCATCAAGGATATGGAGATGGAGGTTGGTGATTAAGAATTGGTAACAATCAACATAACCTAAGAAGAGGCTACAAGGCTTCATATATTTTATTTAATAATTTTTTTCAAGTTATTAATAAATTAGATATCTATTGTAAAATATTGATATTTTTGTCATTGGACATATGCTTTTTTTTTGTATTTGCTTTAGAAATATACATCTAATTTGAAATTAGAAAACATACAATATGTTATCTCCAAATTAATTATGGTCTTTTTGTTATATATATATATATATATATATATATATATATATATATATATATAGTTTTAGTTTTTTTGGATATGTCATACTGAAAAGTCATGGTATTGGCACATGGTATTGTGACAAAACCTATTTATAGAGTCTCTATAGGAAAGTGAGAATAATTAAAAAATTTGTTCCATAATTTTTTAAAAATAGTATTTTTAACATATAATTCCAAATAAAGTTATAATTTAATTAATTTTTTATTTTTTTTAAATTTTAATGTTTATTAATATTTATCAATAATTTACTAAACTAATTTAATCTAATTAATTTAATATTATTATATAGAAAAAAAAGAACTCGTTTGTTTGATGCATGACCAGCGTCCTTAAAACGCGCTGTGTGTCATGAAAATGAAAAATAATGATGGACTTAGAAATATCATCACAAAAATGTCTTCGATTTTAATCAATCGGTGAAAATATCTTCGATTATGAGATTCTCTCGAGATGGGAAAGTGATGAGAGAAATGTATGTATTGACTTGACTTTCCCGCAAATTATTTTTTTTTGCAGTCGAGAGAGAATCACAGAAATGCAGTCGAATTTGGAAAAGTAATCAAAGAAATGTTTATATTGACTTGATATGCAGTCGGCGAATGAATTGGGTGAAAATTTCTACAATACTATCAGATTCTAACGTCATGTTCTATAAATCCCGTGACAGAAAAGCACAGCATGATCAGATTTTTATGAAAAATGGGCGAATAAAGTGGGTGAAAATTTCCCGAATGGAGAGAAATGGGCAGTATTCTAAAATTCTAATGAAAAATGATGCTCGTGTTGGTAAATTGATCAAGCAAAGGAAATGTCTGTATTGACCGAATAAATCGGTTGCAAATTTCTACAATAAAAATAACCGCTGCGTGATTAGATTGTAAAACCCGGTACATTAAATCTTGTGAATTGTCCGTATCGACTTGACTTTGATAAAGCATATTAATTTTAATTTGAGGATGAAAATTTTTGGAAGAATTTCATGGATAAAGGTATAATCGCGGTACTGTTAAACTCCAGTGCTTTTCAAACGCTCTTTCAGATAAAGTACACCACGTTCACGTTCACGTGCACATGAAGTTTTAGCTCATTATCATTTTTTTTTTTTTAATAATTAAGAAAAAAAAATGAAATACTACAAAGATATATTTATTGAAGCTGAGTGGTTCGAATGTTTTGGAATGTTTTGTAATAGGAGTCCAGATACATTGATTATCATTTTGAATATTTCAAACATTTTTATTTTTTTATAAAAAATATTATAATCATGGTTGTAACATGTAATATGATAAAGAATTTGGTGGTGAATTTGTACAAACATACATTAATTATTATTTTGAATATTTCAAATATTTTTATTCTTGTATAAAAAATATTATAATTATGGTAGTAACATGTAATATGATAAAAAATTTGTTGGTGAATTTGTATAAAGATGTTTAGTTTGGGTTATCTAAAAAAATGAGTGCTTGAAATAAAAATGAGTGTTTGTGAATTCAAATTAAAGTGATTGTAAGAAAAAAGGATGTGCACCAACTCATCAAGGATATGGAGATAAGGTTGGGGATTAAGAATTAGTCACAATCAACATAACTTATGAAAAGGCCACACGACACCATATATATTTTGTTTAGTAATTTTCTTTTATAAAGTTATCAAAAAATTAGAAATCTATTATAAATTCTTGGGAATTTTGTCATTTGACATATGTATATTTTATATTTGTTTTAGAAATATACATCTTATTTGAAATCAAATAGCATTCAATATGTTTTCTCCAAAGCGATTATGGTTTTTTTTTTTTATATATATATGAAATAAGTTTTAGTTTTTGGATATGTGATATCGACAAGTCATGATATTGGTAAATGTTATTATGACAAAGCCTATAAAAATTTCCATGAAAAAATGGGAGTAGTTAAAAATATTGTTGGATATCTTTTTAAATCTAATATCTTTAACAAATATTAATTTTATATAATTAATAATTCCGCCAAGAGGTGCATTCCACAACTCAGTGTGAACTCGATGTGTAACTATGGCGGAAGCCAAAAAAAAAAAAACTAAAGAAAATTAAAAAAATAAAATCTAAATAATGGTCTTGGTTAAACAATGATGAGACGGGGTGATGTATGTGGACATGTTGATGAAGATGGAGTAAAACAAAAAAAAAAAAAAAGTGAAAAAAAGAGAAAAATGAAAGGTACTACCAAACTTACAAAAAAGAAAAAAATGTTGGCTTAAACAACTATATAAATAAACAATTAAAAACTCATTAAAAATAAATTTTGACAATATAAATTTAAAATATGAAGAAGTTTAGGAACACTTAAAAAAAGATATAGTTAATGAATAAAAATATAATTAAAGCAGAGGTATGGTAAATAAATAAAAGTTATTTTTATACTTACTTAGGAAGTATAGTAAATAAATAAAAATATAAATAAACTAGAGGTATGGTAAATAAATAAAAACTCTTTTTATATTTACTCCATAAACCTCTTTATATTTACAAAATATCAAAAAAGAGGTTTTATTTAGGTGAAGCCTGTGGGCCAAATAACATGGGACAAATTATTATCAATACCATGGGTCAAATACCATGGGCCAAATACCATGGGCCAAATACCATATTTATAAAACAGATATGGTAAATAAATAAATATAAAAAAGGTATAAAGAGGTAAGGTAAATAAATTAAAATATATCTCATAGGATTAGAAATCAACATCTAATTATATACCAACCCTATGGGTAAAATACCATCTACCAAATTATTATTAATACCATGCAAAAAAATGTATTAACCCTAACATTAATATTAAATATTATTATTATTATTTTTTACAACCCTCCTGGACTTACGCGAGCGCCCATGGGGTTTGAACTGGTGACCTTGACAAAAAAGTGCCTTAACAAAGCACTCAATCACCAACAAGCCACCACCCCGTGGGTTAACATTAATATTAAATATTAATATTATTAAATTTAATAAGCTTGGATTAATACAATATTAAATTATATATATATATATATATATATGAACTCTTTTTATATATGGGAGAGAATAATAAAGACATATGATAGAGATGGAGAAATAGGGGGATTGGCAAGGGAGAGATGGAGATAAACTGAAGGAGAGGGGAAATGAGGAATGAAGAGAGATAGAGGGAGAGGAGAGAGAGAGTTAGAGTAGGCTAAGAGAGGGAGATAGAGACATAAAGATGGAGGTGGGAGAAAGAGAAGGAGAGATGGATAGATAAGGAGAGAGAATTGGAGGGTAGAGAGAGAGAGAGAGAGAGAGAGAGAGAGAGAGAGAGAGACAGAAGGGGAATGTAGAGGAAGGTAGAAGAGAAAAGGAGATAGAGGAAGGAGGAGGAGAGAGGGAGGGATAGAGAGTTGGAGTTGTTGGGGGAGAGAGGGATGGATAGAGAGATGGAGTTGTTGGGGGAGAGAGGGAGAGAAGAATAAATACATAGAGAGTGAGAAGAGGAGAGAGAGGGAGTGACAAGGGAGAGATGGAGAGAGAGTATGTCTGTTTAAGGGTGAGATAAAGAGATATAGAAGGAGTGATGGAGAAAAGGGGGAGAGAAAGAGAGAGAAGGAGAAATGGAGGGATATAGTAACATAGTTGGAGAGAGAGATAAATTGATGGGGCAAGAGAGAGGATTGGAGGCTGCAGAGAGAGAGAGAGAGAGAGAGAGAGAGAGAGAGAGAGAGAGAGAACAGTGGGTAATAGAGGGAGGTGAGAGAGAAAGGGAGATAGAGGAAGGATGAGGGAGAGGAATTGAGAGAGAGGAAGAGAGTGATGGAGGAAGAGAGAGGATTGTAAGGGGGAGAGAGAGAGTGTGTGATGGGGGAAGAGAAAGGGAGGTAGGAGAGAAAGTGAGAGATAAGAAGGAAAAGAGAGGGGAGTTGAGAAAGAGGGGGAGAGAGGGAGGTATAAACATATGGAGTTGGAGGGGTAGAGAGGGAGGGATCAAGTGATGGAGCTAGATGGGAAGAGAGGGAGGGAAGAAGAAATACAGAGAGAGTGAGTAGTGGAGAGATATAGGGAGTGACAAGGGAGAGATGGAGAGATTGTGTGTATGTTTGGGGTGAGATAAATAGATAAACAAGGAGAGATGGAGAGAAGGGGGGAGAGAAAGAGAGAGAGAGGAATATAGTAACAAAGTTGGAAGGTGAAGATAGAGAGAGAGAGAGGAGGGAGAGAAATGAAGAGAGAGAGTGAAGAGAGGTAGGGACAGAGAGATGGAGATGCAGGCAGAGAGATAGGGCGGTAAGAATAAATACATAGAGACTGAAAGGTGGAGAGAGAGAGAGAAGGGGAGTGATAAGGAAGACGGAGAGAGAGGGAGAGAGGATATCAGGAGGGAAGAGAGATACAAGCGAGGGAGAGGGAGGGAAGGGGAAGAGAGAGAGATGGGGGTAGAGGAGGAGGGAGTGATAGATAGATAGATTGGAGAAATAGAGTGGGTGTTTTGGGGTTGATATAGAGAGACAGAGGGAAATAGAGATATAGATGGAAGGTGAAGAGAAAGAAGTGATGGATGGAGACAAGGAGGAAGGGACAAAAAGATTGATAGATATGAAGTGAGAGAGTGTGCACTACAACGAAAAGACCCTCTAGCAGATGTTTTTGAGGAACCACAAAGAAAAATACCCCATACATCCGTTTCTGGCGGAGGTTACTAGAGGAGGTTAGTGAGCAGAGGGTTTTGTGGATGTTTTCCTATCGGTGCTCTTATCATTAAAACTCGCCCTAGTGCTCTCAAAAAAATAAAGCACTAGTGCAGACAAAATCATTGGCACACCGGACACCGTGCACTCCGTCCACACACGCCTTGTGTGTCATAATATAATAGAGCACTGGTGCCTCACAAATTGTCTGCGCCAATTCATTATAAAATGCAATGCCAACACCGAAACCACCCGGTGCAGTAGACAGAAACCGCACCGGTGCATCATAAAAAACGTGCCAAAACACAAACCAACCAGTGCGTTTGTAGCAAACAATACCGGTGCACCTATAAACAATGCGCACTGGTAAAGGGGTAAATTAAAAAAATATTTACGACAAAAACCTAGATTTTTCAGTTTTCCAGTGCTCCTCAGCGATCAATTACCAGTACGCACGATACCATAAAACGCATCGGTGCACACCGAACATTGGCACACCGGACAACGTGCACAAAGTACACACACCGCTGGGGCGTCCAATTACTGTAATGCACTGGGGTGTCAATACTCTTCCATGCTGGTGCATCATAAAACACCACGCCAAAATAGAAACGAGCCAGTGTGTTCTTCTCTAAGAGCACCAGTGCACCATAAACTACACACACTGGAATAGCGTTATATAAAAAAAAATTAAGGCAAAAAAACCGGTGCTTTGCGAATATTACGCACTGGTGCTTTACCATTACACTGCCACAGTGCATCATCAAATTTTCATGCCAAAACTGAAACATATCGGTGTGCAGTTAGGGAAATGCCCCAACGCATTATAAACAATGCGCCAAAATTGATACCAACCGGCGCGGTTTTATTTAACCGCACTGGTGCACTTATAAAACCCCGTGCACCGAAACAGGGTTAATTCAAAAAAAAATTACGGCCAAAAAATTTCATTATTCACTTTCCTTAGTGCTCCAAAGCTCTAAAGCCCCGGTGCTATTTCCTTATTTCTAATCCACTCTGACATCAGTGCTCTCATTTCACCCATTGCATGCACTGTTGCTCTGTATTGGCCACCAATCTCCAGCTTTCATTTTGAAAAACTGTGGGCAAATTTTATTTTCCAAATTTTGCGGCCAATATGCCTCCTCGACCGCGAAATGTACAGGTATTTTTCTAATTTTTCTATAATTAAGCCTTTTACCAAATTAGATATTGAAATAAACTTAAAAATAACCATTAATATATATATATATATATATATATATATATATATATATATATATATATATATATATATATATTTATTTATTTATTTATTTGTCGCACGATGCGCCGAGCTATTCGGCTCGCACGGATAGCGGTGCTACCCGTAAAATTTATACTGTAAAATTTACAGGCAGCACTGCTACCGGTGCTAACGGTAACCGCACCATTTCTGGGGCGGTGCCGGAAGGCGCCTCGAATAATTTTAAACTAAAAAGAAAAAAGAAAAAAGGCGGTGCGCTCATTTATCCAGGCGCACCGTTGACCCTAGCAATCACAGTGCGGTGCATTGACTTCATTTGCTGCCCTGGTTTATGTCAGAGAACCGCATTTTTCATTCCGAGAGGGTCGACGATGCGGCCGGGTAAAAGACTACACCATCAACTATGTCATTGTCATGAAGTCGGTGTGCTGACATGACTATACGCGCCGGGGCGTATATTTCAGTGAGCGCACCGCTATTCTGAATTATATATAGTCCACAGTGCTTGAAAAATAGACATCTGCACCAAATCCGGTGCGGTCTGTTTCATTAGGGGCCCTGGGGACGGTGCGCTAAAATATTAGGATGCACCGGCACCGATGCATTACTGTTTTTATGGAGCACCGACTTGTATGTTTTTTTTTTCAAAAAAAATTATACATGTATGTTTATAAATACATTTCTATTTTAATAAAAAAAAAAAATATTTAATATGGCAATGATTCAGAGAGAACAGGAGCAACAGCAACAACAACAAGCAGAACAATATGACATGATTCGCCAATGGGAGGCGAGAGAGAGGGAGAGAGATGGATGCCCTCGCCCTATTACTGCAGATACCCAGGAGATCCTTAAGCAAGTAGGCCTCCTCAAGTTCTATGAGGAGACTATTTCCGACCTAAAGGCCCATAGTGTGCTTTTGAGACATCTTATCGGCAGGTGGAATGCCCACCGACAGAATTTTCAGGTTGGTCTTGACCAGTGGTACACACCCACTGAGGAGGACATTTATTTTATTACAGGACTATCGAGGAGAGGGGTGGATTTTCCCTCATTCCCAGACGTGCCACCTGGTTTGTAGTAGGGAGTCAGTTAGTTTATTCCCAGAGATACATTGGAGCACATGTACTATCTCCTTCAGAGTTTCAGGTACCTGGAGGTCAATTACGTATAGCTGCTTTTGGTAGACAGGATGTGGAGTGCCTCTCTATTATCGCTTCGATCATTTCGCACAACACCAGTGACGGGCAACACATTAGTTGCTCGCTTTTATATTACGTTGATTCTTTAATACAACAACCACGACTTTTCAGGTGGTCTGCCATTTTTTTGCAACAATTTTGTACAACCTTAGATAGATTTCGTGCTCATGCACAAGGGAGGGTCAACTTCCCTTTTGCTTCAGAGTTGTTTTGTTTATTTTTTGAGAGGTTTCCAGAGATGAGACCTAGTTTTGTTTGACAGCCTCGTAGGCCGATGTTCAAGGCCCGGATGCGCATGTGGGGGCAAATGATTCCCAAGAGCGGAGACAATATGTTTCCAGCGAGGATATCACATGATTCGATGGACTTACTATCCAGCGTTGGCGGGCAGCATCCCTTCATAATGGTCCCATGTCCTTATGCTGGACTAGATTGGCGAGTGTGTCCCAACATCCTCTTCACTCCTGATGAGCCGCCAGATGATAGAGGTAATATTACTGTTTTATTTATATTTATTCTAACATGTTCTTTAACTTGTTTTTATTAAATTGTGTAATGAAATTGTCTAATTATTGTTGTGTACTTGTATATATTTTGTAGACATTGGCTCTTTTGATGGTGATGAGATGCCAGATCCACCACATGATCCAGGTGTCGATCCTAATGATTACGATCAAGAGATGGTTGATGCGCCACCGGAAGATGAGGCCGGTGGCACAGCAGAGAGACGTGTTGATCCTCATGTGCTTCATGGTGCACCGGTACTGCCTTTTGCTAGGCGTGGTCAACCTAAGACCAGATACCGGATGGAGTTGGGCAGCCAACTCTATGGATTGATTTCAGATGCGGGCATCAGGCCCACTCATTATAGAGAGATACAGGGCGATGATAGATTGTTACAGATGTGGAGAGGCATGCCGCATGACATGTACGTCCTGATGCGGCATGTCGTAGGAGCTACGACAACTGTTACGCGATTGAGGAGGATTGTTCGTAGCTATAGGTGTATTCGAGCTGTGGCATGTGATGGATAGTCCGCCAATAGCGAATCAGATGCATCTCGTGATCGTTCACCTTGCAGCACGCCTGATGATCAGCATGAGGCTCCACTACCACCATCTGACACTAGTCATCATGGAGATGAGGCTGGACCATCGGCCACGTCCAGTCAGCAGCTTGCAGCATCCATCATGAGTACTAGTCACGATCATCATGAGCAGGCTGGAACATCGACCGCCGAGGCTGTAGTACTATTGACTGAGCAAGCCGCCTCCACTACTACTGCACCTCATATTGATCATGTTGTACTACCACTAGCGGATGCATCCATCAGTACTAGTGATCATCATGATCATGAGCAGGATAGTCGACCATCGATTGTCGAGGCTGCACCTAGCTTTACTGAGCAGGCTGCATCCACTTGTACTAGTGTTATTGATGTTGTTTTCCTACCACCAGCGCCTGATCCATGACATGATTTATATTACAGTTGTATATTTTTAGCATTATATATATATGGTCCATGTATTTTATGTTCATGTTGCAGTTGTACTTAATTTTCATGTTGATGATCATCATGATGTGGCACATATTGTTAGTCATGTTAGATATGTTCATTTAATGTTTAGCTTGCAGATAGATGTGTATATGTGATAGGCGCATGAGTTATTTGACATTATATTGAGATGTATATTTGATGTTTGTGTTGTGATGATGTTAATATATAATGTTAATTTGATGTTAATTGAATGTGTTTATTAGTTGAATATGATGTTTGTACGATGGTTATCATGATCGTGATGATGTTTATTAATTAATTTAATATTATTAAATGACCATGATATTTATTAAATATTATGTGGTGAATGTAATTGTAATTTAAATTTTAATTCTATGTAAAATTGTAAAATTGTATTTGTATTTGTACTAATTGTAATTTTAAGTGTAATTGTATGTAAAATATTTATCAATGTAAGATTTTAATTGTAATTGTAATATTTAATTTATTCTGAAATGATTGTAATTGTATATATGAAAAATTGTAAAATTGTAATTCTAATTCTAATTGTATGTAAATTTCACAAATTGTAATTGTAATTTTAATTGAATTGTATGTAAAATATTTGTAAAATTGTAATTGTAATTGTAAATGTAATTGTATGTAAAATTGTAAATGTAATTGTATTTGTAACTGTAATTTTAATTGAATTGTCTGTAAAATATTTGTAAAATTGTAATTGTAATTGTAAATCTAATTATATGTAAAATTGTAAATGTATTTGTATGTAAAATTAAAATTGTAATCTTAATTTATGTATGTGAAATTAATGTAAAATTGCAATTGTAATTATAATTCTAATTCTAATTGTAATTTTAATTAATGTAATTGTAAGTAAAATTTTAATTCTATTAATGTGAAAATTTTAATTGTTTCAATGTGAAATGATTTTATTAAAATATTTAAATTTGTAAATTTGCAAATAATTGTAAAATGACAAATCTAGAATAATACGAGTTTTTGTAACATAAAGTTTAGAAAATAATGAAAATAAATTCATGTAATTTATAATTATCATTATTTTATTATGATCTTACATACAATTAAAAAAAAAAAAAAAACTTTAAAAAGTCTGGTACGCTTATCATCCTAACAAGCCCCGGTGCGTCACATTTTCGCGCACCGGAAACGAATAAACGCAAACAAAAAAAACGCAACTCTATTTTTTTTAAGTTAAAAAAAATGACAATTTAAAAAATGGGTGGAAAAATATTTTCGAAAATCTAATTTGATAAAATAATTCTTTAAATACTAAACACTTTTCATTATTTCACTATTTTTGCTAAAAAATTTCAGTCAGATTTTTGCAGGAGACAAACTTGGAGCAAGAGAGCATGAGGGCACTATGGATGGAAAAATACGTTCAAACAGAAGTATTCAGACAATAAAAAACCAAAACTCTGGTGATTCAAGCCCTTTATCATAGAATTTCAAACCATTTTGTGATTAAATTTAATTCTTTTTTTTACTTTTTTCTGCAGTTTTTTATTTTTTCCTGCAGTTTTATACATTTTTACCCTAAACCCTTTATTTTTTTGTTTTTTCCCTTTATTATCCTTGTTTATGTGATTTTAGAATTAGGGATTTTCATTTTAGATTGACGTCCAACCCACGGGATGACTTGCATAGTCAGATCCCAATCCATTCGGCCATTGCGTGAATTTTTGAAAAAATGGATTTTTCTTTATTGGTGTGCCCTGAGTACGCCACTGCACCAATGCTCTATATTATTACAGCGCACTGCACAAGTTCTGTGTCGTAAAAAATTGAAAACATTTTTTAAATCTGTGCTCCAAATCTGAAATAAGGCACCGATGTTCTCTTTAACTAGGAAAGCATTGTACGGTGTATTTCACCATTTTTGCAGTGTTTTTATAATACCCCACACACCATTAGGTATATTACACTATTTTTGCAGTGTGTTTATAATACCGAACGCACCATATGGTGTATTACTCTATATTGCGGTGGTGTTAATATATCCACGCACTGGCGGCAGTGTGGATTTTATGAAAGGCGCACCGGTGTCTCGAGATTTATTTTCTAACTGAAAAGTTGAGAATTTATTTACAAATATATTAATGAATGATATGCTACAGGTTTTAGATTGATAAAGAAATGACTGACAAGATATCAAGTAACAAAAATACTGTTAACACATCAAGAAAAGCAAAAAAGGCAAGTTCTTTGTAAATTCTTTATAAAAAATATTATTTTTGAACTATATGTAACTTTAAATAATATGTATTGTTTATTGTATATCATGCAGAGCCACAAAATGACAAAGCTCGATATGATTATTTTGTATCTATGACCAGAAGAGCGTAAAATTTTAATGGAAAAATTGCAAAAAGATGAATCGGGTGAATGAAACAATACTATCGATCCAATATGAGTTTATTTTTTAAATTATCATTAATAATATACTTAAAATTATTAGATAACATTTGTCAAATGGTCTAATAATTCACATCTGTTTAATGTTCTACAAGGACAAACAACTCAGAAAAGGAATGTTGTTCTAAGAAAAGAAAAAAAATAGAACATGCAAATGAAAATGAATTGCTCCTTGGCTCATCTGGAGTGGTGCTGGAAGTTAACGAAAGGGGGAAAAACCTTTACAAAAGTTTGAGGGATCTAGTGGAACGAATACAACAACGCGCTTCAAATGTAATATGTAATTATTGAATTTTTCGATCATTATGTACAATAAATAAACAATTTAGCATTAAATATTAATTTTCAAGAATTTTCTTACAAAAAAGAAAAGAAAATGGAACCCATTCAACGCATAAAATAGGATGACAAGGAAGAAAATGGTTGATCTCTAAGTTTGTGAGTAATTGTTACTTCCTTATAACAACTCAACTAGATTTCATTTTTGTATTTTTTAAGTTGTTTTACAAAAATCATCATTGAATGTCTTCAAACAGGTGCTAACGTACAAAGAAGAACCGTCAGATGAATTGATTGAAATTGGGTTAAATATGGGTTGTGAGTATATGTTGGCATATCAGAATTTAATTGTGGAATTTGTAAGCATCTATTGATCTTTTTTTAATTAGCTCCGTCTATAATTAATAGAACAAAAACATCTTTTATATTAAATATATGATTTGTTATGGGGTATAAAATTTGTAGGAAACAAAGTATGGAACTGCGCCAATAGATGAAATTTTGAAATATGGCATGGTACATGGTTTTGAAAGAATCTGTATAGTTTATGAGTCAATTGTTGCTATGGTACATCATTTTTCTTTTTAATTTACATTGATGTATATTATTTAATATTCGAATTTTCATTATTCTCATCAATGTATATATAGTCATTTCAATTTATTTTTATGTTTGTAGATGGAAAATGAAGAAGAAGAAAAAAATCAACGCCCTGAACACAACATTCCTGAAAATTTCCCCCAAGTCATGGAAGTAGCTCTAGAAGTGACAACAGTTGAAGTGAAGAATGATGATCACTATGTAATTTGGATATCAAAGAAAGGCGTTTTATTTTTTGAAATATGTCTGTGAAATCAGACATTTTGTTTACTGTAATGGACATAGTGTCCCAATTGAAAGACAAAGGGATACGAATAATTGTCTCATTTTGTGTGATAAAGACTGTATGATAAAGACAGTCTTTAATTTATTTTATTGCGTTCTCCATTGTCATTCTCAAATGCACTAATAAAAATTTAATTCATATGAATATTTTATCAGATTATATATATGTGTCGACTTTTGATGAATAATGAATTTAAAAAAACCACAATAATTCTGATATGATATAACAAATTAATCCAAACAACACATTCAAATGCATTAATAAAAATGTAATTAATATGAATATTGTTATAAGATGTGTTGACTTTTGATGAATAATGAATTTAAAACAATCACAATAATTGGACTGTCAGAGGTGGATGTTTTTAAAAAATCGAAATGAAAACCGGTGCGTTTATGTGTCTATATGCACCAGTGCGTTTATGATTATATGGGCACCACACTAATACCAATTCCGGTTATAAATATCGATGCATTTGTGTGATACTGCACACCACGGTGTTTATGTATCTATAAGCACCGATGCATTTGTAGATGCATGTGCACTGCACGAATACCGATACCAATTATAAATCTTGGTTCCTTTCTGTGATACGGAGCATTGGTGCCTCATAAAGATACATGCACCAGTGCGCTTATATGACCTATGGGCACCACTCAAATCCCAAGACCAATTATAACAACCCTATGTGTTGTATCACCAACACCAGGCCCGGTTCTGTTGTTTTCCTTAATGGCCCAGTGCATTCTCCTTAGACCACCCCGGTGCACTGTTTACTGATATGCACGGGTGCGTTAAAACCTGATAAGAGCACCGATGAAAAAACATTTTTAATAACCTCTAGCCACCCATTTTTTTTTAGTTGTGTTGAATTTCCATTAAAAGCTCTGCTAAAACCTCCGTTACCAGAAACAGATGTGGTAGCATATTTTTTTTTGACAATTTTGACCAATTTTATAACACTAAAAATCTCCTTTATAACCTCCACTAGACGATCTTTTCCTTGTAGTGGCTTTTGTTTGGTGGGTGAGATAAAGAGACAAGGAAGGAGAGATGGAGGGAAATATATATATAGATGGAGGGGGGAGAGAGGGAAGAAGATTTCTTGCACTGGATGCATTGATTTCATTCTAAATGGTGATTTCTAATACTATTTGATTGTTTACACTAGATCATGCATTGACTTTATTGTAGATGTTGATTCCTAATTATATTTGTTGCACTAGATGCATTGATTTCAATCTAGATTATATCTAATCCTATTTCATTTCTTGCACTAAATGCATTGATTTCAATGTAGATGGTGATCTCTAATCCTATTTGATTGCTTACACTAGATACGATGATTTCAATGTAGATTTTGATTTCTATTTATATTTGATTTTCTGCACTAGATGCATTGATTTCAACGTAGATGATTTCTAATCCTATTTAATTGATTGCACTAAATGCATTGATTTCAGTGTAGATGGTGATTTATAATCCTATTTTATTTCTTGCCCTAGATGCATTAATTTCAGTGTAGATGTTGGTTTCTAATCCTATTTTCTTAAGTGCACTAGATGCATTGATTTGATTTTAGATGTTGATTCTAATGCTATTTGATTAATTGCATTAGATGCATTGATTTCAGTGTAGATGTTATTTGATAATCTTATTTCATTTCTTGTATTACATGCATTGATATGAATGTATATGTTGATTTTTGTTTTGATGCAGTTCCATGTGTGATGGTACATTAATTTTAAATTCATTGGATTAATAGTGTGCATTGATTTCAGTGTAAGCATAAAAAATTATTGGCAATGTACATTGATTTTTGTGTTATAGTAATTAAACCTATTAATACTGGAGAGCAAGGGAGACAAGGTATGATGTTTAGTACAATAGGTCGAGCTAAGTATTTAAATGGTTTATGATTCTACTGTAGAAATTATATAACATATGCATGTATATATCTAGATTCTCTTGATCTAACAATATTTATCTTCTTGCTAAATACAAAATCCTTCCACTATTAATATTTTGCGGAAATTTAAAACTCAATTGCAAACTCATGAAGAAATAAAAACAATTTCACATAACACCGTTGTTTAATGGGAAATCCTAAAGCTAAAAACCCCAACTATCTATTATGTATATCATGGAGATCATGTAACAATCTCATACAAAGCTTAGTACATCAAGCTCTCAATACAATCAATCATAACAAACTAACATGAAGAAATCTGCAAATCCATGCACTGATTTCTTGCCACCTGATAGCATGCCTCCACTGTGCAATCCCTGATGAAGAAGACCACTGAATGAATTCAAATTGGCCTTGAATTTACTGCGTAATCCTCATTGGAAACTCCAATGTGTGTCAAATGCATTGAATGCACCACTATAGTCACAACGGATAGTCCATCTCACCCTTTCACCTCTCTCTCCATTGGGTCTCCACTGAAACTGACATGTACTGCAGTTAACTGTTGTTTCTGTTCAGTTGTTAGTGAGTTATTAGTTGTGAATTAATTAACTAATTAATTCACTTAACTCTCACTAGTGTATCTTTCAGTTAGACTAGATACAACTAGCTCAACTGAGTTTAACTCCATTAACTGAGTTAAACTAAATAACAACTCATGTAACTACTCTTGCAACTCTGTCATAACTTTGCCACTTCAGTTCTAACTGAGTCCTCATGCATGAGCCACCAATAACCCCTAGGAATTGCATAATTCCTTCAGCCCACTAATTTGCCAAATATGTTCACTGAAATAAAGTGCTCCGAGATAATAAGTTGATGTTTATTGTCGGATTATTATTAAGAGCTAATAATAATTGACATGCATCTATTTTTAGATTGACGATATATAAATAGATTTTTCTTAATCTTCTAAAAATAGAATTTAATCTATTTTTCCAACTTGACCAACCATCCACAATGAGCATCCTGCAACTTCTGAAATATGATTATCCTGTCTAAAAATAGACATAGTCTAAAAATATACTTGCACCTAAAAATAGCTTGCAGGCCTACTTAGTGAAGGTGACAAATTTTCAGTAAGATTAATCATCTTGTTGAATCTCAACACTCCCTCTCAACAAGATAAGCATTATCCATCACCCCGATCCTGCCTCTATGATATTCGAATTTTCTCCTGTCGAGCGCCTTCGTCAGAATATCTGCATCTTGATCTTCCATAGGAATGTACTAAAGCAACATGATCTTCTGCTGCACACAATCTCTGATATGATGATACCAGATATCGATATGTTTATATCTATGATGAAACACAAAATTAAACAAGATTTTAATGAAACTCTGATTATCACAATGTATCACTGTAGGATCTAAATGTGAATCGAACAAACCGACCAGTATCTTCCTCATCTGGATAGCCTCACATGCAGCTTGACTTGCTGCCATGTATTCTTCTTCCGCTGAAATCAGTCCACAGATATTTGTTTCATGATGTACCAAGAAACTGTTGTAGATCTGATACTGAAAACCCCTCTTGATGTGCTCTTCCTATCCGTTGGGCTGCCTGCCCAATCTGCATCCGTGAAACCATGCAAATTCACTTCATCCATCTGTTTGTACCATAAGACATGCTCAGATGTGCCCCTGAGATATCTCAGGACATGCTTGCCTGCCTTCCAAAAGAGCTTGGTAGGCTTAACCATCGATTAACTAAGCTGGTTCATCGCATAGCATATGTCCAGTCTTGTATTAACTAAATACATGAGCGAACCCATCAACTGTCGATAAACAGTGGCATCTAGTACCTCTACTGATGTAGCATCCTCTTTCCTCCAATTTCCTGGAAGAGGAGTGTCGATAGGCTTGCATCCTTGCATGTGAAACATCTCCAGTATCTCCCAGGCATACTTTCCTTAAGACACAAATAGTTCACCTTCCCGCTACCATATTCCAAATCCAAGGAAGTAATGAAGGAGGCCCAAATCCTTCATCTCAAACTCCTTAGCAAGATCTGCCTTGCATGAGTGTATCAACTTCTCATGATCCGTTAGTATTAAATCACTAGCATAAAGAACAATGAATAAAAGCTTACCCTCCACCACAATTTGGTACAGGTTTGCATCCACCTCATTATTAGTGAAGCCAAGTCCAGTGAAATAGCTCTCGATCTATGTGTACCAAGCATGTGGTGCTTGTTTCAACCCATACAACGCTCTTTTGAGTCTGCACACATGCGACTCACTACTGAAGATCTCAAATCCTTCACAATAAAGTTTTCCCCTCGCTGAAAACATAGTCATAACCTTTGTCTTCCAACATTGCGACCGAGACCAAGTTCTTCTTCAGACCTAGAACATGCATAACATCTTTCAACAAAAATGGATTACCTAACTCCCTCTCAAAGGTAATGGTCCCAATTCTGGTCACACTGTATTGACCATCGTCACCCATCCCTATATGCATTTGGAGATCCTTCTCCTCCAAGTCACTAAACAACTCCTTGTCTCCCATCATATGGAAAGATGCACCACTATCAAGATACCACACAGATCCCATTGAGCTTGAAACTAAGCATGTGATCAATGAGAAATCAAGTTAAAATTTTGAGGCTAAGGCCTCTCCAACTGCAGCTCCAGTAAACTTCTTATTCTTCTTTTTCTGTGGGTATTTAGTGTAGAAATGCCCATGTTCGTGACAGTGAAAATACTTCACCTTGGACAAATCCTGCTTCTTGCCTTTAGCTTCGGATTTTGTATGGGATTTCTTCCCCGTCCCCTTCCTTTCTTTGGCAGCCAAAGCAAAATTCTCTTCATCATCATTCTTCGATGAATAGCCATCCCTGGTACTTGGCCTTATCTCCTCCTTCACAAGATCCGACCAAAGTTGCTCCCGTCTCAGTAGTTTCTCCTGTCCATTGACAGATTCTTCATAGCTATGCCAAATATTTGGAAGCCTAAGGAGAGCCAAGCTCACCAATTCATCATCATCAATAGTAATCCCCACACTTCCCATTTCATCCCTATAGTGGACAAACTTCGTGAGATATTTTGGAATATTGTCGCCCTTCTCCATTTTTATTCTTCTGAGCTTATCTTTCAGCGCTATCTTCCTCTGGTCGCTGCTTCTTTAGAACAAATCTGTCAAAGCTTTTTACATTGCAAATGGAGTGGCTTTCCCGTGAAGGTTGGACACAATATGGTCCTTCACACCTTCCAATAGAATTCTTCTTGCCTTTGCTACCTTCTTTTTCCATGCTTCAAGTAATGCAACATCGCTAGAACCCAGCTTAGGAACATCACTATTGATGAACTCCTTCAATCCATTATCTTCTAGCACCGCCTCCATCCTATCCTTCCAGAATATGTAATTCACGCTTCCCTCAAGGGCATACTCCAATCACAACCCATTGAAGGACATTCCAATGAATACTCAACTGTCGCACCAAGAAATTTCTGCAGCAAATTTGAATTCTCCACCAGCACAAACTCTGCAATTCTTTACAATTTCAATCTTCAAGAATTAACACTGCTTTGATACCATGTATAAATTATATAACATATGCATGTATATATCCAAATTCTCCTGATCTAACAATATTTATCATCTTTCTAAATACATAATCCTTCGACTATTAATCTTTTGTGGAAATTTAAAACTCAATTGCAAACACATGAAGCAATAAAAAAAATCGCACATAACACAGTTGTTTAACAGGAAAGCTTGAAGCTAAAAACCCAAACTATCATATTATTTATATCATGGAGATCATGTGACAATCTCATACAGATATTAGTACATAAATCTCTCAATACAATCAATCGTCACAGACTAACATGAAGAAATACGCAAATCCATGCATTGATTTCTTGCCACCTGATAGCCTGCCTCCACAATCCCTGCTGAATAAGACCACTAAATGAATTCAAATTTGCCTTGCCTTGACTACGCAATCCTCACTGGCAACTCCAATGTGTGTCAGATGCATTGAATGCATAACTATTGTCACGACAGATAGTCCACCTCACCCTTTCACCTATCTCTCCATTGGGTCTCCACTGGAACTGAAATGCACTGTAGTTAACTATTGTTTCTGTTCAGTTGTTAGTGAGTTATTAGTTGTGAATTAATTAACTAATTAATTCACTTAACTCTCACTAGTGTATCTTTCATTTAGACTAGATACAACTAGCTCAACTGAGTTTAAATCCATTAACTGAGTTAAACTAAATAACAACTCCTATAACTACTCTTCCAACTCTGTCATAACTTTGCCACTTCAATTCTAACAAAGTCCTCATGCATGAGCCACCAATAAACCCTAGGAATTGCATAATTCCTTCAGCCCACTGATTTTCTAAATCTTTTCACTGAAATAAAGTGCTCCAAGAGAATAAGTTGACGTTTATTGTCAGATTATTATTAAGAGCTAATAATAATCAACATGCATCTATTTTTAGATTGACGATCTATAAATAGGCTTTGCCCAATCTTCTAAAAATAGAATTTCATCTATTTTTCCAACTTGACCAACCATCCACAATTAGCATGTTGCAAATTCTGAAATATGATCATCATGTCTAAAAATAGACATAGTCTAAAAATAGACTGTTACCTAAAAATAGCCTGTGGGCCCACTTAGTGAAGGTGATAGATTTTCACTAAGCTTTATCACCTTGTTGAATCTCAACATCTACTTTTCATATAATCAATATGAAAAGATGAAAAAATAAAAAGGGTGACAATAGGAATAGCAGAAAAAAATAGTTTGAGATTGATCACAATGAATATTTGTAATTGACTACATTTTTATTATTCACATTTTCTATCATTCAATATTATTAGATTGTCACTTTGCATTCAAAAATTTTTATTTCATCATTTTTTGAAAAGATGACAAAACTAAAAAGGGTGACGATAAGAATAGTAGAAAAAATAGTTTGAGATTGAACACGATGACTATTTCTAATTGACTACATTTTTATTATTCACATTTTCTATCATTCAATATTATTACATTGTCACTTTGCATTCAACATTTTTATTTCAACATTTTTCATCATTAGAGTTATTTTACAATATTTATCATCTCAACAAACTGAGGTAACTAAGTAAATTTAAAATTAAAATGACTCGTAAATCTTAGGCATATTTAGCATAAATTAATCATATGTTGCTTATATTATCAATAGATTTTCCTTGACTGCACACAACTATAACTAGCCTAGATCCATCTTAACTCTGGATCTATCAAGTGCTCTAGATCTATCAAGCACCGAGAGGAATCAAATCTCTCGAGGTGCAAACCTTTCCTCAAATTTTTCACTCAAAAAAGAGGTTTGTACCTAGAGAGATTTGATCCCTCTCAGCCTTTGGTGTTAAGATAGATCTAGACTAGTAATAACAAATTCAAATAAAATTATAATTTAATAATTTTTTACAAAATGCCAAATGTTTTCATGTTTATTATGTTTATTATGTTTATTAAAGATTAATGCATATTAATATTTATCAATAATTTAATATATATCACTAAACTTTTTTAATCCAATTAATTAAATATTCTGATATAGGATAAAAAGGGAAAAAGGACAAATCGTTTGTTTGATGAATTCCCAACATCCTTCAAACGCGCTGAGTTGAATAGAACATAAAAAGGCAGAAGTCATGAAAAAGACAAATAGTGGTGCACTTGGAAATATCTTTTCTTTTTGTAAGCTTAATAGGTCCTTACTATTTTCTATTAATATAAAAAGCTGGCATAGTTGATAAAAAAAACTAGACCTCAACCTGCCTGAAGGAAACCATGTCTGTTGGCCATCTGAGTGCATTGTACACCATCCAAAACATGTACTTCCTTAGATTCCTATAAAGACTCTCTAGGTAACTAATATCATAGTTTACTAATACTAACATTTACATAATGCATGAAGAAATCTAACTGCTAAAAAACTAAAACTAGCTGCTCTAGTCATCATCTAACTCCACTGGGGCCGAATCTTTAACACTGGATCCCGGCATGTCAACTTGTTGCATGGCCTTAATTTCCTTCTCCATTCTGCCAAGATGAGCATACTTATGCAGTTGACACAGGTTGATTTCCTGGATGTTTCTATTAATCTCTGCCAGGGTGGAGACTACCTTTGGCTCCCCTCCTACTTCCTCAACTGAAGTAATGGCCTTAACCAACAAGAATTTTACTAACCAATAGGTTTTTATTGAGTGATGAAACAATGATATTCTTCCTCGGGTATGCCCCAGGTCAGTAATCACATGCTGTAATTCTTTTGTTGTCAGATCATCCTCTTCTTCAATTTTGGTTCTAGCTTCTGTCTCCCATCCATGAATAAGAGATTTAATAAAACATGGTGTTTCTTCTACGTAGACCTGAAATAAGGGCTCCATAAGATCTTTGCTATATTTTCTTCCTCCCTTGGCTGGCGGGCTTGAGATTGTTTCTTTTCCTTTATCCAAATTGACCTTTCTGCCCCTGTTTTTCTTCACCATATTCGGATGAGGGACTAAGAGGAAGACAATAACCCCAATTCACCAGCGCAGGCCACCAGTGACATATTCAGTTGCTTTCGGATTGTGAAGAAAATGAGCAAGCTTCTTCACAGCAGAGAAATATTATGACAATGGTTTGTATGCCAAACTTCTTTACCTACCCCAAAACATTCTCCCTGCACTTATCCCAACTAAACTCTGACATCCCAACTGGCCTTTCTAGTTGCTTCTCATGCGGAGTTATTGTCGTCATAATGTTATAACTCGGGAAATGTCCCCTCCATTACCTCATTTTCCAAGATGTTCCTCCCCTCGAGTATGGTGGCCACGTTGCAGTCATTCCTCACCACATGACATTCTAATTTTTCCACCCTGTCCTCTTCCTGTCATAGTACTTTCCACTTGGCACCCCGATCGAGGGTTGTTAAGGGCCTGACCAGTTTGGTTGCTAGCTTGTTTCATGTTTCACTAAAGATCCCTCATATCTGGTTCCAAATCCTGCCTGCATGGTTGATCTATGTACTGATCTCCATTGTTGCAAGCCTAATTTTCTAGACAATCAGCTACTTAGTTTCCAGCTCTCCTGACATGGTGGGGAACAATATAATGGATTTATCCCATTAATTGCTTAATTTCCTACACTAATCTTGTTGTTCTCCAAATTTTAATGATATGCTCCCAACTACTGCCCTGTTTAAGCCTCCTTAGAATTCCGGTGGCCATGGCAGAGTCTCCCTCAATTTCTATTCTATTATACTATTGTTGGTATGCAATTTCAAGACTTGTTTTCACTATTGTGAGTTCTTATTTATTGTTAGTTGCGTATCCAATATCAATGGCGAAGATCCTTTGGACTGTCCCTGTGCAATCTCAAAATGTGCCTCCAGTCCCTGCTTGTCCTAGGTTCCCTTTACAGGCCACATCATAGTTAATTTTGATGAATCCTGGGTGCGGCCGTATAAATGTATCTCTTATTGCATACCTTGAAACTCTTTGTTTCCAAGAGGAAGGTGCTAGCATGTCTTCCTTTATGTTTAACTGTTGGAGGATTCTAGCTTCAATGCCTTGTACTATCCAGTCCTCATGTGTCAATTTTCTAAGTAGGATTGTTTCTCTTATACCTTTTAGGCTGAGTTGCCATATTTCTAGTAGTTTCATCTTTACATTTTGTAGGATTCTTCTATTCCTCTCTTTCCATAGGGATAATAGTAGAAATCCCACCACTAAGGTCCACGCTCTATTTACTACTGGACTCTGGTATCCACCCTTTCTCCAATTTTCTATTGTTTGTCATAGACTATTATTATTTCTATCTGATTTATGGAATAGGCTATTGAGATTACTCCACATTTGATTTGTTGCTGGGTAGGGATTAAGAAGTTGTTCAAGGGTTTCCTCTTGTTCACCACACATCACACACCATGACGGGCCATGCAGACCCAGAGTTCAAGGCCTCGATATAGTTCAACCGGATTTGCGACAAACTATGAGTTGTGACCAGGTGTCTGTTAGCTACTGCAAGGTTCCAAATCCCTGATCCCCTTTGGATATTAGGCTAGTGTATACGTTCTCTTGGTGTCTATGTAATATCATATTTCCTCTCCCATATGCATTTCCATAAAGCCGACCCTCCTCACAACCAATGCCACCACAGTTTTCCCCCCATTACCTGGTTGAGGATGAATAGATCCCATAATCCTAGTCCTCCTTTACTTTTAGGTAGGGAAAGTTTCTCCCAAGATAGAAGAGCCCGTTTCCTCTTCTCCTTTGCCCACTTGCAGAGAAATTTCTTGAAAATACTAACCATATCAACGCAGGTTGTCTTAGAAGCTACCATACCAGACAATTGATATATAGGGATAACTTGAAGGACAAATCTGAGAAGGGTAACTCAACTTGGAGTATTCAATGCCCTGAAGGACTAGTTCATCATTCAATTTTGAATATGAGTAATTAGGGCTTTCCAACCACTAGTTTTAAAAGAGTTAACATATAAAGGAATTCCAAGGTATTTCGTAGGGAGAGTCCCCATAGTGAACCATAAAGTCCGGGCCAAGAAACTTTGGGATTGGGGAGTGGTATTAAAGAAAAATACATTGGAATTTTCATTATTGATTAGAGTTCCTGAAGCTTCCAAAACACTTTCAAAATTTCCAAGATGACTTTGGATTCCATAAGGGTGGCCTAAAAAAACAACATAATGTCATCAAAATATTGTTGATGTGACAAAGTAAGGTCAGCCCCCCATAACTTTAAACCTTTTAGAGTTCCATCTCTAACTTTATGCTGAATAAACCTACAAAAACCTTCAGCTGCTAGGATAAACAGGAAGGGGGACATGGGCTCCCCCTGTCTCAGGCCACGAGAAGAATTAAATGAATTGGATGGTGTCCCATTCACAAGGATAGAGAAATGAGGAGTGGTAATAAATGGAAGAATCCATTCAATCCATCTTTGTCCGAATCCAAAGTATAATAAAACTTGTTGTGGATACTTACAGTTTAGACGGTCATATGCTTTAGCTAGGTCGAGTTTAATAAGAATTCCATTGGATTTGAGAGAGCAAAGAGAATGAATAGCTTCCTGGGCTGTGACAATCCCAATGAGGATTTGTCTTCCTTTAAAAAAACTTGTTTGCTCCAGGGAAATTAGGGATGGGAGAATTGGTTCTAGTCTGTTAGCCATAACTAAAGACGAAATTTTATAAATTACACTACACAGAGCAATAGGACGAAAACCTGATGGAGTATCACATTTATCTTACTTAGGGATCAAAGTAAGAAAGGTAGAACTCAGGGCAGGGAGTACCTGTCGAGTTCTTCTAGATTCCTCTGCCAGTTCCACAACATCCTTTCCCATGAAGGGCCATGAGGCTTGGTAGAATTTGGTCGTAAAGCTGTATGGACCAGGTGCTTTATTTTTAGGCAGATATTTCACTATATCCTCCACCTCTTCCATTGTTATTTCCCTGAGAAGAGAAAGGTTCTGGTCTCTACTAACTATTAAGGGGATATATTTCTTTATCCGATTAATAGTCTCCATCCTCTCTAGGTCTGGCTACGTTAGAATTTCGCTAAAGTGGTTTACCAAGTCCTTTTCTAAATCTTGATGTTCTACCAGACAGTTGCCCCCCCCCGAGTCTTTGAGAGAGAAGATTCGATTATGTTGACGCTGTTGTATCATTTCTTTATGAAAGAAGCTAGAGTTATTTTCCCCTTCTCATAACCATTGTATTCTGGATTTTTTCTTCCACAATATCTCTTCCTGGATTCTATGCTCTTCAATATTATTAACAAGAAAACACTCCTCCTTTATCAGTTCAGGGGATCTCCCCATTAAGATCATTTGTTGATGGATTTGTTGCATATTCCCTTGGAGTTTTTCCTTCTCTTTGTGGATATTACCAAATTATGTGGTGTTCCATTTTTGAATTTTTTTCTTGATATCTTTAAGTTTCAACTGAAACGTATGCATTCGGGTCCTTCCTGTAAATCTGTTGTCCTCCCACTAGCTACGAAATTTAGTTATGAATGAGGGATCTCTAAGCTAGAAGCTCTCAAATCTCAACAACCGCTTCTTCTTCTGTTGTTTCATATCTATCTCCAAGCAAATTGGCCAATGGTTTGACCCCATACAAGGCAGGATAGATGCCTCATAGAATACATCAAGGATGATAAATTATTCTAAGGCTAGGAAATGATCAAGAAGTGAGGCTACTTGACGAGTTCCACCCCTTCTATTATTCCATGTAAATTGACCATTGATAGTTGGAATATCCACCAGTCATAGATCTTTGATGAGCTCGCTAAACTGATCCATATCCTGGTTATTCCTATCTATTCCTCCCTTTCTTTCATCTAGACTGGTTACCATATTAAAGTCACCTCAAAATACCCAATATTTTTCCTGATTTAACATTTTTAAACTTCTAAAACTTGTTAGAAAAGCTTGTTTATCTCGTGGAAGAGTAGGGCCACAGATAAAAGATACTGAGAACCATTCTTTGGCTCCTAGTAATCTAAACTTCCCTGTTAGAATCCGTGACAGGCCAATCCATCCTTCAGCCAACACGTCCGCTGGGTTCCATAGGATCACTATACCTCCCACACTCCTTATCGATTCAATTGCCATGACTTCATAACTTGGTTTCATTCTACTAACTATGTCCTTCGAGCATTCCCCAGGGACTTTTGTTCCCTAGAGAAGAACTAGTTGCAGTTTTTCTTTCGTCAACCTCTCTTGTAAGTATCTTTATTTGCCTTTCATATTAAGGCCACTTATATTTCAGGAGATAATTATCATTAAGGAATTTTATGTAATTTTTGTAATACCGTTGAGAGCAGTATTATATGTCTTGAGTTAACCATCATTTCACCAATAATTAGAATCGATTCTTGTAGTGTCTTCTCCCCTTTTTTCCCCTGTTTTCGATTCTGAAGATGATTCATTGCTATTTCTTTGAGGTGTACACATCTGACGAGCTAATTCCACTTCTCTTCTGGCATGTGTAGTTAGGTACTGCTCAAAGGTTTCCTTGTACACCATTTTTTGATCTTTAGGGATAAATCTATCATCCAGATTTCTCCATTCTTGCAGTAGTTGTTTCATGATAAGTTCCTCTTTACTGAGCTCATCCTTAGTAATACCAATCTTTATTTCTGCCTGATCCTGAGTTTGTTGTTGTTCGTCATGGTCAGGACCTTCTAAGGGTGCTTTTCTCTTCACCTTTGCAGGTTTAGCAAGAATATTTCCTGGGCTCTCCTCATTCATTCGGTCTCTGTATTTTCCTCCCTCTTGTTGTTCTTGTAAAACTTCATACTTATTTTGGCTCTATCTTTGCGGATTTTGCTGGTGTTGTTGATTTCCTTGTTGTCTGCCTTGTTTTCTTTTACTTGTGACCGTTCAAAACTGATCTTGCTCATCTCCATCCCCTTCTGTAGGTTGCTTACTTTTTGGCTGATATGGGTTGTAAAGAGGGCACGTTTTAAACAAGTGGCCATAATCATGGCATCTCATGCACTAAAATGGGATATGTTCATAATCAAGCAGTTTCTGCCAAACTTTCCCTTCATATTCTAGTTCAATGGACTCGGGAAGAGGCTCGGTGATATTCATATAAACACATATACGAGAAAACGATGTGTACCTTCCTCTTCTTATAGTTTCTGCAATCTTGAAAAATCTGCCCAGCGAGTTGCCAATGCCTTCAAGAATTTCCGGGTCCCAAAAATCCACTGGCAAGGCAAATATGCAGACCCACACAGGGGCATATAGAAGTTGCTCCTGATCTGGGTTGTAGCATTCCTCCCATTTTCTTAGAAACAAGCCTACATTATAGTAAAAATATGGTCCCCCTTCAAAAAACCTCTCCTCGTATATCATATTGGTAAAGATAGCTATGAAAAACCCACTGGCTCCAAAATTGACATCAATATGTCCTTTTGGTTGCCACTTAATTTGGATCTGTTTCAGTAAATATTTTTTCGTGGGCCAAATTCTTATAAACTTGCAAATAAGAGCGTGATTTTTCATATAACCCCTGTAATGATCTAGTTCATTTGTAGGTATTACAAAACGAGGTTTTTTGGTGGCTCGTGGTAGGCACTGCCCTCTTTGTTTTGCCTGCCATTGCGTCCCCAGAACCGGCCCTGAGTTAGGGCCCACTCCCCCTGACTGACCTGATTGTTTACCACCTTTTCCTCGGATGTGAAATTCTTGTAAGAAGGAATCTCTCCCCCCAGACGTCGCTCTTATCGTAACTGGCCAGGGCTCTTCTGTCCTCACTTTTCCCCACAGCCGCTGTTGACGAAACCCTATTCTAGCGCCATTACTGAGAAACCCTAGCTCCTCTCTCTCTAAAAAAAATCATTGATTCACTGTGAAATATCATCACAAAAATATCTTTGATTATCATATTCTAGTGATCTCATAATTGGTGATCTCACCAAGATTGAGATGGGAAAGTGATCATAAAAATGTTGTTGAGATCGAGATGGGAAAGTGGTCATAGAAATGTTGTTTGTATTGAATTGACTTGAGTGGGCATATATTGGTCAATAAATTGATTGTAAATTTAATTTCTTCAGTGTAGAGAGAATCACAGTATTCTCAAGTTTTAATGAAAAGCAGTCGAATTTGGAAAAGTAATCAAATAAATGTTTGTATTGACTTGAAATGCCGTCGGTGGAAATTTCTACAAAGAGAATGAAAATCCCAATATTATCAGATTCTAACGTCCCGTTCTTTAAATCCAGTGAGAGAAAAATGAAGTATGATTAGATTTTAATGAAAAATGGAAATGTCAATATTGACTTGACTTGAGTGAGCCAATAAAGTGGGTGACATTTTCTGAAATGGAGAGAAAATGGCAATATTCTCAAATTCTAATGGAAAATGGTGCTTGTGTTGGAAAATTGATAAGGAAAGGAAATGTTTGTATCGATTGAATAAATCAAGTGCAAATTCCATGAAAAAAAGCCAATGTCCTTTAACTCTTGTGAGTCATCTGTATTGAGTACTTGACTTTGATAAAACATAAGGTGAGTTTATTGTAATAATTTAAATTTACTGTGGCGACTCCAATGATTTTCAAAGGTTGTTGAAGAGAAGTACACTATGTTCACATGAAGTTTTGTAATGTTCTACGATGGTCTCAAATTATATATTATCTCTCGTAACATTGAATTTTGGTTATGCTCGCGTTCTCACTTTATATATCCGCGGTAGTAACTTTGAATGTCTTAGAGTTGGGTTGCTAAACACTCATATTTTTATTAGTGGTATTTAACAAAATATGTCAAGAATCTATACGGGTTATTGTTAAGAAGACAAAAATCAATCAAGAGAATCACTATATTGTATACAATATTGAGCATAGCTCATTTATCAGAGTGGCATAGTATATGGAGCCATCAACTAAGATTGTGATGTTACTAGTTTAAGTCTTTTAGTAGAAGTTGAGGATGGAAATTTTATTGAAATAGGAGAATATAAGGTATTGAGCATAGCTCATTTTTCACTGTAGCATAGTATATGAAGCCATCAAGTGAGATTGTGTTGTTTTAAGTTTTTTTTAGTAGAAGTTGAGGATGGAAATTTTATTGAAATAGGAGAATATAAGGTTTTTTTTTTGGAGAGAGAGAGAGAGAGTGTTTTCAACTCACTCTCACTCAATTATTATATTATTTTTAGACATAATTTTGTTATAATAGTGAAGCACCTATGCGGCTAGTAGAATAACATGTTTACAAAACATTTCCATCTCTTTTCAGTATTTTGTGTCTTCTCCTTTGGAATTGTTTATCTTTTGTGCTCCTCTATTTCAGTTATGGTTTTCACTTCAATTTCTCTTTCTCTCCCTAGCTAGAAAATTGTTGAACTAGGTCTCTCAACAATTCAATATAATAAAAAAAACTCTATTTTTCATTCTAAAATACATCTTTATATAACTCATTGTATGTTTGTATTCCAATACACGCATTTGAAATTAAAAGGTAGTACACCCATTCATTTCACATTCTTTTTAGAGTTGAAATTGACATTTGGGTAAACAAATGCCTAGCCAAAAAATGAATAGTATTCTAGATGAATAGTGTTCCAAATGTTTGTTTGTATTCCAAATGCCTAGTAAAGAAATGAATAGTCTTGAGCCTTTGAAATTAGGGAGAAGACACAAGTTGGCAAGTCACACCTACAACGAATTTAATATTACATTGAGTATTTTCATGTTATGCAAATTATCATCTCCTATTCACTATAGTAATTCGAATCACATATATGTACAATTATGCTAATTTTTCCATATCGAATTTCAAAACTCCTCCTCTAATGTAAATTTCGAATTTATAGTCATATTGAAATTCCCACTAAAATAAAGCAATGTGGCACATGGAAGGATCAATATGCTCTCATAAAAGAGGATGCAATTTTTAGCTAAACACTCCTTTACTTCTAAAAGGGTTTTAAATCATATGCGCTTGTGGCATCTCAATCCACCATAAGAACCATTAAATGTACTTCTATCTTTCTCTAATTGCAATGCCTGTGGAATATTTTTTTTTCCAAGTTGCACTTGGGAAACATATTAATGGACTTCTTCAGAAGTGCCATCGAACTAGCAACATGTTTGAAAGTTTTTCATATCCATGTTATTATTTCTAAAAGAGATGCAAGGTGCAATAGTTCTTGACACGAGCCATCTTGTGTTGAAGAATATATGAAAATTATTGTAGCAACCTCATTTTGAAAATTTCTATATGCCACATAATTTAGAGAATCATAAGGAATTACATATACAAGAGGTTTCTTAAATGGGGGTATAAATTGATCAAATTGTTTTCTCTTAATAAACATATTTTGATCTTTCCTAACAACAATGTTATGTGTCTCGATCTCTTCCTTTGAGAGACTTTCTCCATAATTTCAAAAATTTCTTAAGATTGCGATGAATTTTGTAGCACTAAGAATACCTAAAAACTCTCCCTTGTTGAAATCCTATAAAGGAACCATAAAAATACCTTGTTTTTAAAGTACATGGAATTCTTAATTTACATGCAAACTAATATCTAGAGCCAATACCTTGCTTGACTTAGGAATCAAATCACACAGGAAGTGGAGTAGAGGCACATAGGTATTAGAGGTATCACATCTTGTATGCATTACATGTTTTATTTATGCTAGCCTTCATAACATTATCTCCACACAAACAAGATTTATAGTTACAATTTCCACGAAATACAAGACACACATTTTGAATATCCTCTTCTAATTGGTATAGGTACCATCTACTAAGACGATATAGGGGAATGGTCTAAAGTATGCAAACTTCCTGCGCACACAGAAACAATTTGACCATACCTTTAATTGATGATTCACGCTACCTCATAACAACCTAAGTATGAATGAAGAAACAAACAACCATATCAAGCCTTCGTTCCTCAAAACCCATGTTCTCAATCTACTCAAGACACTTAAACATTAAATTCCTAATTCAAAACTAAACTTGAGTAGCAAGAATCAAACAATGTGAGCAGGAAACCTTCAGTTGACACAATAACTTAACATGTTTATGATTGAAAATTCAACATATTTAATGTGTTAATGGTAGGAAATTAATATCAATAAAGGTAATCCTTTCACTTAAAATACATATAGAAGCAACACAGAGAGCCAGATTCAGGGAGGATAAATAAGTCAAGGTGGTATGCCTCTACTCTTCCTTCACAATCACTGGAACTTGTAACATTGGCTGCATGTGCAAGCGAGGCCAGTTGAATTGTGTTAGGTCCCTATATTACTAGTATAGTCCCTTATTTTTGTTAGTGTAAACCCCTTATTGTTATTATTGTACCCTTGTAACCCCCATATTGTAATTATTGTGCCCTTAAATTATTATTGTTACGTCGGCTAGGATTACATTGTGGCCCCACTAGGATTGCATTATGGCCCCATGGACTCCTATATATAGAAAGGAGGTTTTGTAATTTGTATGATCCAAGAATTGTTCATTAATGTAATGTATTGGAGGTTGCCCCTTGAAAGTGGCTTATTTCTAAGGCTTTGATATCTCTTTCCTTCTATTTTTGGAGCTAGTTTCACAACATTTGGTATCAGAGCTTTGGATTCTATGGTTTCACTGCTCCAAATTGGTCATCGTGGAATTTTCGCCATAACCTTTTTTCCACGAAGTTTCAGAAGCTGAAATTTTAAGGGTGCGAAGCTGAAATCCTGAGGAAGATCATCAAAAAATTTCAAAGCTTGGTTCGTAACATTTTCAGAGATATGATCTGTGGAAGTTAGGTCCTTTTTCACGCTCCTAAATTTAATCTAAACAGGTCATCATGGAATTTGCACTATAACATTGTTTATACGAAGGTTCAGAATCTGAAATTTTTAGGGCGCGAAGCTAAAATCCTGAGGAAACGCAGAATTTTTTTAAAAATCTTGGTTCACAATATTTTCAGAGATATGATCTATGGAAAGTAGTGCTTTTTTAGGCTCCTCAATTTCATCGCAAAGAGGTGATTGTGGGAAAATCTTCGTAACTCTCTCTCTGAGCATCGGATTGGAGTGCCATAAAAAGTAGTTGAAGTAAATGGACTGTAGTTTCTTTTCTATCAATGTTAGAGCTAACAGATGAAACATTGACACATGGCAAGTCGTACAAGTTCTCTCTACTGAACCGGTCCATAATTAGCTCATTGTGGGAGATTGGACATAACTTTTCCTTGGAGAATCCAAATCAAGTTAGACCTGTGGCATTTGAAAGATAATTTACAAGGCTACCTTAGTACCAAATTTTAGATATAAAAGAGATGCAATCACAAAGACAATTCAATTTCAATATCGAGCTCCTCAAAAGCAAGAAAAAGGTATGTATTTTTTTTTACAAATTGCATAAGTCTTGTTTGAAGAATCAATTTGAATTGATTCCAAGGGAATATTGTAGAATATATATTAGTATTGGGTTAGAAAAAAATTCCCTGTAAAAATAATTCAACACCCATTAAGCCTTCAGAAGGCTCTACTATGACTCATGAAGATGAAGAATTTCAACATGATCTATCAAAATTACAAGAGCAAGTGCACCAAATTTCGCTCTCGCAAAGAGCAACAAAAAATGAAATG
Organism: Pinus albicaulis; assembly: GCA_034641835.2. Classification (NCBI taxonomy): domain Eukaryota; kingdom Viridiplantae; phylum Streptophyta; class Pinopsida; order Pinales; family Pinaceae; genus Pinus; species Pinus albicaulis. Next base: position 658,595,108 of record CM076577.1, read on the forward strand.
GATGTTTTGAAGAAAGGCGTGGAAGTGAAGTTGGATGGTTTGAAGAAAGGCGTGGAATCTAAGATAGATGGCATGGAATCTAAGATAGATGGCATGGAATCTAAGATGGATGACATGAAAGCTAATATCGATGAAAAAATGAAAGACAACATGGAAAACATGAAGAATGATCTAAAAGCAGACATGGAAGGTTTGACAAAGTTGATACAAGAAATTTTTCCTAATGGTGAAAATACAGTAGAGGAAACTCATGATGAGAACAAAATAAATGTTAGTCGTGACTTCATAAACTCTAATGTTGGCGGGAAGAACCACCATATTCCAAAAATGGATATGAGGAAATTTGATGGAAAGGATCCTGTAACATGGATATTACATATGGAGCAATATTTTGATCTCCATAATGTGAAAAACACACAAAAGGTACGCATTGCAACTTTACATTTAGAACAAAATACATTTTTATGGTATCGATGGCTTTTCTCCCGTAAAAATTTTTTCACCTGGTCAATTTTTATGGAGTAAATGATAGCACATTATGAGGATACAAAGAGAAACACCTTCTTTAGCCAATTGATAAATCTCAAACAAAGGGGATTAGTGGGGGAGCACATTGAGGGCTTCCAAAATTTGAATATAGGGGTAACTAATATTCCAGAGGAACACAAGATTGATGTCTTCATAGGTACTTTAAAGGATAACATCCAACATGAAGTTCGTGTTTTGGAACCTGATTCATTGGAAAAGGCATTCAGGTTGGCAAGAAAAATTGAATGTAAAATTATGGCGACAAGGAAGCCTACCACTCACTTATATAAAAAAGGAAGTGTTGCTACGCCTAGATTTCCATAACCTACAAGGTTGACACCACAAAAATTGGAAGAAAAAAGAGAAAAAGGCTTTGCTACAGTTGTGATAGAAAACACACTAAAGGTCATAAGTGTGCTGGGAAGAAATTATTTTATATATATTGTGAAGAGGAAGAAGAAAATGAACAATAAGAGGATATACACCAGGAACCAGCCCTAGAAGAGGAAGAAATGAGTCCTACCATATCATGTAATGCATTGGCAAGAATTACAACTCCTCAAACTCTCAAGATAGAAGGACATATCAAGAAGAAAAAGGTAATAGTGTTGACTGATTTAGGTAGCACCCATAATTTTATTCATTGTAAGGTAGCGAAGGAATTGAATTATTTCCTATACCCAGCAGCAGAATGTCAAGTGATGGTTGCAAATGGAGGAACTATAAATTGCTCTAGAAAATGCCATAATATCAAGCTAGCCATGGGGGAATATGTATTAAATATTCCAATGCTTTCCATTCCTATGGGAGGTGATGATGTTGTACTAGGAGTACAATGGTTACAATCTTTGGGGATGGTAGCTTTTAATTTTCAAGAAATTTTCTTGAAATTTTTTTCAGAAGGAAAGGAAGTCGAATTACGGGGTATTGCAAGGAAGCCAAGAAAGATAATAAGATTTAATGTCATGAAAAAGCTTCTAAATAAAGAACAATGAGGTGTAATTGCACAATTATGCTCACTAGAAGTTCCAACATCAAAATCATCTATTTCTGCAGATCTCCAACAAGTCTTGGACAATCATTCCAAGGTGTTTGAAACTCCAAAAGGAATCCCACCTATTCGTGATGATGATCATGCTATTCATTTGATTCCATGAAGTGTACCTCCAAACATCAAGCCTAATAGATATCCTTATGTCCAAAAGAGTGAAATTGAACGTATGATTGCAGAAATGTTAGAGGCGGGTATAATTAAACCTAGTCAAAGTTCTTTCTCTGCTCCTATAGTATTGGTACACAAGAAGGATGGATCATGGTGCATGTGTTTGGGTTATAGGGAGCTCAATAAGCTCACCATTAAAGATAAATTTCCCATTCCTGTGATTGATGAATTATTGGATGAATTACATGGAACAATTTATTTTACCAAGTTGGATCTTCGTTTTGGATATCATCAAATTAGAATGAAGACTGAAGATATTCCAAAAATAACATTTCAAATTCATGAGGGTCATTATGAATTTTTGGTCATGCCTTTTGGCCTTACCAATGCACCTTCTACATTTCAAGGGCTGATGAATTCCATTTTCAAACCCTTCCTTAGAAAATTTGTGCTAGTATTTTTTGATGATATACTAATCTATAGCAGGTCTTGGAAGGATCATGTTGAACATGTTGACAGGGTGCTCAAACTATTGCATGAGAAACAATTATATGCAAAAACATCCAAATGTTTCTTTGGAGTACAAGAGGTGGAATATCTGGGTCATATTGTATCTCACGAGGGTGTTAAGGTAGACCCTAACAAAATTAAAGCCATTAAGGAATGGAAAGTCCCCACAACCATAAAGAAATTGCGAGGATTTCTTGGTTTAATAGGGTATTATCGCAAGTTTGTTAAGATTTATGGGAGAATAGCAGCACCTCTAACAACGTTATTGAAGAAAGATGGATTTTCATGGAATCCTGAAGCAACTAAGGCCTTTGAACATCTTAAAGAGGCAATGTGCCTAGCACTGGTCATAGCTATGCCAGAATTCACAAAAACCTTTATTGTGGAATGTGATGCCCCAGGAAATGGAATTGGCGTCATTTTAATGCAGGAAGGAAGACCCATTGCTTTTGAAAGTCGTTCAATAAAAGGAAAGTATTCACAGAAACCTATTTATGATAAGGAAATGTTAGCAATACTACATGCACTAAAGAAATGGCAAACTTACCTAATGAGAAAACACTTCTAGGTAAAAACTGATCATGATAGTCTTAAACACTTTTTGGAACAAAGACTATCTTCAGAAGAGCAGCAAAAATGGGTCACAAAGATGTTGGGTTATGAATTTGAAATAATCTAGAAAAAAATGAAGCTTAATGTAATTGCAGATGCACTCTCAAGAAAGAATGAAGAGGTGGAAGCATTGCTTTGTGCCATTTCTATTATCCAACTAGATTGGATAAGCGAAGCAAGAGATGAATGGAAGAAGGACAAAGAAGTATGGACACTCATTCAAAAATTGCAGCAAGATCCTAGTACATCTGATACATTTAGTTGGAAAAATGATTCTTTATGGTACAAAGATCGCTTATATCGTTGTAAGAATTCCCAACTAAAACAAAATATTATTTTGGAATTGCACACTTCTCCTTCAGGAGGATACTCAGGATTTCTAAAAACTTACCATAGGGTGAAGAAATAATTTTTTTACTATGGCCTTAAATATGATATTCAAAAGTTTGTGGCGAAATGTTTGGTTTTCCAGCAAAATAAGGTTGATAAAATTAAGACCCCGAGACTTCTACAACCTTTATCCTTTCCAAGTCAACATTGGGAGGAGATTTTAATGGATTTTATCACAGGTTTACTTAAGTCCGAAGGAAAGAGTGTCATCATGGTGGTAGTTGATAGACTTACCAAGTGTGCACACTTTTGTGCATTATCTCATCCATTTAAAGCAAGCACAATTGTTACTACATTTATGGACACAATTCAAAAGCTACATGGAAAACCAAGGGTTATTGTGAGCGAAAAAGATCCCATTTTCACTGGAAATTTTTGGATGGAGTTATTTTCTTGTTTGGGTACTCAATTAGCTCATAGATCATCTTATCATTCTCAATCTGATGGTCAAACTAAGATAGTAAATAAATGTTTGGAAGGATATCTTCTTTGTTTTGTATCTGATAAATAAACACAATGGGTCAAGTGGTTACCTCTCGCTGAATGGTGGTATAACACTTCCTTCCATACTGCAGCAAAAATGACCCCATTTATGGCACTTTATGGATATCATCCACCATCCATCACATCATCTTTAAAGGAAAATTTGAAGGTTCAAGCAGTGGAAGATCACATCGAGCATCAGCAAGAAGTTCTCCAACCCTTAAAGGATAACCTGAATTTGGCACAAAATCGAATGAAACAACAGGCAGATCAACATCGCAGCGAGAGAAGTTTTGATGTAGGAGATTGGGTATTTTTACGGCTACAACCATACAAACAAATGTCCCTCAAGCAAGCTAGGAAGGATAATAAATTATCGCCAAAGTACTATGGTCCTTACAAGGTGTTGCAAAAGATTGGTACTATGGCATACAAATTGGAGCTTCCTGCTTCTTCGCGAGTACATCCAGTTTTCCATGTTTCATGCTTAAAGAAGGTTATAGGTGAAAATCTTCCAGTTCAAACAATATTGCCAGAACTTGATGAGGAAGGAAAAATCATATTGGAACCCGAAGCGATCATGGAAACAAGAACTCGACAGCTACGGAACCGATCAATTTCAGAGTATCTCATCAAGTGGAAGAACTTACCCACTGAAGATTCTACATGGGAGGATGAGAATTTTATACAGAAGCACCCAGAGCTACTCAAGCATTGAGGACAACACTTTTTTGAAGAAGAGGGGCATGTTAGGTCCCTATATTACTAGTATAGTCCCTTATTGTTTTTAGTGTAACCCCCTTATTGTTATTATTGTACCCCTGTAACCCCCATATTGTTATTATTGTGCCCTTAAATTATTATTGTTAGGTCGGCTAGGATTACATTATGGCCCCACTAGGATTACATTATGGCCCCATGGACTCCTATATATAGAAAGGACATTTTGTAATTTTTATCATCAAAGAATTGTTCATTAATGTAATGTATTAGAGGTTTCTCCCTCAAAGTGGCTTATTTCTAAGGCATTGATATCTCTTTTCTTCTATTTTTGGAGTTGGTTTCACAACAAATTCAACTATGGGTGTATTCCATCATATGAACTAGAATGACGTCTCAGATGATTTCAATAACTATACATCTCTTTAGCATCCTTGCGGTAATGTTGAAGCACTAATGCAATTTTTGTGAATACTCGAAATGTGAACCTAGCTCAAAACCCTATTAGAATGATGTGGAAAATGATTATTGTAATACTATATCACATGAATACTAAAATCTTCGAACAAATCTTAGCCAATCTTAAAATTTGTGACATAGATAAGTTGTGGTGGTTTTATATTAGCATTAAGGTTAATCAATTTGATGCTCGATACTTGAACAACTGGCTAATGGACATTAGTACGTACATAGAAACCACCAATTAAAGATCCAAAGTGATGATAAATTCTAGTTGCTACAACAAAATATTTATCACTTTGCTGATACAATTTAATTTGTCATATGAATATATACCTTTTGTGGAGATCAATTAACATTGAGGTATCTTGATTCATAACAAATAACCAACCATTTTTGGGACTTGCTAACATGAAACTACTTTATATTGGAGTGGTACTTCTCAATGTAGTGCGGTCTCATGTATTCTAGATAAAATTACTCTAATAAAAAAACCTTTCCCATTACTGCCAATAATTATAACACAGAATACAATATTTTTCCCCTTAATTTTTACATTATCTTGGAAATTTTTCCTATCATAAAGAATTTTGTTGGAAGTGAGGATTTTTTTATGAGGTAAAAATTTTATGCATTGAGGACCACCTAGGGAAATAAATCAAGTTTCCTCTCAGCCCAAATGAAAGAGAGGTTGTCAGTACCATGTTAGTGCCACATTATTTACGCACTTAAGAGAATCCCATATATTACTCTTTTATATATCTTAACATGTCACTTATGGTATAGGTACATGTCACTCTAAGATATAGTTACCTAAGGTGACTTACATAAAGGGAGCCTATTAGCCTAAACTGGTGAATTATCATCACAACCAAGAAAAGAACAAAAATAATTATTGGTCATAGTGCATCAAAATGAATATTCTCTCTATCTAGTGCCAATTTCTAACTTGAAGAATAAGTCCCCTAGATATCATATCCATAAATAAGGGTAGGATTGATCAATGAGTGAAAGAGACATATTTTCCCAAAATTCCTAAAAATGGTGCTAAAAACATTACCTCTTAAGGGGAGTGATCACTCTATAACCTTAACATAAATGATATTCTATTTAATACCAATATGATATTGAAACATGTTACAAAAAGCACACTCGTAAATATGTGCAAGATGAGACCATCTCCACTTGCCCAGTCCTTTAAGTGACAATACCATTAAATTTACCTTTTTATTCAAGGATTTGAGAAGCATACGTATTCTTTCCCAAGTTTTCCTAAATCCCAAGTGATTCACAAAATTTTTTGAAGATGTCTAGCTATTTTTGAAGGACTTTCGCTAAGTGTGACATGAAAATAATATAATGTCATATACAAAAAGTAGCATAATAATATAGACTCTAAATAGCAAGAAACCATGTGTATTTCCCAATGTGTTCGGCATGAATTCCTCTAGTTCATTCAATGTATAACCTAGAAGCTTAGGAGAGAATGGGAAACATTGTTTAAATCCTATAGTACATTTGAATCCTTCTATATCATTATACCTTGCATGCACATTTCCAATGGTGGAATTATAGTATTTAATAGCTATAAGCTTGAGATTTTCAAAAAGTAGCTGTTGAGGCACTATTTTAAGTGCCTCACTAAAGTGTAAAAAATAGAAATAAACTCCACCCTTGTTAGACTTAAGTTCCTCGATGATTAAATTCAAGATGAATATGTGCGTACTAGTGTGATGATTTATTTGAGAACTTTATTTCCTTCTAGCTCTCAATCCCTTGTTCTCTACCCATATTGAGATATATATCACTAAATTTGTAGCACATATCTTTGTAAATCTAACAAAATCATAGTTGTGAGCATAACAAACTTTTACATAATAAGAAAACAGAAATTTGAATGTTGAATTTAAATATAATAAGGTTAGTTACTCATTATACTTATTTATTATTTTTCTCTCAATTTATTTTCTAGTGAATAAAGGTAATTGGGCCTAGAGTATGCCCTAAAGCTACTTTTCATGACTAAGCGATCCTCTTCCTCATATGTAAGGAAACAGGTTAAGAACCTAAGACCTATAGGCACCCACTAGGATCGAAATCTTAGCCCCTTAAAGACCACCATCGGGTAACTCTAGGTGATGTGGTTTTCCTTAAATAAAACTGATGAGTCAAATTAAATTTGTGGATAGTATCTAGTGATTTCTATCCCCACTACTGGTTTGAAAACTGAGTTTTGATAGGTTTTCCCACTTTTGAAAAAAAATATGAATAAAGGTAGTTTCTTTCATTTTTATTTTTTACTACTAAAAAAGTAAATGATACATATATATATATATATATATATATATATATATATATATATATATATATATATATGGAAAAACAAAAATGTTGTAAAATGTTGCAATTTTTTCTATAGCTAGCATACTGCTAAAGTGAATGAGGTGAACAATGAAGGGAATTAAGTATATGTGTTGTAAAAATAAAAGATGTTTTTTCTTTTAGAATCAAGTGATATATATAAGATTTGGAATTGATATAGTGTTGACATATTTGACTTATTTTCAAGAGAGTGTGATAATGCATCATTTCTTGGTAATTTGAGTTGATTATATTGATTGAAATTATGTGCACTAATATTGATTGGTAACATAATATTTGTTGCATTGTATGGTCTACATATTGGAGTGCTTTACAGTCTCGCACAAAAAAAAGGCTCAATCATTGAGTAATTTCTCTACCTTAAAAGCTCCAAGAAAACCTCAATATGGGAACATAAGAGTAAATCAAGGGATCATGGAACCTCCATTCATGAAGTTGACTAGACCAAGCTACCATCCATGTGCATACCCACTTAATCCATGAGTAGTTTAAATTCCCAAATCTTAATTATATTTTGAATTAGAATTAGATATAGGAGGCAATAATAAATCTCTTTGCCTGACTACATTGAATGGGTGAGTAGACTAGGTAGATAACCTCATAATAATCATGAAACTAGTTTATAGATTTAGTTAGAACCCGTTGAGGTTAATAATTATTATTTATATGGTTTAGAATGGAGGATATAGGGTTCCAAAACTTGTTATTCCTCATGTTAAGAACTAGTTTGAGATTTTTTTAAGCTCTAATATAATTCCAACACATATAAAATTGCAACATATTGTTGAATGAGAGGTTGAGTTCATTTTTTATTTATAAAGTACTTGAAAAGACTCTACATCTCACTTGGGTGGGGAACACCCAGGGGGATATCATAAGAACCTTCCAATCATTTACACTATTCTTATACGAGTTTCCTGCATACATGTAACTTATTAGTTGTACTCTTGGTAGTGTTGCAGAAAAAACAATTTTATTGTTGTTTTTGTGTATATGTATGTAAATTTGAAGATTTACATAACAATAATAATAATAATATATACAAAATGAAAATTATATATTGAAATTCATCTACACTTTAAAATAAATAGTTTGAGTCAAATCGTTGATCACTATTGATCTATGAGAGTGTAGGATCTAACAATGCATATCGAGTGTGGATCGCTCCCCCCTCCCCCCCTTGAAGTCAATTTTTAGTGAGGTGGGTGGTAGGGCTGAGGTTTATATTGGAATCAACCCACTTATGATGAATCTATGTACCAAATCTATTCCCCCCCTGCCCTCCCCCCCTTGAAATAGTTTGAAACTACTGTGGGTGGTGGGTCCACGCTACCATTGATTTGAAAAAAATGGTTTCTTGCTTATTGGCACAAGTACACAATGAAGAAAGGGACTCGGTGTAGAAGTAAGTGGCCAAGACAGAGCCAAAAATTCCTAGATGAAGGAATAATCCTGAGGTGGATGACTAATTTGGTGCTTTAGGTCAGCATGGCACAATCAATTATGTCATTGGAAATTTTTAAATTTGTGACCAATGAAAATAAAGAGGCCTTGATAAGAGAAAAGAGGGAAATATATTATTATTCTATTTTGAAATAAGAACATAGAGAAGCCCATGACCACAATTGTCAGGATAACCATCATGGAACTCGTAGCCCTGTACATCCAACTCCAAGTCAATAGAGTATTCAAGGATCCAATTTCGGGTAGTCTCTTTCACTTGATTTCTTTATCCTTTGAGAAATAACTAAGTCTAAGAGTTTGAACCGTACTCCCCAAGACTGTAAAATTTTTAATAACATGTTTTTGGTTGGCCGTGAATCCCATATCTATGATACCGATTGTCACTTGGATTTATTTGAAGTAAGAGAGAAGGCCTTAGATAAAAATGGCCATCAAAATGAATCTTTTCGAGCATTCAAGTCTAGTTTGGGGCTTTTTAGCATTACCTAGACATATGTATTTCCTAATTTATTTTTTACTGTGGGATGTGTTATCGTTCAAAATATTAAGGGTCCTAAAAGGGGATCCTTATAGGGCTACTACTATACTAAGGGAAACAATGGAGAAATAGCCCACTGTCACCTCGACTAAGGCTCCCTACTCTTCACCTACTTTCATTGATGGGAGGAGACTTGTTATGATAAGAATCCCAAATTGAATGGATCAATGATGGTATGAGTGGTGATCCTAAAAGAATATTCAAAAGAGATACTCAGATATATGGCTTGCTTTCTTTGAAAGAAAGATGAAGGAACTCTAGGAAGGGCTTTGGGGAATTCTAGGAACTAGGTTTTGAGTATGTGGCTTGTCAAGATGATTCTTAGCTTCTAAAATCCTTGTGGAAACTTGGCTTCCACGTGGTCTTTGTGAAACTAACTTCAATAATTTGTGGGACCACACGGGACAAAGTGGACTCAAGGTTAGGTCAAGAGGTTAGGTTTAGAAACCAATGATATACTTGACCTAATCAAGGAGGAGGCTCCAGGAATGAAAGATAATGTAATGATTTGAGTGAGGTTTCTAGCCCAAGGAAACTAAGGGAAATAATTGGCCTTCAAGCTAGGGCTTGTGATATGTCAATACCCCACAATCGAAATCTCATGAAATTTTGAGGGCTTCTTGAGGAAACACCAGTGTAGTTGTGGACCAAAAATAAAAGTGTTTGGATGGCTGGATTGTGATATAAATGAAAAATTGGAGGACTATGTAGAGTGATTTAATTACAACCTTCAAAAATAAAAACATAAGCATTTGACAAAAGAGATATTGAAAACACTCCTTCTTAAAGGAATCAAAGATGATTTTTTAGAACTCTTAAATATGATGGGAAAATGTGATGTTTTTCAGCTATCATATGTTGATGTTTTTTAATTATGCATAAGGTATTCAAGAGGAATCTCCAAGGATGGTAAGAATTCTAGAGAACTTTCCTATTTTTTTTCCAAATCTGCTACAAAAAATGGAGATATAGGAGCTTAAACTGATGATTTATTTTAACATTTTAAAATTCATTTTATTAGCTCTCTAAATTAAAAATTGCATGTTTTCCAGGTTAAGAAAAATTAAGAAAATTTTTAGGAAGTGTTTTTCCCTCATTTCCAAAAGGAACATCCCACGGATAGTTTTTATTTCTTACTTGGGATGAAAACAACGTTTCAAAGAAATAGAGAATTTGCAACAAGGTCACAACCATGGAAACAGTGGCCAACATGTATGGTTCAAAACACTGCTTCTCCATTTTCTTACTTGCATAATCCATTATGGAATACCCTGTGTTAAGGCAGCCATGTCAATCTCAACATAACCCCCACCAATCTTGTCCACAAGTTTAGCATGGTTCACCTTATAATTACATGACTAATCTCTCTCATCTTGAAGCACAAAAACATTATTAATATTCTTCACCAAATCCTCAACAACATCTTACTTTCCTATCAAAATCATCAACACAACCTAATCAACTACACCATCAAAATCCTCCATGCCCTGCAAAATTCCCTGTTCAATCCATTATGCACCCTCACAACAATAAACCAGTAAAACATACTTAAAATGTTGAACTAAAAAATTTACCTACCTTTCCCACCCATTCTGTTTCAACTGCACCACTACAGGAAACTTATATTAGGGTTGGGAATGTTTCAAACAAAAAAGTTGTATAAGTTATGGAAGAAAATGAGGTTTCTTCTATTTTTCATCAACAAGGTGTTGAGATCAATAAGATATTAGAAACTCAAGAAATTCATGATATGAAAACTATGGAAATCAATAAATTAAAGGATGAATTGAATATTGGTTTCACTCCATCATTTGTTTTCAGCATCACTCCATACTTCAACAATTTTTGGCACCATATTTTCAAGGGAACTTGGTCCCTCCTACCTTGGTATTTATTAACGTGCATTTTTCAAATTTGGGTATGTGCATACTTGAGGAGTTATTTGTAAAATGAATCCATGGGAAGTACTCTTATAGGTAAGTATATTTTATTTTTCAAAGTAGAGTAGGGTAGTGTAGAAAATATAATAAATAAGGAGATAAATAAATAAATTTCTTTGTACATACAAATAGTTGCTTTTGTTGCAACACATAGTGAAAATTAACATCATTTATAAATATTTGATTTATGGAGATGTATTATATCGAAAATAACATGTATACAAACACTCATTCATTTTTATCACCATTTTGGAAAAATTTCTTGATTATCATATCTTATGGCTTGCGGGTTCGATGAAATTCTAGAAAAACTACCAGGACAATCATGTTTTGAGTGATCAAATTGGCATATTTCTAAAAAATGTTTCTATCCTAAGTAACCCTTTATGTATACCTTCTAATCTGATTTGAATCACTCAATTTTTATTTGAAATGAAAAATTTATGACCAAACATTGACATGGTGTCTAGAAGAAAACTCAGGAACAAAGTTGGGACAATCCGTTTTTGGAGGCCTAAATTGATATATTTTGCAAACCTATTTCTATGGTATATTATGAATCTAGTTTATAATGAAATTTTAATCACTCAATTCAAATATCTTATGAAACAGTTATGACCAAAATATCGATTGTCTATCGTAAATTAACACTCTTAAAACTCTATTTTTCTAGTTGTTCCTTAGCACATTTGACCCATCAGTTATTATTGTATTCAAAAATTGTTTCTATTGGAGATATATAAATAAATCTACTATAATATTCAATTTTAATCAGTTCAATCCGTTATCAAATGAAAGAGTTAGGCTCAAAATATGGACTATTGGTACGAGTTGGGAAATGGAAAACAACTCTTTTATGTAGGTCATTATGAGCATGTTTGACATATCACCAAATGGAATTTTTAAAAATTACTTTTATTAGAGATATAAATAGTAATTGACTTTCATTTTTCTATGGAATCACTCAAATAGGATGAAAAACAAAGAAGTTATGATTAAAACACTATTGGTTAGTATGGTTGGCCATCGCTTTCTCGTAGGTAACAGATACATTTTATTTATATATTTGTAGATTTGTTTTATAGAGTAACTAATTGTTATTTTTTTCATATTTCTTGGATTAGGAGAGCCCTATCACCTATCTTCTTCCATTATTTCATGTTTTATTGCAGATAATTGCTCATTTTTTGCTGGTCTCAAGAGAATAAAGGAGGCCAATCTATGAACGAGTGATTCTTGAAGGAAATGATAATGAAATAAGAGAATTTAATCCAATAATATATTGATAAATCTAATATAATATGAGTTTGAGTCTTTCTAGGTGTCATGATTTTAAAAAAATGGATCATAAGAGCTTGCTACAAAATTGTTCATGCTATTGCTCACCAACATGGAGAAAAAAACATGAAGACTTTTTCATTACCTAATGAATTCATAACATGAGAAATGGAGAATTGATTTCCGTTTGAAGATCCAAGTCATTTATACCATAGAATGTTTCTAAAAGATCATTTTTTTCCATTCATTGACCATTGACAGATTTTTGTTGATGGAAATAGATTGACGTTCCCTTAGGAAACAACATTGCTGCAACCTAAATCATAGTCATTGTAACTTACATTATTTATTTATTTATTCATTTTCAATAGAGTATTGTTTCTTTTCTGATTTCTCTTACGTTTTTATGTTTTAGGTGTTATTTACTTCAAAGTCACAACTTTTGTTCCTTCATCAGAAGAAAATAGGGAATTTCTTAAGTTTCATGTTGGTGCTCCACATCTTTCCTTTTATTCCTCAGTCTTATCAAGTATATGGTTTCCTTACATCTCATATCAAACACTCTTATGGTGAGTCTTGTGATGAATGATTCACTCTTAATTCCTCATTATTTTGTAAAGTGACTATGACTGTTGGATGACTAATCCTTCTCCATGTCACCTTGCTAGGATAACCCATTGAGTTATTTTTTTGGAGGGATTTCCAGACTCATACATGATACTTCATGCCTACAAGCTTAAAATGGCATGGGTAGTTTCGAGGTTGTAACATGCAACAATGGTACTATTGGATAAATAAATCTCGAATCATAATTTTTGTTACCTTAGTCACAATTGTTGTTCCGTAAGTCACAACTGTTGTTTTCTAACTCACAATTGTTGTTCCCTAAGTCACATATATTGTTTCCATTTACATTTTCTTGCTACTACTTCAGTCATAATGCCCTTTTTCCTTTTCCTTGATGCTACTCCAGTCGCAACGCCTTTTTTTCCCTTTCCTCATTTCTACTCCAGTTGCAACACCCTTTTTCCCTTCCCCTGTTGCTATTCTGGTCGTAGCTCCTATTTTTTTTCCCTTTCTCTGCTGCTACTCCAGTTGCATCACCCTTTTTCCCTTTCCCTACTGCTACTTTAATTGCAACGCCCTTTTTTCCCTTTCCTTGTTTTTACTCCAATTGCAACACCTTTTTTTTTCCTTTCCCTATTGTTCCCTCAGTCACAACTATTTCTACCTCTATCACAATTGTTATTACCTAAGTCACTGTCATTGTTACTCGAATCACAACTATTGTTACTAGCCAATTTTCACATTTGATTCAACAGATGTAGGTATTTCCAATTTTTTTTTTTTGTAAAATTTATGATGATGACCACAAAGTTGTACTTAAATTTTTCCATCACTATCTAATGAATTGTTACTTAAAACCAATCTTGATAAATAAAGATATATTTATGAACAATCATTTGAAGGTTATTAGTTTTTTAGAAGAAAAATTACAAAAGTTGAAAATAGTTACTACAAATTGTTTTATGCCACCCCTAGCTCTTAAGTAGATGACTTACCACCTCGTCTATTAAGTAATCCTTTGTTTATTAAAAATAACCATAGTTAAATTTTAAACATAAATAGTCAACTAGACGGTAGGAGGTCTCATCACGCACTGACATACCATGATCATAGGTCCTAATAGAGTGAAATTACCACTACTGGTCACCAAGCCAGGGTGATGGCCTTGGCCTTCGGTCGCAAAGTTGAAGGACAAGAGGTATCATCACGAGCCAATTTGTTCACTTTTTTTTATCTCATGTGAATGGAATTGTTATTAACTAGTTACCAAGCCAAAAAAAATGATCTTGAGTAGACATCTAAGTAAATTAAAATTATTTTCTAACTATGTAATTATTTCTAATAGATGAGACACTGACATCTAAATGGGTTAAAAAGGCATCCATGTCGAGGCTATGGATTCATGTTAGCAACAGTGGCCCAGCCTATGGTATAGTGGTTAATTCAATACTATGATCTACTTGGTTACCTTTTTTTCTCAAAACTAGTTGTCAATAAAGCCTACTGTGCATATATAAGGATTTCTAGAACTCATGGTTCATGCGGTAATATTTAATAATTTCTTAGATGATTATGGTTATGGTTTTTACCTATTATTGAGTTATACATATTCACTTTACATGTCAGGGATGAATGTTTTAGAATATTTGATATTTGACAATTTGTATCATCTAATCTATCATTCCTTTATTCTACAAGTTTCATATCTTTAACCAAAGATAGTGGCTTTCCCCAACTAGTCTCCATTTATTCATAGTTTAATAACACTACTATTATTTTGAGGAAGAATACAAAGGCCTAATTCTGATTGTGAACGCAGGGTAATTAGTTAGATGTTGAGAATCAAACACTAAGATAACTAATTTTTGTTCTCATAAAAACCAAAGCTTATGGGTCTCGGGAACACATATTTTTCTCATCATTTTACCCTCTTTCATACTCCCTTCTTATCAATTATTATCCCATGACATTCACAACATGATTATGTCATTTTTATATATAATTAGGTAATTGAGGTGATGAATTATTGATTGAGGCTACTCATAAGATTTGTTATAGAAATATTGAAGACAAGGCAACTAATCAGTTTGGAGGAACAAAAACTTGCTACACTTTCTGATTACTTTCTTTCAACTTGCATGGCTTCTACCTTCCACATTACTTTCAACATCAACTCAGCCTATATCAGCTTCAAGAAATGTCAGTCCATACATGCCATTCAACATTTTTTCAGAAGTAAAACTTGAGGTAAAATAATAATTTTTTTTTATTTATTAAAATTTTAGGAGAATGTCACGAAAAACCACTGAATATTATTCACTCATATTTTCAACCATTATTTCCCCTCCTTTACCACTTTCCTTTTTTCAGAGACACAAAATATTTCAGTTTGGGGGAGTGTTACTTTAATTAATTTATTTATCATGTCCATGCCATTAATATTCTTTATCATCCATCGATCTCCTTATTCATTCTCAAAACCTCCCTTATCCCATGTTGTTATACACCAAACAAATTTTTCAACAACGATTGTAGAAACCACCTCAATTTGTGTTCTATTGTAGCATGAGGGCATGCTAAATCTCCAGTTTGTGGGAGGATTTTCCATGCATGATGGAATTTTTCTCATTTCTTACTCATTTAAGGCATACAATTTCATTTTTAAACAATGAATAAACTGTTTTGCATATATATTTAAAACTATCAACTCGATTCTTCTGACTATCGGACAACAAAGAGATATCATTAAAATACACAAACCCACAAATTTTCAAGCTAAGCAAGTTTGTAAGAAGTCTCCAGAAATCATGCATTGTCACCTAAAACCATTTTTATTATATCTTGGGATTTGTGGATCATATAGCTCTCACTTTTGTAGTGGGGAGACATTAATATAGTAGAAATATTCTTGGAAAATTCCAGCAAGATTTGATTTGTAGTTTTTGAGAAAATGGTTAATGAAGTTTGTTGTTACTTGTATCATATTTTTTTGCAACTTCATATATGTATGGTTGAAATTCAATGTGAAAATCATTATAGCTTCACCAACATTACTAGAATTCAATAACTATAGTTTTAAAGAAGTATTTGGGGAATAATCCTTTTGTTCCACCAATATCATGAGTTGGGGCGAGAATTTTGATTATTGAATTACAGCTTGGTTAATACAGAGGCATTGGGTTGCATGAGGACATGCAACAAGTTCAGTTTGGGGGAGATGTTCGGCCACTAATTTATCATTATTATTACCATTTATTGACACATATTTCATTCATTTCTACCATTCGTTATCACGTTATTTATCATATCATTCCATTTCATAATTATTTATGCTCTTGTGGATAAGTAATAGTTGTTCTCCTTTATTTTTAATAAATTGATGATTATTATGCATGATTTTTCCAATGATTGTTTATTAATGAATTTTTTATAACATCAGTCACCATTTTAGCCTCCAATATCTCTTCCATATTGCAAATTTAATCTTCATCTCATAATCAAATATTCCAACTCAAAAATTCACTAGAATAAAAGGTGGAAGCTTTGTGTTGGATGTTTCATGCGAATGAAGATGAATCTTGAAAATTCGAGAGACAAGTTTTGTGCTTAACAGACCAAATTATTCTTTTTGTGAGAAATTTTCCAAAATTTGGTCTGTCTTGAGAGAAAAACAATGTTTTTTGAAGGAAATTTTCCTAGATTTTCTGTTATGGTCGTTTTCCAAATCTCCCCAATTACCATACTAGATTAGACTTGTTCTAGCTGAATAATGATGGGAAGATCTTTCAGATATCATCTTGCTTATTGAGATTTTGTAATCAATCTAAATTTTAAGGGAAATAATTTTTTAATCTATTTCTTGTAAATTTACATTTGTTTTTTGTGTATTTAAAAGACACAAATCAAAGAGAAAAGGGGGATATAACACATATATAGTAGATTAGATATTGAAGGATCTTCCTTTCACCTATAACAGTAGAACTTCAACTTGTAATCTTTTTTATGAATTAATAAGAGTAAATGAATATATCATTAACTTGGTGTGATATATAATCTTCAGCCACAACCCTAATCAAATATTTGGGCCCACTCTTTTGATCAAGTGTTGTTGGAATATAGTTCGTGTCATTTAGGTATGTATTTTATTAGTATCGCTAATGTTTTATGATTGTTATGTATTTCTTTGTTGTTATTTAGAAATTTTTTTATTTCCATTTTTGTTACTCAGAATTGACATTTTTTAACATTGTTGTTATTCGATTAATAATTTTTGCTGGATTGATTTAGAACTCTTTTGGGCCAACGAATTTGGATTTCATAATTGATTAATACTAGGTAGGGAACCTGTAGCCTGCATAGACATTTCATGATAACCTTCAAATAATGATACAAACCCTGGATTGAAAAATTAATGTAAAGAGGGCATGAATCCATAACCAATTTTAGGTACAACTGTTAGGTCAACTAGGCATGGTGAACCACGTTCATATTACTCATCCAATAGGTGAATCTCGACTAATATATGAACACCTCTGGGGATCCATGGAGTGATATATATTGTTGTAGTGGACTATAGCTCTTTAGACACACCCTACCTGTTTGAATGTAGCCCTTTTGGAGGGTTAGGACCTTGTGTAGGGAGACCAAATGCGAAATGGAGACCATCTCGAATATTTCATAAGTTTCAATGCATCCCATAGCATTCCAGTACAAAATTCCATTTAAGAAATCGAATTACATAGATTACAAACCATGGAAAACAGGTGGGAACTTAATAATGGCATGCCCTTCCATATTGGGCTTTGGCATGTGCTAATGTCTCCAAGCTCCAAAGGGGGTTAACCAAGTACCCTATTAGGTGGTTTCTACATTTAAAGGGGATAGTTTGTCCAAGGTAAATCCTTCAAAGGGTGGTGTCATGTGATAAAGATACGAATGGAGCAGGGAATGAAAGGGGAAATCCTCATCCACATGTCTAGGTACAAGGGTAGCCAGTAAAGGGAAGCCCACACTCAGGTATATAATGTATAGGAGGGAGAAATCAAGGTGCTGAGATACATCGACCTTGATTTTTCCACCCTTATTTATATGCATTTTTTCCTTTATGAATTTTCTTTGATTGACTACTCGAGGCTCAAAGGATAAGAACATGATGTGTAAGATATAACAATGGACACCCCTTTTAATGTAGGCCAATTCATTTCCTTCCAGGGGTTGGGACAATCATGGGTTTCAGAATGATAAAGGAGGCTCATATAGGGCCTATAGGAACTAAGGTGATGGCTATAGGTATGTGGTAGAGCTCATGCATTTGAACTTTTCCCATGCGATAAATGTGCTTGTCCCCACCACATTTTGCAATTTGTGGTAAATTTTTCTATTTAATGTGTCCAATTATGATTTTTGTTTTTATTTTCAATTGCATCAACCTACAGGGCATCGTTTTAGGCCAAACACAAGGTGCGGGCAAGGGGAAGGGGAGGCTCACCCTATGTGGACCCAGTGGAGGGATGTGTACCTGGGTGGGAGAAATGATGAATAGGATTGTAATGAATGGAAAGAGAGTAATATATGTGGTTGAGGGAGTGGTACCATGAAACCAAAATCAAGGTTTCCCATGTAGTACCACCCTAAAACCTAAAGGTTAGTAAAGGAGATCCCACATGACTAAGATCCAAGGGTAACATCCAAAAGAGTATAGGGGAAAAAAGCACAAACCTAACCCACTCTTTCAGTCAAATCCCCTCATAAATCCATGATTAGAAGTGTCCATGATAAGAAAAATACAATAATCAATTACCAATGACAAGGCATACCTTTAGGTTTAGGAGGGCCACCTTCAAACATACGACCATGAAAAATGGGTGAGCGACCAAATAGTTGCCTTAGGTGGCATATAAATGACACACTGAGCTAGTTGGTGGCTGCAAGGGGTTTTTGGATGCAAGAGGTTTCTATCTGCCGACTGAGGACCATCTTGGAGGAAAGTTTCTCCTAGGGATATCACCCAAAAAATGGTGGGTAACATCTAGCCCCAATTGGGATGTGATATCTCAAAAAGTGGGCAAAGCTACTCGAATGTGAGGTCACGAGAACACCCATAATCTATTAGTTTTCGTAGACCTGTTACTTTCACACATCAAAGACTAAACTGATAGGGAAGCACATTTGTACGAAGTCTTATGATCACTCGTGCTTTATGTCAGTTCGTAAAATCAACGGATAATAAAATATGCAAATGTTAATCTAAATGTAGCTAAACTACAATGAGAAATATCATATGACATTAGTTCTAATGTGAAAATCAACATGCAATGCATCCTACCCTAACATGCATATGGAACAAAACTAATACTGAGTGTAATCATAAAGTAGTGCAACCAACATATCATCAAATCAATATAAATATGCATACATATATGATTACTTGTAGCAAATGCTAAAGATAATGTGGACAAAATCACATGGATGATAAGGACGGTGGGAGTTAGGAAAATAGAATGCCCACACATGGATGATTATTTAAGAATATTTAAGGAAAGGATGTAACCTATTCCATGAGATACTCTCTTGTAACTAGAATATATACATGTCAATTATTAGGCTCATCAACTTTTGATGGATGGAAATACGAGGCATATTATTTCCATGATGGTCCTTATAATTTAAATGTCATTTTTAATGGCCTCTAGAGGGATATGATTATTAGGAAGGAGAGATTGATTAAATTAAGAAACAAAAGTAGGATGCCCATGATGATAATTCTTGAAAGGGGATATTATAGATTGATCATTATCTTGAGGGGGTTCCCAAGGAGATAAAGAATACTCAATGAAGGGTTCTTGCTCTACACTATACTCAGAAAGGGGAAGGGCTCAAGGTCACTTGAGAACATATGAGAACAGGTGTAGGGATCACTCTCAAAATGATGAACAAGAGAAAAAGGAAAAGGGGAGGGTGAAGTAACGTATTCAATAGGTTTCTCTTCCCCATAATCATAATCTAAAGGCTCAAGTGATTTGAAAATAGAATGATACTTCAGAGAGGTAGGATCATTATTGATTTCTTTAGTATAAAATATTGGGTCTCTCCTAAATGGAAAATTGATCACTTCCAACTTCCCCTCTTTATTCAAGGGAAAATAAAAACTCTCCTCCCCAACAGTATCGATGGATATGTCATCACAAATAGTGCTTGAGAGAAAGGAAATACCAATCTCAGCCTCATCCTCTTTGATAACGGGATCAACTTCTTCAAGGTTCTCAAAAGGAGAGTCATCAAGAGAAATTTCTTGGGAAAGGTAAGGTTATTCCCAACTTCACCTTCCATAGATTCATCCTTCCCAACACATATGTTCTAAGAATCATAATTTTCATCATGTGGACCCAAGGAGGACTCGTTTACCTACTCATTACTTAGATTCTCAATGTCTTGATGATGCTAAATGAAGGATTCCTCTTGAATGCTTAATGCAGGGTATACTTAAAAATGTCTAAGAAAACCATCAACGAACTCCTCCATAGATGAGATAATATTAGGTTCATGATCATGCAGCCATGAATTATTACCACCTAGAGATCCCATGAACAACAACATAAGGACATATTCGTGAACCACTTTATCTCTTGAAGCATGTGAATTAAATATTTCTACGTGGTCAATTGGGAATATTGGATCGCCATCAAACATAGACACCCCACATACCATCCTTCCTACGACATGATTAGGGTGCCATGGATTCTACTGATGTCCAAAGGGGGGAAATTATCAAATAAACACAACATGTTTGAGATATACATGAAAAATATGTAGGAGTCACGATGGTGAATTTTAAGATGCCTAGAAATATGCTTTCTTCACCCTACAAGCATCAACCTTAAAGTTAAAT
This sequence comes from Pinus albicaulis, assembly GCA_034641835.2. Classification (NCBI taxonomy): domain Eukaryota; kingdom Viridiplantae; phylum Streptophyta; class Pinopsida; order Pinales; family Pinaceae; genus Pinus; species Pinus albicaulis. Next base: position 658,616,029 of record CM076577.1, read on the forward strand.
GAAGAATAAATGGATTCGCCAATAATGATATGTATATATGTCGTATGGGGAAAAAAAAACACATATTGTGTCCCCAATAATGACACCAAAAATGTTACCGCTCAAACTAGCAGGGGTCCTAAAAGGGGATCCTTAGAGGGATACTACTAGATTAAGGGAAAACATTTTTAGGTCCCCATATTACTAGTGTAGTTCCTTATTGTTATTAGTGTAGCCCCCTTATTTTTATTTTTGTACACATGTAACCTCCATATTGTTATTATTGTTCACTTACATTATTATTGTTACGTCGACTAGGATTATATTGTGACCCCATGGACCCCTATATATAGAAGGAGGTTTTTTCATTTCTATCATTCAAGAATTGTTAATTTATGTAATGTATTGGAGGTTTCCCACTTAAAGTGGCTGATTTATAAGACGTTGATCTCTATTTTCTTCTATTTTTGGAGTTGGTTTCATAACATTTGGTATAAGAGCTTTGGATTCTAGGGTTTTGTTGCTCCAAACAGGTCATCATGGAATTTTCGCTATAAAGTTTTTTTCTACAAAGGTTTAGAAGCTTAAAGCTTTACAGAGCGAAGCCAAAATTTTGATGAATTTCATGTACAAATTTTAGATCTCGGTTCCCAATATTTTCGTCGATATGATCTGTGGACGTTAGGGTTTTTCAGGCTCCCGAATTTGACCTAAGCAGGTCATCGTCCCATTTTTTCTATAAAAAAATTTCTACGAAGTTTCAAAAGTTGAAATTTTTATAGAGTGAAGCCGAAATCCTGAGGAACTTCCTGTAACAATTTAAGATCTCGTTTAGCAATATTTTTTGAGATATGCTCTCTGGAACTTATGGTTTGTTTAGGCTCTCGAATTTCGTCTCAAAGAGGTGACCTTGAGAAAATCGTCATAACTCTCTCTTTGAGCATCGGATTGGAATTCTGTAAAAAGTGGACACAAGTACACAGACTGAAGTTTCCTGTGTATCAATTTCTGAGCCAAAAGGAGGAAACAGTGATACACGACATGCCTTATAATTGCGCTCTATTGAACCAGTCCATAATTGGGTCATTGTGGGAGATTTGACATAACTTCATCTTGAAGTATCTAAATCAGGACAGACCTGTGGAATTCGAAAGAAGATTTAGAGGACTACTATAGGACCAAATTTCGAAGATAATTCAATTTTAATATTAAGCTCCTTAAAATCAAGAAAAAGGTGTGTATTCTTTTCAAATTGCATAAATCTTGTTTGAAAAATCAGTTTTAAGTGATTCCAAGGGTGTATTGAGCATATATACCAGTATTGGGTTATAAATGCCCCCGAAAAAAAATTCAACACACATTAAGCCCTCATAATACTCTACTATGACTCATGAAGATGAAGAATTGAAACATGATCGATCAAAATTACAAGAGCAAGTGCACCAAATTTTGCTCTCGTAAAGATCAACAAAAAATGAAATGGAAGTTTTGAAGAAAGGCATGGAAGTGAAGATGGATGGTTTGATAAAAGGTGTGGTAGCTAAGATGGATGGCATGGAAGCTAAGATGGATGACATGGAAGAAAAAATGAAAGACAACATGGAAAACATGAAGAATGATCTAAAAGAAGACATGGAAGGTTTGACAAAGTTGATACAATAAATGTTTTCTAATTGAAAAAAGATAATAGAGGAAACTCATGATGAGAACAAAATAAATGTGAATTTTTATTTCATAAACTCTAATGTTGGATGGAAGAACCAACATATTCCAAATATGGATATGGGGAAGTTTGATGGAAAGGACCTTGTAACGTGGATACTATAGATGGAGCAATATTTTGATCTCAATAATGTGAAAAACACACAAAAGGTACGCATTACAACTTTACATTTAGAACAAAATGCATTTTTATGGTATCAATGGCTTTGATCTCATAAAAAAATTGTCACATGGTCAATTTTTATGGAGGAAATGATAGCAAATTAAGAGGATACAAAGAGTGACAGCTTCTTTGGCCAATTAATAAATCTCAAACAAAAGGGTTCAGTGGTGGACCACATTGAGGTCTTCCAAAAATTGAATATAAGGGTAACAGATATTCTAGAGGAACACAGGATTGGTGTCTTCATAGGGACTTTAAAGGATAACATCCAACATGAAGTTCACGTTTGGGAACCTGATTCATTGGAGAGGCATTCAAGTTGGCAAGAAAATTTGAATGTAAAAATATGGTGACAAGGAAGCCTACCACTCACATCTATAAAGATGGAAGTGTTGCTACTCCTACACTTCCACAACCTACAAGGTTGACACCACAACAATTGGAAGAAAAAAGAGAAAAAAGGGCTTTGCTACAGTTGTGATAGAAAATACACTAAAGGTCATAAGTGTGTCGAGAATAAATTATTTTACATAGATTGTGAAGAGGAGGAATAAAGTGAACAAGAAACTTCAAAATAAGAGGATATACATTAGGAACCAACCCTAGAAGAAGAAGAAATGAGTGCGACCATATCATGTAATGCATTCGCAGGAATTACCACTAATCAAACTCTCAATATAGAAGGACATATCAAGAAGAAAAAGGTAATAGTGTTGATTGATTTAGGTAGTACCCATCATTTTATTTATTTTAAGATAGCCAAGGAATTGAATTGTTTCCTATACCCAGCACTAGAATGTCAAGTGATGGTTACAAATGGAGGAACTATAAATTGCTCTGGAAAATGCGTTAATATCAAGCTAACCATGGGTGAATATTTATTGAATAGTCCAATGTTTTCCATTCCAATGGGAGGTGCTGATGTTGTACTAGGAGTATAATGGTTACAATATTTGGGGATGGTAGATTTTAATTTTCAAGAACTTTTCTTGAAATTTTTTTTGGAAGGAAAGGAAATCAAATTATGGGGTATTGCAGGGAAGCCAGGAAAGATAATAAGCTCTAATGTCATGACAAATGTTTTAAATTTTAAGGGTTGATGAATTCCATTTTCAAACCCACCCTTAGAAAAATTATGCTAGTATTTTTTGATGATATACTAATCTACAACAGGTCTTGGAAGGATCAGGTTCAACATGTTGACAGGGTGCTCAAACTATTGGAGGAGAAACAATTATATGCAAAAACATCCAAATTTTTCTTTTGAGTACAAGAGGTGGAATATCTGGGTCATATTGTATCTCACGAGGGTGTTAGCGTAGAGCCTAACAAAATTAAAGCCACTAAGGAATGGAAAGTCCCCACAACCATAAATCATTTGCGAGGATTTCTTTGGTTAACAGGGTATTATCGCAAGTTTGTTAAGAATTATGGGAGAATAGCAACACCTCTAACAACATTATTGAAGAAAAATGCATTTTCATGGAATCCTAAAGCAAATAAGGCCTTTGAACATCTTAAAGAGGCAATGTGCCTAGCACCGGTCTTAGCTACGCCAGACTTCACAAAAACCTTTATTGTGGAATGTGATGCCTCGAGAAATGGAATTGGTACTGTTTTAATGCAAGAAGTAACACCCATTTCTTTTTAAATTCGTCCAATCAAAGGAAAGTATTTACAGAAATCTATTTATGAGAATGAAATGTTGGCAATACTACATGCACTAAAGAAATGGTGACCTTACCTAATGGGAAGGCACTTCAAGGTAAAAACTGATCATGATAGTCTGAAACACTTTTTGGAAAAAAGAATATCTTTAGAAGAGCAGAAAAAATGGGTCACAAAGATGTTGGGTTATGACTTTGAAATCATCTAGAAAAAAGGGAAGCTAAATGTTGTTGCAGATGCACTCTCAAGAAAGGATGAAGAGGTGGAAGCATTGCTTTGTGTAATTTCTATTATCCAACTAGATTGGATAACCGAGTCAAGGGATGATTGGAAGAAGGAAGAAGAAGTGTGGACGCTCCTTCAAAATTTGAAGCAAGATCCTAGTACATCTGATACATTTAGTTGGAAAAATGATTCCTTATGGTACAACTGTTGCTTATATATTTGTAAAAAATCCCAACTAAAACAAAATATTCTTTTGGAATTGTGCACTTCTCCTTTAGGAGGATACTCAGGAGTTTTAAAAACCTACCACAGCGTGAAGAAAGTTTTTTTTTGGGATGGCCTTATATTTGATATTCAAAATTTTGTGGCAGAATGTTTGGTTTTCCAGCAAAATAAATTTGAGACAATTAAGACCCCAGGTCTTCTACAGCCTTTATCCATTCCAAGTCAACGTTGGGAGGAGATTTCATGGATTTTATCATAGGTTTACCTAAGTCCGAAGGAAAGAGTGTCATCATGGTGGTAGCTAATAGACTTACCAAGTATGCACACTTTTGTGCATTATCTCATCTGTTTAAAGCAAGTATAGTTTCTACTGCATTTATGGAAAAAATTCAAAAGCTACATGGAAGCCCAATTATTATGGTAAGTGATAGAGATCCCATTTTTACTGGAAATTTTTGGGTGGAATTATTTCTTGTTTGGGTACTCTACTAGCTCATATTTCATCTTATCATCCTCATTCTTATGATCAAACTGAGATAGTGAACAAATGTTTGGAAGGATATCTTCATTGTTTTGTATATGATTAGCAAACATAATGGGTCAAGTGGTTACCTCTGGCTGAATGGTGGTATAACACTTCCTTCCATACTGCAGCAAAAATTATCCCATTTATGGCACTTTATGGATATCATCCACTATCCACCACATCATATTCTAGAGAAAATTCTAAGGTGCAAGCAATGGAAGATCACATCGAGCATCAACAACAAGCTTTCCAAATCTTAAGGGATAACCTCAATTTGGCACAAAATCAAATGAAACAATAGGCAGATCAACATCGCAATGAGAGAAGTTTTGATGTAGGAGACTGGGTATTTTTACGGCTACAACCATACAAACAAATGTCCCTCAAACAAGCTAAGAAGGATCATAAATTATTGCCAAAATATTATGGTCCTTACAAGGTGTTGCAAAATATTGGTACTATGGCTTACAAATTGGAGCTTCCTACTTATTCGCAACTGCATCCAATTTTCCATGTTTCATGCATAAAGAAGGTTATAGGTGAAAAAATTCCAGTTCAAACAATATTTCCAGAACTTGATGAGGAAGGAAAAATCATATTGGAACCTGAAACATCCTTGGAAAGAAGAACTCGAAAACTACAAAATCAATCAATTTCAAAGTATCTCATCAAGTGGAAGAACTTACCCACTGAAGATTCTACATGGGAGGATGAGAAATTTATACAGAAGCATCCAGAGCTACTCAAGCATTGAGGAAAACACTTTTTTGAAGGAGAGGGGCATGTTAGGTTGCCATATTACCAGTGTAGTCACTTATTGTTATTAGTGTAGCCCCTTTATTGTTATTATTGTACCCCTGTAACCCCCATAGTGTTATTATTGTTCCCTTAGATTATTATTGTTAGGTCAGCTAGGATTATATTGTGACCCCATGGACCCTTATATATAGAAGGAGGTTTTTTCATTTGTATCATCCAAGAATTGTTCATTTATGTAATGTATTGGAGGTTTCCCCCTCAAAGTGGCTGATTTCTATGGTGTTGATCTCTCTTTTATTCTATTTTTGGAGCTGGTTTCATAAAAAAATGGAGCAATATCCCACTGTCACCTCGGCTAAGTCTCCTTAAACTTTATAGACTTTCACCAATGGGATGAGACGCATTATGATAAGGATATTGAATTGAATGAATCAATGATTCGATGAGAGGTGATCCTAAAATCCTATTCACAAGAGAGGCTCAAATATATGGCTTGCATTATTTGAAATCAAGATGAAAGGCACTCTAGCATGGGCTTTGGGGAATTCTAGGAGCTAGGGTTTGAGTATATGACTTTCCAAGAAAATTCTTAGCTTCTAATTTCCTTGTGGAAACTTGGATTCCGCACAGTCTTTGTAAAATTGGCTTTAATAAATTGTGGGACCACACAGGACCAGGTGGACATGGGGTTAGGTCAAGGGGGTAAGTTTTATCAACTAATTATATACCTTACCTAATCAGGGAGGAGAAGGGGATCTAGGAATGAAAGATAAGGAAATTATTCTAGTGAGATTTCTAGTCTAAGGAAATCGAGGGAAATAATGGGTCTTCAATCTAAAGCTTGTGATATCTCAAGATCCCACTGTCAGAATCTCATGAAATTTTGATGGATTCCTAAGGAAACACCAAATAAGTTGTGGAATAAAAATAAAATTGTTTGGGTGGCTGAATTGTGAGATAATTGATGGCCTATGTGACCTATGTAGGCTAGGCCTAGAAAAGAGGGGAAGGTGAAATAAATAAGCTTGAGGTGATCACCTATTGAGGAGCACTGCCTAGTGCTTTTTGGGATGTTGGACTCAAGTATAATTATTACTATGGACTTTGGATTTTCTATGTCAAGGAGGCCCCAAAGTCAGCTTTTCTTAACATCAGGGTAGCAGCAAAATAAACTTCAAGAGCTTTATACTTCATATTTCAAAATAGATGGCTTATCAAGATGAATTTCAATGAAGACGCATATCTAGGAACATCCATCCATAATACAATTCCCATACACGAGGCAACACTATCTAGAAATAGAATTTCCACAACTTCTCATAAATGGATGCAGTAAATTAGCCCTAGTATAGTGAAATCTCAGAAACAATGTATGTGAAAAGAATGGAAAGAGAAAATAGTATTAAATTTCACTTACATGTTTTAAGATTATATCCAACCATAAAAAAATTTCCAATCAACGACCTCCAAGATAAGAGAAAATAATTCAAACATAAAAATTCATTCCTTGCTTTGAATATTCATCCTCCAACAAGGATATAAAAGTTATTTAAAGAGATAAAAGTTCAACACAAGTGATGATGCTAAAATGAATTCACAACAATTGTATTTATACACTTCTAATGATTTTGATTTAGCTAATTAGGGCTACATTATCCCCTGGAATAAAACAATGTGAAAAATAACTAACTTTTGGTGACAAGCCCACCAAACTAGCTCATAAACAAAAGAATAAGACTCTCAAGAGGTTGAATGATCAATAATACATGTCATTGGGCCTTATCAGAAGGCTAATGAAGTCCATATGTGACATATTGATGAATATGACTCCCAGAAGTAGTGGATAATGGTTTCAACCCTTGTTCTCCAAATAATAAACCTGTGGTGCTCCCAATGGGTGTGGGGGTGCATAAGTAGCCTCATGGGTCTCCAAGTAGACCGAGGATTCCTAAAGACAATTTGTAAGGGCTCTAATGATGGTGTAAGTGATGCCACATCAACATACAAGTCCAGGATCGTCTGCCAAGTGGATGGTACAATTGTGTGGTTGGATTGGCATGGTAAACCAGGTGCATATTCCTCGTCCAATAGGTGAGGTAAAGGGAAGCCCACACTTGGGTATATAATTTATAGGAGGGATAAATCATTGTGCATGAGATTCCTCGACCGTGACTTTTCCACCCCTTTTTATATGCATTTTTTCTTTTATGATTTTTCTTTGATTGACTGCTTGGGGTTCAAAGGATAAGAGCATGATGTGTAAGGTATAATAGTCGATACACCTTTTAAGGTAGGGCGGTTCATTTCCTACTAAGGGTTGGGACAATCATGAGTTACTGAATGATAAAGTTGGCTCATCTAGGGCCTATAGGAACTAGGGTGATGGCCTTGGGTATGAGGTAGAGCTCATGCATTTCGATTTTTCCCACATGCTAAATATGTTTGTCCCAACCATTTTTTGATTTTGTGGTACATTTTCCTATTGAATGTGGAAAATTATGATTTTACTTTTCATTTTCAACTGCATCAACCTCCGAGGAATCATTTCGGACCCGACCCAAGCTGCGAGTAAGGGGAAGGGGAGGCTCACCAGTGGAGGGATGTGGACCGAGGTGGGAGAAATGATGAATTCGGTTGTAATGAAAGGAAAGGGAGTAATATATGTGGATCAGGGAGAGGGACCACACAATCAAAATAAGGGTTTTCCATGTATTACCACCATAAAACATAAAGGTAAATAAAGGAGATGCCACTGGACTAAGATCCAAGGGTAACATCCAAAAATTTCTAGAGGATAGAACCACAGTCCTAACCCACTCTTTCCACTGAACACCCCATCAATCCATGGCCAAAAGTTTCCATTATAAGAAAACTACAATACTCAATTAACAAATGCAAAATCATACCTTTAGCTTCACAAGGCCCACCTTCAAACATACAATTATGACATATGGGTGAGGGACCACATGGTTGGCTCAAGTGGCAGAGAAACGCCATAATGAGATAGTTGGTGGCTACAAGGGGTTGTTGGCTGCCAACTGAGGACCATATTGGAGAAACTTTTCTCCTAGGGTTATCACCCGTGTATAACAAGATGTTCAATGTGCCAAGTAATGGAGAAATTGTTTCTACAAAAGGTCACATTGTCATCCAAATTTCACTTGTGTATTCATAACATGCTATGTTTCCCACTGAATGAAAATCCTTAGATCCTTACTAAGGATAATGTACTTTAGTTATCCAAAGATTTACCAAAGGCTGAAAAGAAGTCCATGTTAAAGTCTATATTACTTGTTGGTACCCCTCGCTCTAGAATTGGGTCCAAGTTTCCCATTAAACATGTTATTTGAGTCTATCCAAGAATTTTTGTCTACCATTACTTGTGCCTTAGGTCTTGATAATATGAATAATGTTGATGAAATTGTTTTGGGGTCTTTTGAGACTCTTTCTTCTATAATAAAGACCAACGAAAATTTTGACCTTCCTGTATATATCTCAGATACAATTAATTTCTAGTTTTACAATTTTAGAGATACAAGATATTTATAATATATTTCCTTTTTAGCATATCTTATATTATTCTTTGAGGTCACCAAGTTTGTTGATTTTAAATTACAAGTCTATAATTAATATTAACCTTGATTTACTCTTTATTATATATTTTTTAACTTATTGTTTTATTATTTCAATTTGTTTTAGATTCTTATTAGTTAGTTGTTAAGTATTGACCTATATTTATTCCTTTGAATTGTTATTATTTAATTTTGACCAAACTTTTGTTTGACCTATAATAGGTTGGTTGGTCCTTTTTCTTTCCATTTTAATTTATCTTTTAATCTTTATAACTTTTCTTTGAATATTTTAATTCATTTATTAATTTCTTATTCTAAAATATTCTCTATTAATAAGTAATATTTCTTTATTATAATTAACCGTTATATTCCAACCATTAGAATTAATTGTCTCTACATCTCACTCTCTTTATTTAATCTGATGCCAATATTTGATTCTCCATGTTGTCCTGATGATGAACTACACTTGATGGTTCAAAACATGTTGACAAAATATTTCTGACATTATTTTTACCAAAATATTTTTTATTATTCAAGATATGGATCAAAGAAGCCTAAATTCAGATAAGTCTATAGTTTTTAAGGCAAACAAGAAACTATGGTTTATTGGACATATGTAATGAGGAAGAGGAATAACCTTACACATTTTTTTTATGTAGCATTTTTCGTCATATTTGATGAGCTTCCAGCAAAAATCTTTCCAGATATTAAATAGATATTGCAACTAAGTCTTGAGACAAAGATATGATATTGGTACATATATAAATATTATATAGAAATAATGATATATGGTTTATAGGTAACTTCCTAGAATTTTCCTATTTTCTTGTCAATCATAGTTTTTTCATTAGAATATATTAAGTAGAGAATAAATTCTAACCTAGTGCATTTTGTTCCAAGGAAGAAGGAGGTGACTTTCAAGCTCAATCATGAGGTGGAACCATTTATTGTAAATAATAGACATGATTTTAAGGTGGCAGATTGAATGTTAGCCTCCAACAAATTTCCTAAATACAATGTGTGGGCTTATGATCCCCACCACATAATCTCAAACAAAAGATTAAAGTTTTAGTCAAATCTATGTTAGCCTGACAATGAGCCAATCATTGAAAAGTTCGCAAGTAGAGATTCATGGATAGAAGAGGAATTAGTACCGAAACAAAAATATATAGAAATTAATATGGAAGGATAGGATATAGATATTGACACCCATCTACATAAAGAGAAATATGCAAAATGGGGAGGAGAATAGAAATCAGAAAATGAATTAGATACCCAATCTAGAAAAATACCAAGGATTGAAGAAGTAGAGACAACATTGGAGTCATTATAGGTTTCAAGTAAACTAGTGGGTGAATCCATTTTAAGAAAAATTATCTTTCAATTATAGTTTTTGAGTCCCGAATTAGTATGTTCTTCTGCATCAAAGTTAGGAAATGGAGATTCTAAGCTAAAACCTCAAGTAGCGTATAAGAATCATTAATATTTACTAGATATAAAGGAGAATATTTTGGAGGTTAAAATGGATTTATATATCAATTAAAATATGGGCACATATTGCTACCCCATCCCAAACTAGGTTACTTTATGTCATGAATTTTGAAAATAATCAATTAATATTGGCCCTCATATAACCTAAGTCATAGTTTGTGTAGGCACTCCCATATTTCCACGCCATAATTGTTTGTATGAACTTAAAGGTTATTAGTATATTGGATAAAATTCACTTACATAGACATAAAATGAAGATATTGTATAATGACTTGGCTAAAACTACATTATATATGAATAATTCCAACCTTCTAGTTTCAAGACTCATAAATAAATTGAAGCAAGAAAGGGTTACCACTATGGAAAATAAAGTGATAATAGATGAGCTTTAGGGATGGATTATAAAATTGGGAGTAGACCCTAATGATACAGATTATGTCAAAGAATTTATGTAAGTGAAGGAGGTGGAAATTAGAGAATTTAGGAAAATAATGAAAGTTATAAATTTTGAGCATGTATAGACACCTAAACTAGCTCAAGTGGATAAATAAAAGGAATATTTTTTGTCTATTATTGTATAAAGGAACAAGCGGATTCAATAATTACAAGAACAATTTGAAAAGCTAACATAGGTGGTCCAAAGCTGTGTATGTTTCATACCTTATTCTTCTATTATGCAACCTATTGTTCCCATGGATTCTTAAGATGAATTGGCTAAGGCATTGTCAAGCTTGAATTTGACACAAGTTCCAGATAAGTATAAGAAATATTTCCAACTATATTTAGATAAAAAATTCTTCTAAGACAGGAGATAAAACATAAATAAAGCTTGTTTAAGGTTGCAAAGGAAGAAGAAAATAAATGGTTGTCCAAAATAATAAACTAGAGGATCATTTAATAGGAAAGCTACCCTAAAGCAAAGCCACTATTTTGGGATAATATAGTTCAAGAAATCAACCAAGTTTGGAATTCCATCAGGTTAATAGGTGAAAAAATACCATATTTTGCAACAATGAACATGCTATCAGAGGAATAAGAGAAGAACTAGATGATATGCCCCAAAAGGCCACTAAAATTATAAAATTATTAAACACAAGGACCTGGGAGGAGCTAAAGGAGCTAGGTGTAGAATATCAAACTTAGTTGGTGATGGAAACAAATAAATCACTGACCAAAAGTTATTTGATGAAGCAAACTTAAAAACATTGTAGGGTTATGAAAAATAATATCAATATGTTCACAAATAAATTTGATATGCTATTGCAGTTAGGTTTATCTTCATACTCGGATCAACATAGTAATTTGATGTCCTTGGAAAAATATTATGAAACACTATAAAAAGAGAAATGTAGTGTTGGTAAAATGACAAGATTAGGCAAGGTATCTAAAGGGGAGATGATATTTGAAAATTTACATAATGAATTCCAACTCGGGTGGTAGCTAAAGAAATTGTTCCTAATAAAGCATAAGCATAAGAAATTCATAAATATGGATGTTTATTTTAGAAGAATTCCCATGTTCCAATAGTGAAAAGGTGGCCAATGGAATCATTTAGTGCAGTTTTTAATCTGAGCCCTTAGGAACCTTATGTCGAGTTTGTTGTGAAGACTTTGTCTAATATGACAAATTCTAATCATTAAATTGTTATAAGTTTGTTTTTTCATTTGGTTTATTGACTTCATATATGTTATTTTAATATTTTAGTTATAATTAGTTTTATATTTACGAGGATTAACTAAAATAATTACTGCTTAATTTTGTAGAAAAAGAGTGAATGGACTCAAGAAAAGGGGTTCAAAAGTTTTAAAATTTTTGGTATGTTGTATTGAAAAGCACTGAGACAAATTTTGAGATATCAATATAGATTCTAGTTTCCAAATTTACTTGTATTATATTCTCACTTATGTATATGTTATATTTTTCATGGTATTTTTATTCTATATTATTTTGTTAAATGTCTGAGAGAATCATAATATTCAAAAAAAACTACAAGACATCTTTGAAATGAAATTTGTATGATTGATGGAAATTTGCATATTTGTATGACATTTGATGTGTTTAAAATTCAGTTGTGGTTTTATATGAGTAGAGGAAGTATAATTTCAAATTCTTAAACTATATATCAATCTATTCCATTTAATTCACAAATTTTGAATGTAGTTCTTCTTAAGTTTTATCTTTGAAATCTTAGCTTCTCAAGGAATTGATTTCTATTCTAACTTCTCATACCATTATTTAAAGATATTTTGTGTGCAAATTCTATGGATTGGCCTATTAGATCAAAATAAAGAGATAAAAAGAAAGGATTTCAAGCATTCAAAGGCATCTTTCTAATTTATTTAAATTCCAAACATATATCTTGAAAATTAATTAATTACTTTTATTTTGGGGCATTGACCCTGTAGCCAGTAATTGTCTCTAGGAAGAAATAGGTGGTTCAATGTTATTAGTATTTCCATTAATCTAGTGTGTTTAATATGATTATTGTAATAAATTTTGATCACAATAATCAATAGAATGGATTGAGTACTTTGTAACCCATCATGAGCATGTTGGTTGATGCATTGTTTGATTTCATAGTTGAATATAAAAATAATATTTATCTATCTTACCCATTTTCTCATTTCAATGGGAGATGGTGACAATCCCATCTTACTTCTAATAAATTGTAACAAGAAATGATAATTAGAACCTAGATTGTGTATAATGAAATTAGAGTTGTTTCCGTTTTTTGAACCTGTGAGTTGAATATTTACGACTACAACATAACATTAATACTTTTGGATATTTCAGTTTTAGTAGATTAGACTTATGTATTTTTTCACATATAGTGTCCAAAAACACCTTATAAGTTTGCATGATTCCTAGATGATAATTAAAGTGAACCATGGACTATAGAATCTTGTTGCTATAATTGTTTTCCCAATATAAAGGGCGTAATGTTTTTTTTTCATAATTCAACTTTAAAACTAGTGTTAGAGGAGTTGAATTTATATTATACTTTGGAACACATTATCTTTTAAAAAACCTACAAACATGCTAATCATTCATTCTAATATTATTTATTTGTGATCAAAATAATTACTTGAATGGTTTTCCAAATAATTGTAACCATTTTTAAATCTCAAAGTTTAGGACCAATGATTGTAATCTACTAATATGAAGGAATATGAAAGAACAAATTTGTGAATAGATATCATGTTTCTAATTCTTATGAATATAAATTTCTAACTAAAATTATAATTATGTATATAAGAAGGTC
>CM076577.1:658629720-658852446 GCA_034641835.2 Pinus albicaulis
TAAGGGAAACAATGGAGCAATATCCCACTGTCACCTTGGCTAAGTCTCCCTACACTTTATGAACTTTCACCGATGGGAGGAGACCCATTATGATAAGGATATTGAATTGAATGAATCAATGATTCGATGAGAGGTGATCCTAAAATCCTATTCACAAGAGAGGCTCAAATATATGGCTTGCATTATTTGAAATCAAGATGAAAGGCACTCTAGCATGGGCTTTGGGGAATTCTAGGAGCTAGGGTTTGAGTATATGACTTTCCAAGAAAATTCTTAGCTTCTAATTTCCTTGTGGAAACTTGGATTCCGCACAGTCTTTGTAAAATTGGCTTTAATAAATTGTGGGACCACACAGGACCAGGTGGACATGGGGTTAGGTCAAGGGGGTAAGTTTTATCAACTAATTATATACCTTACCTAATCAGGGAGGAGAAGGGGATCTAGGAATGAAAGATAAGGAAATTATTCTAGTGAGATTTCTAGTCTAAGGAAATCGAGGGAAATAATGGGTCTTCAATCTAAAGCTTGTGATATCTCAAGATCCCACTGTCAGAATCTCATGAAATTTTGATGGATTCCTAAGGAAACACCAAATAAGTTGTGGAATAAAAATAAAATTGTTTGGGTGGCTGAATTGTGAGATAATTGATGGCCTATGTGACCTATGTAGGCTAGGCCTAGAAAAGAGGGGAAGGTGAAATAAATAAGCTTGAGGTGATCACCTATTGAGGAGCACTGCCTAGTGCTTTTTGGGATGTTGGACTCAAGTATAATTATTACTATGGACTTTGGATTTTCTATGTCAAGGAGGCCCCAAAGTCAGCTTTTCTTAACATCAGGGTAGCAGCAAAATAAACTTCAAGAGCTTTATACTTCATATTTCAAAATAGATGGCTTATCAAGATGAATTTCAATGAAGACGCATATCTAGGAACATCCATCCATAATACAATTCCCATACACGAGGCAACACTATCTAGAAATAGAATTTCCACAACTTCTCATAAATGGATGCAGTAAATTAGCCCTAGTATAGTGAAATCTCAGAAACAATGTATGTGAAAAGAATGGAAAGAGAAAATAGTATTAAATTTCACTTACATGTTTTAAGATTATATCCAACCATAAAAAAATTTCCAATCAACGACCTCCAAGATAAGAGAAAATAATTCAAACATAAAAATTCATTCCTTGCTTTGAATATTCATCCTCCAACAAGGATATAAAAGTTATTTAAAGAGATAAAAGTTCAACACAAGTGATGATGCTAAAATGAATTCACAACAATTGTATTTATACACTTCTAATGATTTTGATTTAGCTAATTAGGGCTACATTATCCCCTGGAATAAAACAATGTGAAAAATAACTAACTTTTGGTGACAAGCCCACCAAACTAGCTCATAAACAAAAGAATAAGACTCTCAAGAGGTTGAATGATCAATAATACATGTCATTGGGCCTTATCAGAAGGCTAATGAAGTCCATATGTGACATATTGATGAATATGACTCCCAGAAGTAGTGGATAATGGTTTCAACCCTTGTTCTCCAAATAATAAACCTGTGGTGCTCCCAATGGGTGTGGGGGTGCATAAGTAGCCTCATGGGTCTCCAAGTAGACCGAGGATTCCTAAAGACAATTTGTAAGGGCTCTAATGATGGTGTAAGTGATGCCACATCAACATACAAGTCCAGGATCGTCTGCCAAGTGGATGGTACAATTGTGTGGTTGGATTGGCATGGTAAACCAGGTGCATATTCCTCGTCCAATAGGTGAGGTAAAGGGAAGCCCACACTTGGGTATATAATTTATAGGAGGGATAAATCATTGTGCATGAGATTCCTCGACCGTGACTTTTCCACCCCTTTTTATATGCATTTTTTCTTTTATGATTTTTCTTTGATTGACTGCTTGGGGTTCAAAGGATAAGAGCATGATGTGTAAGGTATAATAGTCGATACACCTTTTAAGGTAGGGCGGTTCATTTCCTACTAAGGGTTGGGACAATCATGAGTTACTGAATGATAAAGTTGGCTCATCTAGGGCCTATAGGAACTAGGGTGATGGCCTTGGGTATGAGGTAGAGCTCATGCATTTCGATTTTTCCCACATGCTAAATATGTTTGTCCCAACCATTTTTTGATTTTGTGGTACATTTTCCTATTGAATGTGGAAAATTATGATTTTACTTTTCATTTTCAACTGCATCAACCTCCGAGGAATCATTTCGGACCCGACCCAAGCTGCGAGTAAGGGGAAGGGGAGGCTCACCAGTGGAGGGATGTGGACCGAGGTGGGAGAAATGATGAATTCGGTTGTAATGAAAGGAAAGGGAGTAATATATGTGGATCAGGGAGAGGGACCACACAATCAAAATAAGGGTTTTCCATGTATTACCACCATAAAACATAAAGGTAAATAAAGGAGATGCCACTGGACTAAGATCCAAGGGTAACATCCAAAAATTTCTAGAGGATAGAACCACAGTCCTAACCCACTCTTTCCACTGAACACCCCATCAATCCATGGCCAAAAGTTTCCATTATAAGAAAACTACAATACTCAATTAACAAATGCAAAATCATACCTTTAGCTTCACAAGGCCCACCTTCAAACATACAATTATGACATATGGGTGAGGGACCACATGGTTGGCTCAAGTGGCAGAGAAACGCCATAATGAGATAGTTGGTGGCTACAAGGGGTTGTTGGCTGCCAACTGAGGACCATATTGGAGAAACTTTTCTCCTAGGGTTATCACCCGTGTATAACAAGATGTTCAATGTGCCAAGTAATGGAGAAATTGTTTCTACAAAAGGTCACATTGTCATCCAAATTTCACTTGTGTATTCATAACATGCTATGTTTCCCACTGAATGAAAATCCTTAGATCCTTACTAAGGATAATGTACTTTAGTTATCCAAAGATTTACCAAAGGCTGAAAAGAAGTCCATGTTAAAGTCTATATTACTTGTTGGTACCCCTCGCTCTAGAATTGGGTCCAAGTTTCCCATTAAACATGTTATTTGAGTCTATCCAAGAATTTTTGTCTACCATTACTTGTGCCTTAGGTCTTGATAATATGAATAATGTTGATGAAATTGTTTTGGGGTCTTTTGAGACTCTTTCTTCTATAATAAAGACCAACGAAAATTTTGACCTTCCTGTATATATCTCAGATACAATTAATTTCTAGTTTTACAATTTTAGAGATACAAGATATTTATAATATATTTCCTTTTTAGCATATCTTATATTATTCTTTGAGGTCACCAAGTTTGTTGATTTTAAATTACAAGTCTATAATTAATATTAACCTTGATTTACTCTTTATTATATATTTTTTAACTTATTGTTTTATTATTTCAATTTGTTTTAGATTCTTATTAGTTAGTTGTTAAGTATTGACCTATATTTATTCCTTTGAATTGTTATTATTTAATTTTGACCAAACTTTTGTTTGACCTATAATAGGTTGGTTGGTCCTTTTTCTTTCCATTTTAATTTATCTTTTAATCTTTATAACTTTTCTTTGAATATTTTAATTCATTTATTAATTTCTTATTCTAAAATATTCTCTATTAATAAGTAATATTTCTTTATTATAATTAACCGTTATATTCCAACCATTAGAATTAATTGTCTCTACATCTCACTCTCTTTATTTAATCTGATGCCAATATTTGATTCTCCATGTTGTCCTGATGATGAACTACACTTGATGGTTCAAAACATGTTGACAAAATATTTCTGACATTATTTTTACCAAAATATTTTTTATTATTCAAGATATGGATCAAAGAAGCCTAAATTCAGATAAGTCTATAGTTTTTAAGGCAAACAAGAAACTATGGTTTATTGGACATATGTAATGAGGAAGAGGAATAACCTTACACATTTTTTTTATGTAGCATTTTTCGTCATATTTGATGAGCTTCCAGCAAAAATCTTTCCAGATATTAAATAGATATTGCAACTAAGTCTTGAGACAAAGATATGATATTGGTACATATATAAATATTATATAGAAATAATGATATATGGTTTATAGGTAACTTCCTAGAATTTTCCTATTTTCTTGTCAATCATAGTTTTTTCATTAGAATATATTAAGTAGAGAATAAATTCTAACCTAGTGCATTTTGTTCCAAGGAAGAAGGAGGTGACTTTCAAGCTCAATCATGAGGTGGAACCATTTATTGTAAATAATAGACATGATTTTAAGGTGGCAGATTGAATGTTAGCCTCCAACAAATTTCCTAAATACAATGTGTGGGCTTATGATCCCCACCACATAATCTCAAACAAAAGATTAAAGTTTTAGTCAAATCTATGTTAGCCTGACAATGAGCCAATCATTGAAAAGTTCGCAAGTAGAGATTCATGGATAGAAGAGGAATTAGTACCGAAACAAAAATATATAGAAATTAATATGGAAGGATAGGATATAGATATTGACACCCATCTACATAAAGAGAAATATGCAAAATGGGGAGGAGAATAGAAATCAGAAAATGAATTAGATACCCAATCTAGAAAAATACCAAGGATTGAAGAAGTAGAGACAACATTGGAGTCATTATAGGTTTCAAGTAAACTAGTGGGTGAATCCATTTTAAGAAAAATTATCTTTCAATTATAGTTTTTGAGTCCCGAATTAGTATGTTCTTCTGCATCAAAGTTAGGAAATGGAGATTCTAAGCTAAAACCTCAAGTAGCGTATAAGAATCATTAATATTTACTAGATATAAAGGAGAATATTTTGGAGGTTAAAATGGATTTATATATCAATTAAAATATGGGCACATATTGCTACCCCATCCCAAACTAGGTTACTTTATGTCATGAATTTTGAAAATAATCAATTAATATTGGCCCTCATATAACCTAAGTCATAGTTTGTGTAGGCACTCCCATATTTCCACGCCATAATTGTTTGTATGAACTTAAAGGTTATTAGTATATTGGATAAAATTCACTTACATAGACATAAAATGAAGATATTGTATAATGACTTGGCTAAAACTACATTATATATGAATAATTCCAACCTTCTAGTTTCAAGACTCATAAATAAATTGAAGCAAGAAAGGGTTACCACTATGGAAAATAAAGTGATAATAGATGAGCTTTAGGGATGGATTATAAAATTGGGAGTAGACCCTAATGATACAGATTATGTCAAAGAATTTATGTAAGTGAAGGAGGTGGAAATTAGAGAATTTAGGAAAATAATGAAAGTTATAAATTTTGAGCATGTATAGACACCTAAACTAGCTCAAGTGGATAAATAAAAGGAATATTTTTTGTCTATTATTGTATAAAGGAACAAGCGGATTCAATAATTACAAGAACAATTTGAAAAGCTAACATAGGTGGTCCAAAGCTGTGTATGTTTCATACCTTATTCTTCTATTATGAAACCTATTGTTCCCATGGATGCTTAAGATGAATTGGCTAAGGCATTGTCAAGCTTGAATTTGACAAAAGCTCAAATGGATAAGTATAAGACATATTTCCAACTGTATTTAGATAAAACAATTCTTCTAAGATAGGAGATACAACATAAATAAAGCTTGTTTAAGGTTGCAAAGGAAGAAGAAAATAAATGGTAGTCCAAAATAAATAGACTGGAGGCTCATTTAATAAGAAAGCTACCCTAAAGCCAAGAAACTGATTTGGGATATGATAGTTCAAGTGATCAACCAAATTTGGAATTCCATCAGGTCAATAGGTGACAAAAATACCATATTTTGCAACAATGAACATGCTATTAGACAAATAGGAGAAGAACCAGATGATATGCCCCAAAAGGCCACTAAAATTATAAAATTATTGAACACAAGGAACTGGGAGGAGGTAAAGGATCTAGGTGTAGAAGATCGAGCGTAGTTGGTAATGGAAACAAATAAAGCATTGACCAAAAGGTATTTGATGAAGCAAGCTTAGGAATATTGTAGGGCTATGAAAAATAATATCATTACGTTCACAAATAAATTTGATATGTTGTTGCAGTTAGGTTTATCTTCATACTCAGATCAACATAGTAATTTGATGTCCTTGGAAACATTTTATGGAACACTATAAAAAGAGAAATGCAGTGTTGATAAAATGACATGATTAGGCAAGGTCTCTAAAGGGGAGATGATGTTTTCAAAATTACATAATGAATTCCAATTCGGGTGGTAGCTAAAGAACTTGTTCCTAATAAAGCATAAGCATAAGAAATTCATAGAGATAGATGTTCCTTTTAGAAGAATGTCCATGTTCCAGTAGCGAATATGTGACCAATGGAATCATTTAGTGCAGTTTGTAATCTAAGCCCTTAGGAACCTTCTGTCGAGTTTGACGTGAAAACTTTATCTAATATGACAAATTTGAATCATTAAATTATTATAAGTTTGTTATTTCATTTGGTTTATTGACTTCATATATGTTATTTTAATATTTCACTTATAATTAGTTTTATATTTACCGGGATTAGCTAAAATAATTACTGCCTAATTTTGTAGAAAAGGAGTGAACGAACTTAAGAAAAGGGGTTCAAAAGTTTTGAATTTTTTGGCATGTTGTATTGAAAAGCACTGGGACAAATTTTCAGATATCAATATAAATTCTAGTTTCCAAATTTACTTGTAGTATATTCTCACTCATGTGTATGTTATCTTTTTCATTGTATTTTTATTCTATATTATTTTCTTAAATGTGTGAGAGAATCATAATATTAAAAAAAATTACAAGCCATCTTTGAAATGATATTTGTATGATTGATGGAAATTCACATATTTGTATAACATTTGACACGTTTAAAATTCACTTGTGGTTTTATATGAGTAGAGGAAGTATAATTTGTGGTTTTATATGAGTAGAGGAAGTATAATTTAAAATGATTAAAGTATATAACAATCTATTCCATTGAATTCGAAAAATTTCAATGTAGTTCTTCTTAAGTTTTATCCTTGAAATCTTAGCTTCTCAAGGAACTGATTTCTATTCTAAGTTCTCCTACCATTCTTTAAAGCTATTTTGTGTGAAAATTCTATGGATTGGCGTATTAGATCAAAATAAAGAGATCAAAAGAAAGGATTTTAAGCGTTCAAAGGCATCTTTTTAATTTATTTAAATTTCAAACATATATCTTGAAATTTATTTAATTACTTTGATTTTTGGGCATTGACCCTATATCCAATAATTGTCTCTTGGAAAAAATAGGTCATTCAATGTTATTAGTATTTCCATTAATCTAGTGTATTTAATATTAATATTGTAATAATTTTTTATTACAATAATAAATAGCATGGGTTGAAAACATTGTAACCGAGCATGTTGGTTGATGCATTGTTTGATTTCATAGTTGAATATAAAAATAATAGTTATTTATCTTACCCATTTTCTCATTTCAATGGGAGATGGTGTCAATCCCATGCTACTTCTAATAAATTGTAACAATAAATGATAATTAGAACCTAGATTGTGTATAATGGAATTAGAGTGGTTACCATTGGAACTCCATAGTTGAATATTTATGACTACGACATAACATTAAGACTTTTGCATATTTCATTTTTAGTAGATTAGACTTATGTACTTTTTCACATATAGTGTCCAAAAACACCTTATAAGTTTGCACGATTCCTAGATGATAATTAAAGTGAACCATGGAGTATAGAATCTTATTGCTATAATTTTTTTTCCAATATAAAGGGCATAATGTTTTTTTTCATAATTCAACTTTAAAACTAGTGTTAGAGGAGTTGAATTTAAATTATACATGGGTTCACGTTATATTTTAGAAAACCTACAAACATGTTAAGCATTCATTCTAATATTATTTGTTTGTGATCAAAATAATTACTTGAATGGGTTTCCAAATAATTGTAACCATTTTTAAATCTCAAAGTTTAGGACCAATATGTAATCTACTAATAGGAAGGACTATGAAAGAACACATTTGTGAATAGATATCATGTTTTTAATTCTTATTAATATAAATTTCTAACTAAAATTATAATTATGTATATAATAATGTCAACCTTGAATAAATAATTTAATTATAATTTTTACCTTTTCATTATAGTTTTAGAGTTCATTTATCCTTAAATACATTTTAGATTTAAAATAATAATATTTATTTTAAAGTTTTTTTGGTAAGAAAATAAAATTCCTTTCTTATATCTAGACAATGATATACATGTTGGCTTGCCTTGATCTTCCACTAGGGAAACTCGACAAATGGAAATGCCATAGATTTTTAAGCATTCAAAAATTACTAATTTCATCAAAATTCAACTTTAAAAAGCTGCTATCATGGGGTTTATGTCTAACAAAGGAAAAAAATAACATAAAAATGAAATACTAGAAATAAAATTGAGAAAAATAGTCTAAGTCTTCAATAGCTATAATTTCTTTGTTGCTCCTTAGTGAGCAGCTTAGATCTGGGGGAAGAGCTAAATGTGCCTCTATGTGTTGCATTCATTGGTCCAACCCTTATGATGTAAGCTAAAATTTGTCTAGTATTAGTAGTATCTCCTCTCCCTTCATTCCAATAGACCAAGACGCATCCCATTAACATTTTGAGGTGCCAGCATATGCGAATCATGTGTGTGTATTAGTTGAATCTACCTCTGGTGTATATAATATCTGAACCCATTCTACAAATTTTTTAGTGACCTTCGTTTATGATAGGCATTCCCATTCTCCAATAATCTCCCACTCAACCTAGGTGATTTCCTCCTACACCTATGGAAACATATTGTCTCTGTATTGACCGATCAAGGATTCTACCCTTTCTTGGGCCTAAGTGAGACCCATTTATCTATAGTAGTACACTCCTTATCTAACCCTTGCACATTCTCTGGGAATTGCATAATTCATAATTTCACCTAGTTTAGAATCTTGTTGCATTGTGAAGATTCCTTGAAAATGGACAAGGGATTAAAGAGCTAAAGCTAGGTATGACCTTGATGGGAAGGCTTGTGACTTAATCAAACTTGGATACACATTGAATGATGAAATTGAATATTCAAAAGGAGGGCCAGAGGATTTATAGAGGCAAAGGGATAATAAGGCTAAGGATTGTTGAAGTAAATTTGCATGAAAATTGGGAGAGGGAGAGAGAGAACTAATAGATGAAGAAATCAGTTGAAAAAATAGGAGTAAGACTTGCCAAAAATGAAACAACTAAGTGAAGTTAGCTTAAGCATCAGAGAAATTAATTTTTAAAGGATAAATAATTCCTTCTGACCATCAAACCTACGAGTGGGAGAAAAAGGCCATGATTGGTTGCATTTTCCAATTATTTCATGACCTATTTCCATTATTACCCCCAAAATGAAGCTATGGTACTCAAAATTTACATTCTCCATCTCATGTGATGGGGATGCTACACTAAGAAATGAAATTGAAATGAATGCAACCTTTGTGCCTTCAATTATTTGTGATCCAAATTTACTATTGATGTTATAACCTGTCTATGCATTAGTAAACTCCTTTTGTTTCCATGAACACCTGGGATCATAGTTTGGTGTGCATACATAAAGTGTTGTGATTGGAACACATTATTTTTTTATGAGGTGGGGGCATTGTGTCATGTCCACCAATGATTATCCTTGGTGGGGTGACAACCATGCGTGTTAGGGAAACTTGACTTAGTAAAATATTCATGGTGGGCTTGAGCACATGGCTTTATTTTTGTGGAATGCATGTAATGAATCCTTTAAAATGTTTGGGAATACTTCAATGTAATGTGTTAGAGAGGTTAACAATAAGGGATCACATGGCCATCTTAGCCACATTTGGCTAAGGGACAGTAATAAAATATTTTTTTAGTTGGGTTATCCCCATATTAGGGGTTTTTAGGATAAACAATGTGTTTTTGTGAGTTTTTATTATTATTGGTAAGATTAAATTAGTTGTTTTCTCTCAATAATTTTTTAATATGGTGTCAGATCCCTAGGGGGGGGGGTCAAAGATAAGATAGAATCTTGAGGGGTTTTGATAAAAAATCATGAGAATGAAAAAATCCATGGATCTGTGTAACGAGGTGTACAAGAAAACCCATGCCAAGCTTCCTGCTGGTACTATATTTATCTCAAGGATGCATACAAAGTGTTTGAAGGAATGTTTCAAAGAGATGATTCATCATGGTTTGTTTCCTTTAGATTGCATATTTTCAATGGTGAAATGGGTGACTTATGGAAGAGAGAGTTGTTAGTTTTATATTTAAAACATCATTAACAACAATAATAAAATATTATTATTATGGGGGAGTTTAATTTTCTTACATGTAAATGGAAATATTGTTGTAAGAAATGGCAACCCATGCATATCCCTGGGAAATTCAAGGTAAATTTTGGAATTAGACCTAGATGATATGGGAGCATGTTAAATTACCAAATACCCTACATATAAAATTTGAAGGGTGGTAGGGCTTGGAGGTGAGCAGTGTTGGTTCGCTTGGCGAGTTTGGAATTTTTTTTTCAAAGGAAACATAAGTCAAGTTTTAAGGGGGGAATTATTAGGCAAACGGGACTCAATGAAAGAGTCATGGTGGTTTCAAACACATAGTTTTGGTTTTACATGATTTTGTGCTTATGGATTACATCTAATGAGGCATTTAAAAGGATTAGGAACACTTCATTGTAATATGCTAGGAAGATGAGTGGTGAAGGCTCACTTGGACAACTTGGTTGGGTTTTCCTAATGGAAACTAATATAATATTTTGTTAGATGGTTCACCCCCAGATTGGGGTTTTCCAAAATACACATTGTACTTATATGTATTTTCTTGTTGTCGGTAAATTTAACTTTCTTAGTTAATTTCTCTCGATATTTTTGTAACAATGTACCCCATTTTTGACAAAAAAAATATTTATTTTAAAATTATAATCATAATGTAGTTTTACATTTTCAACAGAATAATTCTTTATAAATTTTAAATATTAACTACTTTTATTTATTATGAAAATTCACTATCGTAATTAATAGTTATATTTGTATTTATTTTTTATAATAAAAATGTTTTATTATTATAATTATTATTATGATTATTTCATATATAATTTCCACATGATGTATAATAGTTGGTGACATGGTGTTTTTCTAAGGCACTCTGTGGGAAAAAATTCACTCATTGTGGATAGTGTGGGCTAGGCTGGGTGCACTCTTTGGGTGATTTTGATGGCTTAGATGCCCCTAGATCATAGCTTCTCAAGCTACAAGCTAGACATGCCAGTCATCCCAAGACGTACATTACCTAATAAAAAAAAAAAACTTAGTATTTTATATTTAATAAGAATATTTAATATTTACAATTTATAAATTACAAAAGGGTTTATTTGTTAGAATGTAAAAATAAATTATTATTATAATTTAAAAACAAATATTTTTATCTTAAAATAAATATATTCAAGTTATGAATGAACTTTAAAACTATAATAAAATATAAAAGTTATAATTAAGTTATAGAATTAGATTGGACTTACTTATTTTATATATATTTATGAGTTTAGAGAGAAATTCATATTATAAGAATCTAAAACATACTTTTTTCAATAAATTCATTTATTTTTGATGATGGATCATGTTGATTGGTCTGAGATGTTAAAATTTAAAGTTGGTTGTGATTATTCCATTTTTTTTAATCAAACATTTTTAAGGGCACTCATAATTTTGTTGCTAAATGTGAAATTTGTGAACAAAACAATAGTGAAATAATAAAAAATTCTCAAGCATTACAGCCACTACAAGTTTCAACATCTATTTGGAAATTTCCATGGATTTTATAATGAGATTTTCGAACTCGAAAAAAAATTAACCATCATGGTGGTAGTTGAATAACTCTCTAAACATACCCACCTTTTGGGATTAGCACACCCATTTATGCCCTCCATAGTTTCCCAAGTCTTTAGGGATCCATTTTTTTAGCTACATGGCATGCCCACATTAGATGTGTGGGATTGTGATCCCATTTTCACTAGAATTTTTTTGGAAAAATATGTTAAACTACAAGGAACATAATTGAACATGAACACTTCCTTTCCTCCCTAAAAATATTGTCTCTTGAGGTGGTGAACAAATGATTGGAAACATAATTACTATGTTTTCAGGCGATTAATGACACCAATGGATTCACTAGCTACACCTTGTTGATTATATAATACCACTTATCATTTGCCACAAAAATGTAACCATATGAAGCCATTTATGGCCAAAAACTTCCTTCAATTTCTTCTTATTTACTAGGAACATCTAAGTTTCAAGGTGTTTATCACCCACGTAGTATTAGAGTAACCATTCTATGCACACCTAAAGAAAACATGGTTTTGGATACAAATTGAATGAAGCAATAGGATAAACAACATCACTCTAAGAACTGTTTTGAAGGGGACTATGTGTTCCATAATATTTATCCCAATAATTAGTTAAAGAAAATAGATCCTAGAAGCTGACAACAAAATTTTATGGGCCTTATAAAAAACTCTAACACATTGGACAAGTTAACTATCAATTGTATCTTTTGGCCCACTTCGAGATTCACCTAGTTTTTCATGTGTCTTATTGGAAGAAGGTTATGGTACCACATTTTTTAGTCTA
Source organism: Pinus albicaulis (assembly GCA_034641835.2). Classification (NCBI taxonomy): domain Eukaryota; kingdom Viridiplantae; phylum Streptophyta; class Pinopsida; order Pinales; family Pinaceae; genus Pinus; species Pinus albicaulis. The sequence goes on from CM076577.1 coordinate 658,642,319, forward strand.
GAGTAGCTTTTCAGAAATTAATGAAGGGGGATCCATTTGGTTTCAATGGGAGCTAATGTTGGCCACAAGAGAACAAAAATTGCACCATTCTATAATTTGATAAGATATAATATAGTGGAAGGATACATAGTTAGATGACACCACAGGGGAACCAACAATGATAAATTACAAAATAATTCACACCTCCAATATTGAAGAAAACACTACTTTTGAAGGTGGATGACATGTTAGGCTCCTACCCATCTCTCTACTTTTGGGTACTTATTAGTTAGTTAATTAATCTGTAAGACCACCTTTTTTTAATAACTCTCATTATGTGTTTAGTGGGTTGTATTTGAATAATATCAATACCCTTAGAGTTAGGATTTGCAGTTAGGGTTGGTTTGTCAACTTCACCGTCCATGGATCGTGGGTTTTATTTTTTTTTAAAGTATAAGTATTGTATTTGAGCTTTAATTTAAGGAGGTTTCCCCTTAGAAGAGGTCGATCAACATTGCTCTCCCTTTTTTGGATTATAAACACAAGGGTTATATCTTGTGATTTCAAGATCATTAAATCTCTTATTTATTTTTCTGTAGTTTATAATTATTCAATAATTTCGTAGTAATCACTCTTTATGCTAGATAAGTACATTACGTTATGACTTATAGTGGAGATATGGTGTCTAAAAATTTTGGTTCACTTGGAACAAAAAAATTGGATAGGGAAAGGAAGGCTTGACATAGTGAATCCTTAATAAAGTGTGCCGAGACAAATTTTGATTTGTCTAGGACATGAATTGAAGCACTCTAACTAGTTATGGGATAGATCAGGGCTTGGATCTCAAGATAAATATTAACTAGGAGAATTTCTAAAATATGGGTGGTGTAAAATGTCTAGTAGATTCAAATAATCAACAGATACTAGAGATAGAACAATATATAATAAGGGAACATATGTTATTATCTAATTAACAAAAATATAATAACAATATAAAGGATAAGGAATGTCACACATTAAGAATGCTAAAATATTAATAAATAACTATGCCACTTTGAAAATGCAACCTCCTCCATAGATTGTGTTTACAAATAAACCTTGATGATTCCTAAGATTGAATATTATTGGTGTACCACTAATGAAAACATTAATATAATAGTAGTAGAGTAGTATCCCAATATGTAATGTCCCTAGCCACTTGTTGGCCAATGCTATGTAACCATAGCCTAAATTTCTCCAATTAATTCCCCAATATTCTTATGGAAGCACATTATTGCGATTTCAAATATTAAACCATTACCCATTAATTGGCCTTGTAAATTTTAGAGCCTTGTTTTAATTCTGGGTATTAACCTTAGCTTGAATTTACAAAAATTGTGTATAATTAATGAACAATTAATGCCATAATTAGGGTTTACACACAATTGATCTAAGAAATATGCACAAAAATTATAATTATCATATAAAACCTTAATCAACAAAATCTAGTATGTGCATAATGAATTTTTATTCAACAAACTAGGGTTATGTGCAATATATTAAACCCACACACTATGGAATGATACATTCATGTAATTATGCATAAATTACCATGTAACAACATGAAACATCGTAAAATAGCACGTGAAAGCTATTTAACCTCATGATTAACCAACAATTACACATATATATGTGAATATAATCATCCACAAAATAGTACAAATGGAATTATAAACATTTTAACACAAAACCCATGAATCTAGGGTTCCAAGCATAATTCCTTAAATGAACATAACATTAACAATAACAGTTATTTGTATAAAAATGTTTGACTAGTTGTAGGCTCTTCATGTTCCACTTGAACATAGACCTCGTGGGTTTTCAATTTCAACCACAGGTAACCCTTGAGCTAGGGTTGCAACTCCATGGGAAACGATAAACCAAACATAGCCATACGTCCATGACCAAGGTGCCAACCCAACAATCATGACTCCAACCATAAGCTTTGATTCCCTAAATATGTGCCCAAGTGGCACACCCTTCTCCAAGACTTCTTTGTCCCTCTATTATGCCCACATTTCAGGCAACCTTACGAACATATAAGAAATTCTCAACTCTGGACTTTCAAGAGATTATCATGCTCTAGGTCTCCAGGAAGCCTCTAGGCCATAAAACGAAATAACTACCAATTATTTTACAACCCAATCTTAGGGCTCACCAGCTCGTTGGTTAGGACCGAAGTCCAAAATCATATCAAAAACATCATAATAACCAGGATCATAATCATGATAATAATAATCATGCCTCCATTTCATTACTAGGCATATATATACTTTTTCATCATTACATGGCTTCTCTCAACCATGTGGCACACCCTAAAGCTATGTGGCCCCTAGGTGTCCTCAACACCAACATGTTTCCTATTACCATGGAGTTGCACATCCCCACATACTCTTAATGTGGAGTGGCATCTAGAGCTAGTTTATTTTCTTATTATTAAAATACATGCAAATCACATTATATTTACAATCCTGGCCCTCCTTCCACTTAACTGAAATTTTCATATATGCATGAGCATGCGGGCCCCAAAATATATAACATAAATGCATAGTCACGTAAGCCCATAAACAACTCTGGATCACTATCTTAATTATTATATAAATTAGACTCACAAGCCTACATATCACTGTACATATACTTAACTCATCTTAGATGAGCAGATTTATTATATTCCTCCCCCCTTTTTTATGCTTTGTCCTCAATGCATCATATATTCGTAATCTACATTTTCTACTACAAAGTAACTTGAGATCACATTCTATAGTTGCAAGTACATTTTCTCACGGATGTATTCATGTTGGGGTATCTTCTACACTTCTAGTGCCATCTTCCCAACAACAAGATCTAGAGGTCATTATCCAATGTTGACAACTGTGCAATCTCAATTTCATCATCATCAAACCTAGAGGACATCAAAATGATAACATTAATATTTGTAGTATTTCTATTTCACATATATAAGCATATATAAGTGCATACACGCATATATTTTCTTTCTTTCTTCAACAAAAATTACTAGCCAAGTGGATATAATTATTAATAAAGACATTAGGAAAAAAATTAAATTTCATGTAGTTCAAAAAGCCATAGTCCTATCTCGCTTCTAAGTTCCTCAATCACAAGCATGGTCCCTGCATAAAACCATATATCCTTAGTTTCTATTGTTGTAATATTTATTTTCTCCGTTCTTACTACTCTATTTGAATTTATATAAAAATTGACCTTGTCCAAGCTATATCAAACATGTTAAAAGTTGCTACGGCTTGAAATAAAAGCTAGTATTCATGGCATTCACACATGTTATGACATGTCATAAAACCTATCATAAATTCTCATTAGTCTTTCCATAATACTTAGAATGTCCCTGTTACAATGATGTTGTATACATGCTAATAAATGTCATAAGACCTATTACAATATTCCATAAGATTGTCATAATCCACTTGTATACTTGCTACAACTTGTTATCATCTTGTGATAAACTAGTCATAAAACCTATTATAAATTTTTTTATAAATGTGTTATAACCTATTATCACCTTGTCACGCACCTATAAAAAATTTGTGATGACCAGTCATTAATTTGTCACTAACCTATGACAAACTTGTGGCAACCTGCATATCGACTTGTTCTAGAACCTATAGTAAACTTTTCATCTACCCGTGACAAGTTTATCATAAACCTATTAAGAACCTATCGCCAACCTCTGGACATTCTACATGTAAAATGTTGTTACAACTAGTAATATACTTGTCACCTATCTATGAGAAATTGTTACATAACCTATAATATACTTGCAGAAAATTTATTATACCATTTGTGTCATGGTTATACCATTTATACCTGGTTATATCACTTATATAACTGCAACAAAAACCTGTATATAATCTCTGCCTAAAGTTCCTGCATTAAACATGTTGGGAGCTAAACTTGCATATCTTTACCTACCTTTTTATCCTATTTCCCTTCCTCGTTCGTATCATTAATAGTCAATTTATGTCCTAAACCACACATGTATACCTCTTGTCATGTCTCTATGGATTATTTAGTCAATGAATCATATTCGTAGGGGAATATTACCAAAGCTTCTTGCTAACTTCATTATTCTTGCAGATTTGGAGGTCGGATGACCAAGTTCGTAATTCCTGGGAAAGTCATCTAGCTAGTAGCATTATCTTGGGATAACAGTTGCAACAGTGGAAAAAATTCAAATTTATCTCTCTACAATATTTTTCATTCATTTTTTTTATCACAACAACTATGTTAATATGGGCAAACAACTATTGTAATTTCAAGTATTGTTAATGTAATAATTTGTATAAGGGAGATTACAGAGCTTTGGAGAGGAGTTTAGCATACGAGATAATTGAGAGTCTGTAACAATAATTTGTTAATCCATTTCAGTTTAATGTAATTCACCTTTCTGATCTCTTCTTTGTTTTGTGATTATATCGCAGCCCTGATCAGGGAGTTGGACCCATTATCCTGACGAGGTGTCGTTGAATTAATGTGTGTTAGTTTATTTTAATATATCACATCTTTCCTTTATTACTGTAACAATTTAATGTGATTGGTATGAATCTTAGATGTTTTCAATATAGTCACTATTACAATTTATTATTGTTAACATTTCGCTTTTGTTGTAGTGGGTTACTGTTTTGCATAGTCAATTGAATTTGTGATTGATACAAAATTATGCAATTGTTATCTACATACACTTTGCATGTTAGCCTTGAAATAACCAAACACATCCCATATTGATAATTAATGTGGGAAAGGGTTTAATAATATCATTCATACTTGGACAAAAACATTTTGGTACCATTGTCGAGGAGGTTATCAAAGGTGCAAGAACACAACTTGTATTGATCTCAAAATTAATCTCTCCTCTTGGGGAGGGAAGTTTTTCTTACCTCCTCCGGGTCCTGATCTTTAATTGCTTCATTTTTCTATTGATTTCTTAGGGGCCACTCTCTTATCTCGAGGAGGAAAGTTTTCTTGTCCTGCTTCAGGTCTTGAGCTTAATATTTCTTGATTGATTTTCTTCTTTTCTTTTTTTCTATGTTAAAACCACTCTCTCGTCTTAGGGAGGGAATTTTTTTTTACCCTGCTCCAGGTCCTAAGCTGCAATAATTGTTTTAATTTTTTTCCATCACCAATTGCATGAAAAATTATCCAAATAAAAGGGCCATAGGAGGACACCCAAAGAGAGGAAGGAAGGATTTAGGAATAATTACCTACATCCAAGAACTCATCACAAAAGTGGAATTGGAAGCATCTTCATGGACCCCTGTCAGGGTGAGAACTTAGATGAAATCTGAGGGGCAGTCTGTCATGCAACCAATACTATCCTTGGTAGCAGAAGAACCCATTTCGACAACAGAAAGAGAGGAAGTAGCAAGTAGAGGATAAGAGGAACTGGGTATTCCAAGTGTAGGAGAATAATAAATGATGGAATTATCTTTGCCATGTGATCGAGTAAGTGCTCTTAAACAATCTCAACGATCTGTTCAAGAACAAATTCATCTGTCTGTTGTAGAACCACCAGAACCTATTGAGGTCTGGAGTGAATATTGAAAAATTTCATGGCACCTCGAACTTCCTCAATATAATTCCCAATTGGAGATATTAGAGTTGATGCACCAATGAGGCCCATTCCTTTGAAAAGATTGCCTAATTTCCATGGGATTTCCTCTGAATATCTAGACACATTCGTTTTTGAATTTGACATCGTCTTTTAGGGTTACGACTATATAGTTGATTCTCAGAAGTTGAAAATATTCCTTGCTACCTTGAAAGGGACGGCTCAACAATGGTTTATGGGTTTAGTGGGAAAAACTATCACCTCATGGCATGACATGAAGAATATCTTCCTAGAGAAGTATCTGGATTACTGCAAATCCTGAGATATCAAGGAAGAAATATTTAAATTTATGAAGAAGGAGGATGAGAATATGGAGGATTGTGTGGATCATTTCAAATATACTTTGCAAATCTCAGGACATAGTGACCTAGATAAGGACATCTTGAAAATAAAATTTCTCCTGGCATTAATGGAGGAGTCTCTGAAACTTTTGAATATAGTAGGGAAAGGGGATATATCGAAAAAATATTTCGACACCATCTACAAATTATGTATTCAGTGTTCACGAGGAGCTGTAAGGAATAACCAGGGAATGCAGACCCTTAATACATGCAGCAGAGGAGTTAAGAAGGTAGAAATTGGAAAATTGCTAGATAATTTAAGGATCGATATCTTGAGTACGTTATTTGCTTAGATAGATACTTTACAAGAAAAACAGAAGCAAATGGAATTGAAGAAGACCATGGCCATATTCTTCCCTCAATGAAGGAAGAGCATCCATCGAAGGAATTTCCATTGAATACTGTTGAGGCTTGTGCAATATGTGAACATAGTCAGTCTACCAGCTCATGTCCTTCTCTTCCTGGACTAAAGGCAGTATTTTAGGGAGAAAATGAAGAGGTAGATCAACTGTACTTCATGGGTCCCAGAAAACCATGGCAGTCGTGACCACCAAATATGAATCAAGGTATGTCTCTGGACCTTTCTCAATATTTCAGTAATTTAAATATTGGCCCTTAGTCGGTACCTTTTTCACGTGCATGGCCTCAATATTGTCAACCCACCTTGGCATCCTTGGTTCCCTAAGTCTATCTCAAACCCTTCATGGTATTAGAATTGGCATGAACCTTCTCCTCCTAGAAATTTACCCCAACCTATGCCACAACAACAACTTAAAGTTCCTTCTGTTATTCCCTCCAGTAATCCTCCCCTTCATCCCCATATTCCAATCCAACCTAATCCAAATCCTAAAAATAAAGGAGTTCAGCAGGATGACACTCTCAACCTTCCTTCGTATAGCATCTCTATCGCAGAATGTAATGAGATAAATCTATGATCTGGTCGAGTAGTGAATGCTCAGACTCCACCAATTATCGTTGAACAAGTTCATGACGAAGTTTCAGAATCAGAACCTTGGATATTTGAGGATAAATCAAACCAAGAATCTATAAAAAAAACCCCCTCCTCAATAAACTATTACTCAAGGATGCCAACTAATCCACCTTATCCTAAAAGACTAGCCCTGAGTAAACAAAACCCTCTATCAGAGTTTGAATTTGTAGGAGAACTGCAAAAATTATTTTTCAAAATCCCCTTACTTCAAGCTGTGAGGGATGTACCAATTTACATTAAGACGATCAAAGAATATTGTTCCAAAAATCCAAGAAAAAAATCAAGGGACCCTCTCACCATTCATGTTATGGGGAAGCTCTCTGACATCATGCTGAGAATGTCTATACTTGTTAAATGTGGGGATCTAGGTAACCCAATTCTGATAGTGTAGATTAACGGGGCTGACATCCTAAATGTGTTGGTATATTTGGGAGTTGCAATAAATGTTATCACCTCTGAAAATATGCTTACATTAGGTCTAAAAAATATTAAACCAACCCCTATCATCCCAGAATTGGAAGACATATCTACAGTAAGACCAATATGGAAGTTCGAAGACATAACTATTTTAATAGACTCATGGCATCATCCTATTGATCTCTTGGTATTACAAACAAAGTCCCCAGCTAGTGGCCACCCTTTGATTTTAGGAATACCTTAGCTTTCAACTGTAGACGCCTATATAGGGTTTCCGTCAGGAAACATGGTAATATCTAATTGGACGGTCACAAAGAATCTCATTCTTTATCCCGTTGCAGAACCAAGCCCATCAGAAAAATCAACATTCAAAAAAAATCCCCTACCCTTAGAAGGGTTAGAATCTGAAAATGAAGAACTCAGACTAGTAATTACCATTGGAAAAACCCTTTATTTAAAAAATTAAATGGAGGATGATGCCATCAGTACTTTTATCAACAACCCCCATTCTGTTTTTGACTCAACTCGTCAATTCCTAGAATTTTTCATGAGCTGAAATATGTTGGAAACCATTGAACTAGAAACTTAAGTTGAAGATGTTCCTATATTTTCACCTCGTGACATCATCCCAATTGAAATTGAACCAAGGAAGACATTGAACATTAGCCTGAACCTTTCATCATCTTAGACTGAACAGATCCTGAAAGTCCTTCAAGACCATAAGGAAGCTTTTGCCTGGGACAATACAGATATGAAGGGAATCCATGCTGACTTATGCACTCATCATATATACATTAAAGAATATTTTCAACCTATGAGACAACCCCAGAGAAGAATGAACCTCGACCTAAAAAACATTGTCAAAGACGAGATTTAGAAGTTACTGGATGTAGGATTTATTTACACCATCTCGGGTCGCCAATGGGTATCCCCATTAGTTATTGTTCCTAAAAATAATGGTAAATGGAGGATTTGTGTGGACTATAGGGAAGTAAATAAATAAACCCAAAAGGATCGTTTTCCCTTTCCATTTATTGACCAAGTCCTGGATACTTTAGCTGGAAAGAATTTTTTCTCCTTTATGGATGGGTTTAGCGGGTATAACCAAATCCAAATAGCTCTTCAGGATTGGGATGAAACTAATTTCACATACACTTGGGGATCCTTCTTATACGGATTCCTTCCATTTGGTATTTGTAATGCGCCTGCAACATTTCATAGGGCAATATTGGGAATTGTTTTAGATCTATTCAGTGATAGTGTCGAGATTTATATGGATGACTTTACCCCATACAAAGATTCATTTGAAGAAGGATTGGAAAAATTAGAAAAGGTGCTCAAAATATGAAAACAAATACATGTTTCTCTAAGTACAATAAATATCACATGATGAGGGAAGAGGGAATAGTTCTGGGACATCTGCTTTCAACCGCTGGAATTCGAGTTGATCCTACCAAGGGATAAGTAATATTACATTTTCTAGTACCCAAGACACCAACACAGGTACATAGTTTTATTGGCTACATCAGCTATTATAGAAGTTTTACAGAACTTTTTTCCAAAATAGCATCTCCACTTTTTCAGCTATTGACTAAAGATGTCGAATTTCTATGGACAAATGACTGTGAAGTAGTTTTTGTGAAGATCAAGGAACTAGTATGTGAAGCTTTGATCTTACGAGGTCCTGACTGGAAACTCCCATTTCATATCCACAATGATGGTTCTCAGACAACAGTTGGGGCAGCTATGGGACAACAGGAGGACAAGAAACCATATGAAGTCTATTATGTCAAGAAGAATTTGACTCTTGCTGAATTAAAATATACGGTAACTAAAAAAGAGTTCATGGATTTTATTTATGTTGTTAATAAATTCTGGAATCACATTGCTAGATATCATACTTTTGTGCACACTTCTAATGGAGAAATTAGGTACTTGATGAATAAACCTATCACCCTCGTTCGTATTACAAGGTGGTTATTGTTAATTCAATAATTTTACATTACCATTGTATATAAACCAGGGAAAGATAATGTAGTTGTTGATTTCCTGTCTAGGATAGATACTAGCAATGAAGGTACACCTATAGAACATAGTTTTCCTCATGAACCTATTTTTTCAATTTCTACTCATACTCCGGGGTATGCAAATATTGTTAATTATCTTTCTACAAGGAAGGTGCCTCATCATTTTTCATACAGGGAACAACAAAATATTATTCATCATAGTGCACGTTATTCATGGATAGCGGGATATATTTTTCATACAGGCCTCGACCAACAAAACCAACGCTATGTAGGAGAAGATGACATCTATGATGTTGTGAAGTCCATTCATGATGGTCCTTGTGGAGGAAATTTTGCAGATAAACAGACATTTCACAAGGTGTTATAGATGGGATACTACAGACCCTCCATCTTTTAGGATGCGAGAAATTATGTGTGAAGATGTGATAGTTTCCAGGGGATGGGTTAGCTTGGTCTATCTGATGAAATGTCGTTACAAACCCAAGTAGTCCTTAAGCCCTTTGAAAAATGGGCTATTGATTTTTTCGGTCCTTTCAATCCAACTTCAGATCAGAAAGTTCATATTTTGGTTTGCACTGATTAAGTAATGAAGTTGGTAAAAGCCAAGGCTATTGTGAAAGCAACAAAACAGGTTGTATTTGAATTCTTATTCGAAGAGAGTTTTTCTCGATATGGTGCTCGGACAGACACAATTTTAGATGGGGGAGCGCAATTCACATCACATATGATAGAAAGGCTTATGAAAAAGTATGGAATTTAGCATAGGGTGACATCTCCATGCCATCCTTAGGGGAATGGCCAAGTGGAAAGCAAAAAAAATGTATTAGAAAATATTATCACAAAGCCTATGGAAAGACATCGCTGAGATTGGGCTGAAAAAATTCTTGAAGCTCTATGGGCATATAGAACAACATGATAGAATACAACATGGTTTTGACCATTTGAGATTTTCTATGAAAAATCCCCATTGTTTCTAGTGGAATTCAAGATTAACACACTCAGAACAACTCTTGAAGTATGATTAGATATTTCAAAAGCCCAGAAACACCGACTGGAATAACTAAATGAGCTGGATGAAATTTGTTTAATGGCTATCCAGAAAACTACTACAATCTAGTAGTAGAGAACAAAATGGCATGACAAATTTATCAAGAATAAGGTGTTTCATAGAGGGGATTTGGCATTACGCTATGATTCTCACTTTAAGTAATTTAAAGGAATGCTCTTCTCTCATTGGATGGGACTTTTTGAAGTTGATGCGATGTTTGATAATGGAACTATCTAACTTGTCACAATTGATGATACACATGCTTCTTTCATATTAAAGGGACATCGTCTCAGACTTTATCATGACCTAGATTCTAAGGATGCCTTCATCAAATATCTCTCTGAGAAATCTAGTTTGAGGTTTTTAGTGCAAAGAATTCCTCCTCTACATCCTCTAACTTAAAAAAAAAACTATATAAAATAATATATGTAGATAAAATATTGTTACTACTAAATTGTTTTGATTTCAGGTACTATCACTATCGTGCAATTCTATGGAGATATAAATTTCCTTAAGTACCTGGTGTTGTTACTCCTTCGGTGTTGTTACTACGATGTTGTTACTCCTCTGGGTGGTCGAAATTTTTCTAAGTACCCATTGTTGTTACTCCTTCGGTGTTGTTACTCCTCCAATGTTGTTACTCCTTTGGTGTTTTTACTCCATAAATTTTTTCAAAGTACTTGATGTTGTTACTCCTCCAGTGATGTTACTCCTCCGATATCATTACTCCATCAATGCGGTTACTCCTCTGAGGGTGTTATTCCACCTAGGTAAGTTTCCAGGTATGTCCTCGATCAAATTTTGTGGATTTTATTAATAATTATTTTGACATGACATTGACATGACCGTGGATGGTCATCCCTTAGTTGGGGTGAGGTATTATCATAACTGACACAATGGCTTAATCAAATCGTAATGATGATTTTTCAATGTCATCATCAAACAATTTTCCAATACATAGACTTCTTGGGGCCCTTGTTTTGAAATTAAATAGCTTTTGAGTTGTGGCTAGTATGTGGTAGAACGCAACCATGGTAGGCAGAGAGATGTCAAGTTTGCGAAGGAGTAAAGGATATGTGTCACGACTATTGCGGGAGCAAGCATAGATGGTGAAAGAGTGTGGCAGGAAATAAGCAGTAGAACTCCCGACTAACAGAAAGAAAAAGAAGACAGCCGAGCAATAAGAAAGGAAGAATTGTCAGTCACGTTGGCAACATAACAAATAGGCAGTCGGTCAGGGGAAAGGAGGGTTGGTGGAGATGGGATCAGGCAATAGGGAGCCATAAGAGAGCTCTCTCTGGGTTGTACTATTCTCTCTTCCTCTGTATCTCTGTGTTTCTCTATGTCCAATAGGACCTCTTTGTATTCTGTTCCATTCGAGCTCATGTTGATGAGCCTTGTAATAGCTTGTCACTTATATTTGATGCATAATATAATCAGAGGTTACTCTTTTGGATATCTATTATGGTCTGGAATGAATAGTTTCACTAGCAATTTTAAATTTTATTTATTGCAATTTTGAATGCATCTCTGAGAGATATATTTCATGGAACGTTGTTTTTCATTTTCTTAGACCTTTGACATACCTCTGATTTACCCATACTAATGTTTTTAGGTCGATACTGATCGATTCCATACCTTAGTAAGGTCATGGCATGCCTCGGGTGAGACTCTTGACTCTTCGGAGCAGGGTGAAAATGTCGGCATGATGCTAGACTACAGCGGAAAACCTTGTTGGCCCTTAACCTGAACCCAGGTCTTATTTGCAAGACCTGTACTCTCGCCAGCAAATGGTTCCATTTTCGGGACATGAGATTTCATTTGGGAGCTAGATCATGGTATCTCGGATCTTTGAAAAAGAAATACGAAGTTGGTGGGATAACCACCTAGATCAGCTCATTGCTCAGCAAGCTGAGCTGAGATGACAGAAGGAGAAAATGATCAAAAGCCTGGTTCTATTCTCTGACTCTGCGAGTGATACCTACGAAATATTTTGGGGAAAGTTCCCTGAAGAACTCTATAACTATTTGTGGAGGCTTTAGACCAAGGCGGTCAAAGGAAATCCATGGAAGGTCAATCATAAGTGGGCGCATGGGGATCTGGTGGCCCTTCATTGGTTAAACACCGATTTAACCTGATCTGTATATTTCTGGGTGGAATCTACCTTGGAAAAATACATAGTGGAGTTTGCAGCAGAGTGCTACCATTCTTTCTCGAGAGCATAAGATACATTCAGATTTAGGTTAAGGGGGAAGCTACTGAAAGAGATCCCATTGTGGATTAAAGCATTGATGGTAGATGAAGGAATAATGGGATTCCAAGAAGCAGATATGGAAGCATAAAACCTCTGGTGACGCGGGAAGGGATTAAGGGAGAGATGCTACAAGAACAGTGAAAAAGAGTAGTAGGAGTATGGATGTTGAGACTTCTAACAGGCTCGGGGAGCGACGAGCACATTGGAGGGTGTAGATTGCAGAAAGGTGGCGAGAGAGAGTGATAAAGGAGTTGAAGAGACAGGAAAGTGGTCGAAAGGACAAATAGGAGGCACCTCATATGACGAAGGAAATGGAAAGTCAAGTGGGTCCCCACGATATAGGAGGGGCCGTTAAAGAATTTTGGCAGGTGTATAGGAGCCCAAACCAGATGGATAAAGGAAAGAAGTCTGACAGAGAAGGTATAGATGCGTGCCCAGAGGAGGTGTCCGATGTGGAGGTGCATGTTGCAATGGAGAAACTATTCCAAGAAAGGTCGACGTGCATATCTCAAGGTATTCCTATTCCCCAAAGTTCAAGTAGCTCTAGTCCCAACCTTCCCCTGGTGCTCTATCAACCCCTAGGTGAAATTTTTGTTAAGTTGTGTGAATTAATTAAGTTGCATAGTATTCAATCCCCAGCAGTAATACATACTAGTAGTAGGATTTCTAGTGGTACAATCTCGCAACCAGGAAGCAACGACTTTTTTTTAGTGATGCCTACTCAAGTGAACATGGCGGGATCACTTATCAGTATCGAGAGTTCTCTAGGAGGGGTAACAATGATGTCGAACAACACTGGTACCTATGTGAGGCCATATGGAGGGCACAACAGACACCAGATGTGGGGAAGTTGATAGAATTTTAGACCACCCTTAGGGAGAGAGCCCTATGTTGTTTTATGAAGTGGTCTGAAGCTCATCAGAATCCAGCGATGGCAGATGTGAAGAGGGATTTAATTAAGGAGTTCAAACTACACCAAACAGACCAACAAGGCCTGTCAGAAATGTGGGAAATCAAGCAGCGGGAAGGAGAGACTGCTTGGGATTTGATGTGGAGATTCAAGGACACAATTGGAAAACTCAGCTATCCAATTTATCCAAACCATTAGAGGGATTGGTTCATTAAATCTCTAATACCTTTGATCTGAACTCCATTAACTCAACAAAGGATCGAGACGTTGCAAGACACACTAGAGTAGGCGATGAAGATAGAAGCTATGGCGGGTTACCGACAAGATTTTAAGGGAGGAGCAGTGCTACAATACCCCTCTATAATGGGTCTGCAGAATCAAATAACAAGTTTGACAAAAAAACTTAAGGAAATTCAACCAATGCGACCACCGAGACCGAATGTATGGTGAACGCATTGTCTCATGGAAGGACATGTGGTAACTGAATGTCCACGGTTGCAGGGGCAGAATGTGGGGACATCGACTGCAAGGGCACAGGGGGCTCCACCATTAGGAGGAGTTGTGAAAATAAACACCCAGAGAATATATCCACCACAACAGCAATACACATGATTCCCTGCATAACAAAGTCCAACCACCAATGAGTACTATGAAATATGTAAGAATATGGGCCATTAACCTCACCTGTGTCTGATTTTACAAAAATATTCCAACATTCCAAATAATACATACTGTGAGATTTGTGCCTCAACAACACAGGGCATAGAGTAGTGTCGAGCTCTGGAAGGACTGGTGGAACAGCTGGACCGGCCTTCATACAGAGTGAATGAAGCTCCTCGAGGAAGAAGAGAAGGTATGGGAGGGGGCTGAGCAGGAGGTAGAGGTCCAGTAAGATGCTACAACTACGACTAGGAAGGACATGTAGCTAGATAATTTCCACTCCTTATAAGACCTTGGTGTTCCCAGTGCTGGGATAACACACACGCAATAGAATATTGTTCGGAGCTCATCAAAAGATGGGAGGAAGAGCTAGACAAAGGGGGGGAAATTTAGTAAATGTAGAAACCAAGTTAATGGGAACTCATAAAATGAAAAATGTGGCCATAATAACATGAGGAGGAAAAATAATGGGGGAATATGCACGTACTATGGACCCGATAAAATTGATCAGGCCAGCATCCCCAAAACTCCTGATCAAAGCAGAACAACAGAAACAATTTTTTCAGGAAGCAGCAGAAATGTTTTCCCAACTCAGGGGAAACAAAGGAATTGAGTTACAAAAAACCCAGGAAGACAATGAAGCCCAAGGTAATTGTGAAGCTTTGATCCAGGAGTGGTTCCATCTATTCCTCAAAATTGTTAACAACACACCAATGCTAGAACAGCTAAAGCAGAACCTGGAAGGGGTGCTGAAGAAGAGTACAGGAGAAAGAGAATCAATAGAGGAAAACCAGAAGTATGTACAGAGAATAAAGATAAATAAAATAAGGATGGGAAAGGAATTCCGAGTGAACACACAAGTTGCGGGTTTCCAAATAAAAGACACCATGCTTGATTTGGGATCTGATGTCAATATCTTGCGAAGAAAAACTTAGGAAGCATTAGGAAGGCCAAGATTGACATATTCACCAATTAAACTTCAGATGGCGAACCAATATTGCATTGTATTCATTGGAAGATTGGAGGAAGTTGAAGTTGACATTGCAGGGGTAAAGACATTTACGGACTTTGAAGTCATCGACATTATGGGAGATAAATATCCTTATCCTACACTATTAGGGATCGATTGGGCCTCTGAAAATTATGCAATAATAGATCTAAAAAAGGAACTGATGATCTTCAAGGATGGGGAGATCAGAGTCACTTAGCCACTCGACCCGTACCAAGGACCAAGATATACAGAGACTATGGATAACAGAGAAGATGCTCAGCTTCTGGATCATCTCTATCAAATGACCACATGAAGAAGAGAAGTTTACATTAATCCAACAGAAGAAGGCTATGTAAGCTGGAGAAGAATATAAAGGTCAAAATTGGGCTTAGAAATAGCTTGGGATGATTGGCAGCAAGGAGGGTATGAAACTAATACAGGGAGATGCGCCAATATTGGAAGAATCAATTGGATCAGGACCAAGGTTTGAGAATACCCAATCTTATCTGATATGAAGGCTGTAAATATTTTCATAACTAAGATAGAAAATAAGGTACCAGAAAGCCAAAAAGTACCATTGTTGAACATGGCATTACAGTCCACATCCACGAGATGGTGGAGTAATCATTGCAACTCACTGACACAATGGGACAAAGTTGCGGCAACACTAAAAGAAATATTTAAGCAAGAGGAAGGGCCCTGGAGTAAGGACAAGTACCAAGGGGACTCAGACCCCAGAAACCATCTAAAGAAATGTGAGGCACAATGGAGAAATAAGGGATATCCAAAAGAACTATGGGTACACCAGTTTATCCACTCTTTAGATGTAATTCCACAGGCTCGGTACCTGACGGAGGAAAAAAAAAGAGGGGCCAACAAATGGCAGAAAGTTGTGGAAAACTTCACACAGTGTTTCTTGTTTCAAGGAAAAACAGAGCCAGTTACACAAGCTTTGCAGGCTATCAAGAAGGTATTGTTCTTCCTAGATATTCAAGAGAGGGATGAGCAGTCGCTTCAGTACCAAGGTGTCAAACAAAAGGTGGCATGTCAAAAGATAAATAGTGATATGGATGATGACAATCTGGAGGATCTCAGGCACCTGTATTTTGAAGAAATAGAGGGGGAGAGGGATATCAAGGAAGAACTGACAACAGAAGGGATCCATCTACTACCACTAAAAACCAAGAAATTAAATATTGGGATAGAAGACAAGCCTAAACTAGCGATAATTAGCGACTATTGGGATGAACAAACAACTAAGGAAATATTCAGTTTGCTGAATTAATATGAGGACTTGTTTCCTTCATCAGTAGCATATTTAAAGGGAATAAAATGGGAGATGGGAGAGATGCGGATAATACTAAAGCCCAACACAAGGCCTGTGAAAGATAGTCCATATCGTCTGAATCCAAGGGTGAAGGAAAAAGTGAAAGCAGAGATCAACAAGATGTTAAAATCAGGATTGATATTCCTAGTAGAGGAAGAAGAATGGGTAAGTCCAATAGTTATATAGAACAAAAATGAGAAATCCGAAATACGATTTTGTGTAGATTACATAAGCTTAAACAATGCTTGTATCCATGACCCATTTCCCACTCCATTTAGTGACGAAGCCCTAGAAAATGTTGCGGGGAACAAGGTATATTCATTCACCGATGGATTCTCAGGATACCATCAGGTAAGGATAGCAGAGGAAGATAAGAAAAAGACAACATTCACCACTGAATGGGGCTCTTTTATATACAATTTGATGCCATTCGGATTGAAAAATACACCAGTAGTCTTCTCTCAAATTGTGATAGCTTCTTTCCGGGAATACATCCACAAGTTCTTAGAGGTCTAATTGGATGACTGGACTGTCTATAGCATACTAAAGCATCATGTGAGCCTGTTAAGAGTAACGTTCGATAGATGTCGACAACTACAGATCTCATTGAACCTGAAGAAGTGTATATTTGCAGTGCCATTTGGAACACTGCTAGGACACGTGGGATGTAACCAAGATGTCTAAGTAGACCCGGCCAAAGTAGCAGTGATAGTCAACATGGAGGCACCAGAAATAGTAAAACAATTGAGATCACTACTGAGCCACACAAGTTACTACCGGTGATTCATTCACAACTATGAGAAGATAACAACGCCATTAGAGATGGTATTGTGGAAGTCAGAACAGTTCCAGTGGATGGACCATTGCAGGATAGCCCTAGATACCTTAAAAGAAAAGCTGGTGAGTGCAACAATACTAGTTCACCTAGACTAGGGCAAACAATTTCATGTACACATCGACGCTTCCAGCATTGTGCTCGAAGCAGTCTTGGCTCAACCAGGAGACACGTCAGTTGATCACCCGGTATATTTTGCCAGTCGCAAGTTGTCCACAGCAGAATGAAACTACACCACAACAGAATGGGAGGCATTGGCAATGGTGTACTCTCTTCAGAAATTCTGCCACTACCTATTGGGAGGTAAGTTCAAATTTTTCTCACATCACTCAGTGTTGAAATACTTAGTAAAAAAACTTGTCTTAGAAGGGAGAATCTACAGATGGCTCCTACTATTTCAGGAGTTCACCTTTGAAGTAATCGTAAATCCTGGAAGACTGAACATAGGGCCGGATCACCTATCGTGACTAGAGAATGGAGAAAATGGAGGATCTCTAGATGAAAAATTACCAGATGCTGATCTTTTCAGAGTAGAAGCCATCCCAAACTACCTGAATGAGATAGCATCCTACCTCACGATAGGGCAGTGTCCGCAGGAGTATACTTCAACACAGAAAATACACTTGGTAGTTCGAGCTGCAGAGTATCAACTAATAGCAAGACACTAATACAAGATGGGGTTGGACTAGATTCTTCAAAGATGTGTCCTGGACCACGAAAGGGAAACTGTAGTATCGGAAAGCCATAGTGGTGTTGTGGGAGTACATGTGGGAGCTAAACCGATAGCACGCAAGGTACTATAAGAAGTTTTATGGTGGCCAACAGTGCATAAGGATAGCAAAGCATTTATTTAGAAATGTGATGTTTGTCAGCGGACAAGACAACCATCCCACAGAGATGAGCTTCCGCTACATCTGATAAAAGCACTGCAGCCATTCGAAAAGTGGGCAGTTGATTTTGTAGGACCAATTACACTGGCTGCAAGGTACTCAAAGGCGAGGTACATAATAACGATGACAAACTACCTGACAAGGTGGGAAGAAGCAGCACCAGTGAAAAATTGCATAGAAAATATTGCTGCTAGATTCATATTTGAAAATATAATCAGCTGATTTGGGTGTCCAAAAATCCTGACCAGCGACCAGGGTACCCACTTCATCAATGACACCATTAAATCCCTGCTGGAAAGCTTCATGATACAACACCATAAAATCAATCTGTATCATCTTCAAGCAAACAGTATAGTGGAACCATTCAACAAGATATTAGAGAAGGGCCTGACAAAGATATGCAATGTGCAGCGCGATGATTGGTATGAGTGGATACCAGCAACGTTGTGGGCATACCAAACAACAGTAAAATGACTAAAAAACCAAACACCATTCCAGCTAGCCTACGGGAGAGAAGCGGTAGTCCCAGCAGAATTCATCATACCAAGCCTTCTAATCACAACAACACTCTAGTTATCTGAAGAAGAATTTCTAAAAGTGTGATTGCAGGAGCTACAAGGACTTGAAGAAGGACAATTTCTAGCTGAATTTCACCAGACGGTACAAAAGGAGAGACAGAAAGCTTGGCATGACCGGCACATTAAGCACAATACTTTTCTGGTCAGTGAGAAAGTTCTACTATATGACAGCAAATACCAAAAATTCCCAGGGAAGCTGTAGATGCATTGTCTAGGGCCATTTTATGTGATAGAAATCAAAGATTCAGGAGCGGTTCGGTTAGCACAGCTGAACGACCAAGTTCTGCAAGGATGGGTCAACGACACATGCCTGAAGCCCTACCAAGAGAAATTTAATCATTTCATTTCCAATAACTCTCACAACCGAGAGGAGTCAATAGGGTAGAATAGCGTCAATAACTTTCTCCCACCTGAGATGATCATAGATAGGATTCCACTTTATCAAAACCAAAGATAATAAGATTAACTACAGTTGAGTTGCGGAGACCGCAATGCAACTGATTGTGGTCAGGGAGGGGTAGTGTCCAGTATGTCATCCATGTCAGATAGAAAAGCGTGCTGAAAATCAGCCCATTATCATTACGCATAGTACCAGTGTCAGTCCGTAGGATTACCAAGATTTGGAAATAATTTCCATAATTATCATCACCCATACCATAACAAATTTTCCATAATTAGACATAACCACCCGTCGTCGCGTCTGCCCAAATCCCAAAACCACAATTAGCAATGTGAGAACCCACCTCAATTGATAACTAATCACACGATTGTAGTCGTGGGAGAAGCCAGGGAAAAATTAATTAGTTATGGGGTCTCATCAACCTCACTCATGTCGGTTACTTACATAACCCACATGCAGAGAAGCCGGAGAATGCCGGAAAAATACAAGTTAGAATCAGAAACATCCAAAAGAACAAGGGAAGTCGAACCAGAAGTAGAACAGAGAAGGCACCTGAGAGAAGGAAGTCAAGAGAAAAGAGAGAGAACTGTTCTACAAGTATACCAGCGAAGAGCCAAAATGACTAGAGTAAGCCCAGTGGTTGTGGAGCAAGAAATTGACAGAAAAATTCAAAATATGGAATCCCTTGTGGGAAAATATGATAGTGAAACACTAATCGACACAGACCTTATAGATTCTTTTCAGTTTCCAGCACTGAAAAGGCAAGTGCATATAGAGAATTATGTAACAGAAGCAGGATGGACAGTGGTAAGAGTTCTGCCAGAGTTTAGGGGCATCCAACAGTCTACGATATTGAAGTTGAGAAATTTTCTAGATAGGTGCTATGATGCAGTGCACAAAATTTTTTATTAAGTAGGATCCAGGACGGTTCACTATGGCTGGGGAAGGAAATCCAAATTCATGTAGAAGACATCCATAGATTAACTAGACTGTCACAGGAGGGAAGGGACATGTCATTAGCATTCCAAAATATATCCAAGAGAGCGAAGAAATCTTGGGGCACGGACTACTATGTCAAGTATGGTAGTAGAAGAGGGTGAAAAGGAGAAAAGATCGAATTGATCAATGGACTGGAGGTCAAGTTCGCCTGCTACCTAATTTCTAGCAAGACAATGAGGCACTATACCAAAGGGGAGTGCACGCTTGATACAATTTCGTTTGCGGAGCATTGTGTCCAAGGGACAAGGCTGAATTGGTGCTCTTTGTTGCTAAAGGAATTGTTCAAAGCTTGCGAGGACAATTACAAGAGGGAAACTAGATTTATTTATGGATATTTGATCATGGCACTGGCCATGTGGAAATGGACCTTCCTGAGCATCCAGATACCGGTCGAGATAGCGGAAGACCAACCATTAGTAATGAATTTCGTGCCTTGGAAAGTGTCCGGGGACCCTAGCACAAAAGAAGTGAATGCATAAGCTTTTAGAGTCTGGTATGGCCAGATGGTTGATGTTGTGATGAGTCAACAAAGAATTCCAAGAAGTCTGTTAGATGGATATAGCGAGCAAGTATGGTTCAAGGTCACCCAGACTTTTCTCAATCCTACATGTGTACTGGAATCAATGTTCAAGATGAGGCCCTTGAAGTTCCAGATTGATGAAGCAGCCTTTCACACGGAGGTATGTTCATGGCCAGGAGTGGCGATGGACGTTAGGGATGGAGTCTACACATATATCTTCGATGAGATGCTGCCAAACCCACTGTTGAGAGAAAATTCAGAGGAAGCAGTGACTAGGATTTCAAACCTGCAGCTTTTCCCAATCATTAAACAACTAAGCACCAAGGTAAAAAAATTTAATAGAGTAGTTCAAGTACTAACAAGTGATGCCACTACATTTTTGACATTTTCAGAGTTTCAGGAATCCCATTCTAATCCATCTCCCAGCATAGCCTCCATATTTGTGCCAATTCCCAATGTTCTGTTTAATTCACCACCCCCAGTAGCTACAGCGCTGGTTGGAAAGAATAAAGCTACGAAGCCAGGAGTGGCACCGAAAGAAAAAAGGGCCTAGGTCACAGTATCTATCTTAGTGGTAGATCTCATAGGGGAGGATCCACCTCGACAATTTAGTATAGGAGTACCAATCAGAGAAGAGCTAATAGTCAAGCCCCAATGGACCAGGGGGTTGCCACCCCACAACACCATATACCCCCTTGATTTTCTAAAAATTCACATATTGCCACCTCAGACCAACCAACTACCACTCATGACCTCATCCATCTCCTGTGAGCCCCACAATTCCACACCCTCCACTTCATCAACCACCATGTCAGACCCAGTAGTCAGAAGAAGAACTAATGGGGACCATGGAATGGAAGTTAACTAGGGCATAGAAGAGGTACCCCCAGTTGACCAAACTCTGATTCCGAAAAATACATTTATTGAGCTTATTAATTAGATAGAGCAGTCCATGGAAGAAATATTTGGGTCACTCCCCGAGCAGACTCCCATCCAACCAACTGACCTAACAGGTCAAGAGGGGCAACCCGATCTACAGATGGTCAACTCTAGCAATCGGTTGCCACACAGAACACCGCCACAATCACCGCAAGACCAATTAGTGAAATCTATTGCCAGCAGACAGCCACTTCGTGCACGGGTGCCAGATCAGGGTACCTCTGGTACAGAAAGCATGGAAACATGTGGGACAACCCAGCTATACCACTTTATTAAAAGAGCAACACAAAAAGGTGAGAGACTTCACCCGGAGCTCCAGCAGAAATGCGAGCAGCAACAACTATAGATCAACACACTTAATGAAGAGCGTGAACAGCTGAAGAGAGAAAAGGGGTAGTTAAAAGAACAACTGGAGATGGTAACCAGCGTATTCAGGGACGTTTGGACCATAGTAATGGCCAGCACCAACCAAATACTTGAAGAGATACAGGAAACCAATGTAGTCAGGCGGGCAGTCCACATCAGGGTGGCTTACCCAAATCTTTAGCAGAAAAACATGGAACTCAAGGCAACATTGGCAGCTTGACCAGCATTACCCGACCTAGCGGTTGTATACTTGGCAAAGATATCAGAGAGATAGAGCCAAGTCATGAAAATGCAGGAAGTTCTGAGTACTGCAGCAAAAGAGGCATATGACCTACTGAAGGGTCTACAGGAATGCTCGACATCACTTACTTTGAAGGCACAACCAATCTCGCTACAACTACAACAAATATCAAGAGAGATTCAGGAGGCCACGGACCTGACTCGACTCAACCAACTGTACGCACAAGCAGACTTTTTGGAAGTCCAAATACAAAAAATATAAGAGAACTCAACGACAGCCAAGAAAGCCCTCGAGGAGCTCCGATAGCCAGTGAAAATTAGTGCCTACACAATGCAAAAATTAGACTCTGAGGCCAATACTCAAATCAAAACCGTATTTGGTGACTTGCTGCCGAATGCAGGAGAAGAATTTTTCACAAAGATCACAGCCGAAACTGATGAGCTAATGCAAGGATGGCAGCAGGCCATGACAGCCTTTCAGGAACTCAAGATATCAACTCTAACCAAGGTGCCAGAGTTGGGGCCGTTGTTTGAAGAACCGAGAGAAGGAAGGGAGGCAGAGCAGGGCACAGGGCCGAGAAGACCCATGGAAGTAGAAATAGTGCAGAACAATTGACTCGGGGCGAGTCAGTAGGATGTGGTCGAGGCCCGTTGGGGCCCTTGTTTTGAAATTAAATAGCTTTTGAGTTGTGGCTAGTATGTGGCCGAATGAAACCACGGTAGGCAGAGAGATGTCAAGGCTACGAAGGAGTAAAGGATAGGTGTCACGACTGTTGGGGCAGCAAGCACAGATGGCGGAAGAGCATGGTAGGAAAAGAGCATTAGAACTCCCGACTAACAGAAAGAAACATAATACAACTGAGCGAGAAGAAAGGAGGAACTTCCAGTCACGATGGCAGCAGAAAAAATAGGCAGCTGACCAGTGGAAAGGAGGGTTGTTGCAGATGGGATCAGGCAACATGGAGCCATAGGAGAGCTCTGTTTGGGTTGTATTGTTCTCTATTCCTCTGTATCTTTTTGTTTCTCTCTGTCCAATAGGACCTCTTTGTATTATGTTCCATTCGAGCTCATGTTGATGAGCCTTGTAATAGCTTGTCACTGATATCTGATGCATAATATAGTAAGAGGTTGTTGTTTTGGATATCTGTTATGGTCTGGAGTGAATGGTTTTTCTAGCACTTTTAAATTTTATTTATTGCAATTTTGAATGCATCTCCGAGAGATATCTTTCATGGAACTTTGTGTTGCGTTTTGTTAGACCTTTGACATAGCTCTGATTTACCCATACTAATTTTTTTAGGCTGATACCGATCGATTCCCTACCTTAGTAAGGTCAGGGCATTCCTCAGGTGAGAATTTCGGCTCTTCAGAGCAGGGTGAAAATGTCGGTGTGATGCTAAACTACAGCAAAAAACCTTGTTGGCCCTTAACCTGAACCCAATTCTTATTTTCGAGTCCTGTTCTCTCACCAACAAGACTCCATGACCCTTACCTTATTCCTCACAATCATTAATATGAATCAGGACTTGAGATAAGTACGTTTACGTTAGTTAAATAGTTCTTTCCAACTCTTCGGAATAATTACCATAATAATCCTTAATCATTACCATAATATACCATGATATTTTTCCCATTTCTCAAAAATTGCCTTCCATATTTCACTATTACCACACTCCATTTTCCATCATTCTCTCACCACAAGAATTACCTATCGATACTCTCCCCAATGGTCCTCTACTACACCAAAGTGTTGTTACTGAATTATTGCGGAATGGGTGGACTAACCGTAAGACATGAACCAAAAAATACAACTTTGGCTCACAATAATGCAGATGTATGGAAAATATTTTTAGACTCAGGCGGGGATGTGTACTTTTAAAGGTTGCAAGGATTTGACAAAACTATCACAGCCGAATTTGTATTAAACTTGGAGGGATATCACTCTAGAGTTCGGGGTTTGGATATCTCTATCAAAGAGGAAGCCATCTTGATCATGAGTGGATTTCCATAGGGAGGGAAGAAATGGTTTTCTCAGAAATCCCCTTTGCCATAATTCCCGAAATTGTTTTTACAGGCCGTGGCCCATAACAGTTTAGAAGGGAAGGGGATATGATCGTAAGTCTCTGCCATATTCATGGGGCAAGGTGGCATATTTTTTGTTAAGGTACATCAGCTATGAAGGGCTATTTTCTACTCTGTTCAAATACCACTTCAAGCTTCTAGCATATCTTCGGTTTCAGCATGCGCAAATCCATTCGTTGGATATGCCTTTGTTCCTATGGAAGATTCTTCAGCTGATGGCGCAATCCCCCCACCGCTTTTGACAAGTATTAGTAGTCCTCACAAATCATGAGTTAGTCTAATTATTGGTAATGCATACTCTTTCTCAAACTCTTGTGCCTTGGTTACAATTCATTAAATTGTCAGAAGAATAACTTGAGGCTATGATATCTACAAGGGTGGAGGACGAGGAATAACAAAATGAAATAGAAGAAACCACAGCTGAAGCTGCTCCATGAGAACCAACACCACCTATTAGTTCAGTGGGAATGGAGGCAATGAAAATATAAGAAACCATAGTCGACGAGGCTCCACAAGAACCAGCATCGCCTGTCGATTCAGTGGGAATGGAAGCACTGGAGATAGAAAATGTAGTTGACTTTGTTCCACAAGAATCAACGTCGACTCACAATTCATAGGGATAATTGGCATCGGTCAGAGGATCAATAGGTGGTGCTGTTACACAAGAACCAACAACACATATTCAAATATATTAGGATTCCATAAGGGAATGTACAAGTGGTGTTGTTACACAAGAACCAACACCACCTATCCAGGAAAATCTGGGACCTGAAGCAAGAACCGCAAGTGGTGATATCACACAAGACCCAACACCACTAGCTCAAAAGAATCATGTATCTATAGAAGAGACAGGCCCAGAAGTAACCACTTCTCCACAACAACCGGTGCCGACTACTAGAGAAGGAGACAATTTGAAAGGAAGCATGGTTCAATCAGTGAACAAGGGGGATGGAAAGGAAGAATCTGAGTCATGAGGCATAGTCAAGGCAGAGATTGAATAATATGTTTCTCATTCCCTGTTTCCTACAACTTTACCAAAAGGGGAAAATAAATTCTTTTCCCCTCGACACTTGGTGGAGGAAGAGGCTAATCCCCAATTTTAGAATTTGTTGGAACAACCTTGGGTATAGTGGTTGACATAAACATTTAGGTGCTAGTACTCGCCAGCACACAAACAATACAAACTGGAAGCATAAGGGAAACACTGACACACAAGAACTAGTGATGACCAGAGAAAAATTCAAGGAAGTAATAGGCGATGCGACACCTCCAGGGTCACCAAAAGAAAATTTCTTGCTGAAACTGACCTGCAAGGGTTAAAAAAAATCTTGGAAAATTATGAGATAGCCTTTTTGGAAATATGTTCCTTATGTTCTATAATATTAAATTGATTGTCCTTGATGGTAACTCTCTGGAAAAGGATGAAGAAACTATCTGTATGAAAAATCTCAGCAGACTCTCAGAAGTTTGTGTAGCAGATTGGTTACTTTTTATATGCCACAATGTATACACGAGTTTCTAAAGGCCAAGTCGCATATGCACGCGAAGAAGTACGTCCCAAGTTGCATATGCCTATTTTTGCTCCAAAATTATAATACCAAGGGGCTTTACCATGGTATTAGCCCATAATATTGAGTGCTATATTATCTATTTGATTCCATCTAGGATTACCATCAGCAGTTGAGTGGTTTTGACTTATGGTATTGGTAAAAACTAAATCTATGTAAGGAGAAGAAGATCACAGTGCAAAGTGTGCATGAGTAAGTGTTGTGAATGAATAAATTTATCTAAGGAATATCTACATGGATGAACTCTATTTTTTAATTGATAGATCTGAATCTATGATGCACCCATGGATATAATGATTTAATATCTCTAGATCTGAAGATGACGAAGCTCTAGTATGATCTACTGAAGAAATAATGAAGAACTGGCGCAAATTTACTGAAGAAAATGAAGAAATCTGGGTCAGTTTTATAGATCTAGTCTGTTATGCTAAATTTAATTTTATAGATTTATACGGTAGTTGGTCAAAGTAAAAGTGTGTATATACGTGGGTTCGCTTCATGAAAAGCGCATATGGAAGTTAGGGTTTTCTGAAGGTTATTACAAATGTTACTACTGTGACTCCTGTTTTTTGTCTATTGTCTGTCAATGAAGTCTTCTTGAAGTTTTTGGTTTTTTGAATACTGAGTATGCTACTAAGGTGATCATGAAAAAATCTAATAAATGATTGAGAAAACATGATTAAGGTTGTCTGACTGTCTAAAGGTTCTGCACTGCTGAGAAAATGTTTGACTAAAAGCCTTAGATCTGAATCTGAGTCTGATCACATTCTGAAGGATAGTATACACAGAAGTATATGCGGGTTGGTATAAAGAAAAGCACATATACATGTAGCTTTAACAAAGAAAAGTAGTGTATTCATTCCAGGTTATGAAAACAATATGCACTGAGGCATACATAGGTTGGTGTGCAAGAAAGCGTGAAAGTATGCGGTTTTAGTGAAGCAAAGTAGTGTATGCTATTTGAATTAATGACTGTTCAAGGTTGATTTTGTATCTGCATATATATTCTAAATTCTGTGTTATTTCTGAAGTTCTGGTTATAGTGTTTTCACTATTTTAATTGAAGTATTGGGAAAATTTTATGATTTTCGATAAAGGGTTGTGTTGATGATGTTTGATCTAGTATGAAAATTGATGAAACGTGGTCTGAAGTGGGTCTGAGGGTTGAAGCCTGCAGTATGGAAGTAGAAGCTTCCTGCTAGTAGAACTTGGTGTTATGTTCAGGGGGTTGAAGCTCCCTTCTAAGAGTGGTTGGTAAACAAGAAGAGAGGAGGTTGGAGCTCCCTTCTAGTAGCAGCTGGAAAACGAGTGAAGGTTTTAACCTTCTATAGGTAGAATCCTATATACTGATATGAGTCTGCATCAGTAAAATGCCTAAACAATTTTCCATATAATAAATATTGAAGACAGAGATGACAGCAATGATGGTTTTCTATCAAATTGGGTTTCCACCTTAAATATTGGTGTTCATGTGTGTTCCACTTGTGTGATGTTTTATATTGATGTTACTGCACATATTTACTGATTATCTAACCTTATGCATAACTGTTAAATCTTATTTAAAGATTTTTTTTGAGAATTTTTCTAACCTAGAAATTTGTATCAATATACGCTAGTTTCTTTTAGCATATATGCATGTATATGTGTGTTCGGTTCATAAAAACCGCATATGGAATTCTACAAAAGAGAAAGTTAAATTTATAGATATGAGCTTTAAATACTAATTCACCCCTCCTCTTAGTATTTTTCTCAACAATTGGTATCAGAGCAGGTCCTTCTGAAGAATATTAACTGCTAGAAGGAAGATCAGCCAAGATGAACAATCAAGATAGGACAGCATCTATCAGGCCTCTACTCTTCAACGGAAACAATTTAGTCTTATAGAAAACACGGACAAGATCCTATCTTCAGTCTCTTGGAGTAGATATATGGGCTATTGTTGAAGGAGGTTATCAATATCCAGCCTCAGTTCCAATAGATGCAACGACAAGAAAGAACTATGAAACAAATGCAAAGGTGGTCAGTGCACTATTGGGGAGTCTGACTGAACCATAATTTGTCAAGGTCATGCAGTTGAATACAACAAAGGAAATATGGGAAAAAATCATTATAAGCTATGAAGGTGATACAAAGGTAAAAAATGCTAAGCTCCAAACTCTCAGAATTCAATATGAAAATCTAAGGATGCATAATGAGGAGAGCATTTCCAGTTTCTTTTTACGTCTAGATGATATTGTAAATCGTATGAGAAATTTGGGTGAAACCATAACTGACACTACTCTGGTTAAAAAAAAATTAAGATCTCTAACTTCAAAATTTGAGTCAAAAGTGTCTGCTATTGAAGAGAAGCAGGATCTTCAAAGTCTTACCATTGTTCAACTTTTTGGCATTCTAACTACATGTGAAATGAGAAAGGGAGGATCATCCGAAGTCAAAGAAACCGTCTTTAGAGCTTCTACAAAAGGAAAAGAAGTACAAGAAACATAAGGATCGGGGTATATTTCAGAAGAAGATGAGGTAAATTTTGTAAAGAAGCTCCAACTTGGCACTGGAAGGTTTAGAGGTAAGCTTCCTTTCAAATGTTTTTTCTTGTGGAAGAGTTGGTCATTATGCTACTAAGTGTCCTCATAAAGAAACACATGAAAAAGGAAAGGAAGTTTCAAGAAGAAATAAGAATCGATTTAGCACTAGAAAAATTTATTATACTCATGAAGATAGTGATGGGTTATCAGATAGTGAGGAAGAATATGATCAAGATCTTAGACTTCTCATGGCATTTGAAAAAGATTCTAAGGAAGAAAAGGATACATTTATGGATGCTCTAGAATACAATGGTTTTCTTGAAGAAATCAATCAGCTCAAAATATGTTTGGAGGAAAACAAAATATCCATAGAAAATCTAAAAAATCAGCTTGAAGAAAAGGAGAAACACAATGAGAAATTAGAATGTGAAATAGTAAATATAAGAAAAGAAATTGAGAAAGTAAAGACTTTGAATCTTATATTTGCTAAAGGGTCTAAAACCTTAGATGAAATTATCAAGGTACAACGTTCTCCTCTTATAAAGATAGTTCTTGGATATGTCCGAGAATCTTCTCAGTCTTTAGCACAAAACTATCTAAAAGCAGTTACAGCCAGCCTACAACATTCTGCCACTTAGCAAGGAAACAAAGAAACTTTATAGGTAAAGCATGACCACCTCAATACAAAGAACACTAACAGGAATAACTTTAAGAGAAATATGAACCTATAGGTAAACACAAATAGAAGGTTCCATTATCGCAGAAATTTCTTCTTCAATGGACAATGT
Source organism: Pinus albicaulis (assembly GCA_034641835.2). Classification (NCBI taxonomy): domain Eukaryota; kingdom Viridiplantae; phylum Streptophyta; class Pinopsida; order Pinales; family Pinaceae; genus Pinus; species Pinus albicaulis. The sequence continues at coordinate 658,671,674 of CM076577.1, forward strand.
TTCTCATGTCATAATTTTGGTCATAAATTTGTTCAATGTGTTGCATACAAAACCATCATGACTAGAGAAACAAGAAAGAAAATAATTGATACTGGAATAAAGAAGAATACATATAACAACTTTTCTCCTCTTCAAAATGAAATTAAATGTGCTTATTGCAATAAATTTGGTCGTGAAGAATCTAAATGCAAGAGCAAACTTCATCCAAAAGAGAATATACCTTCAACTTCCAAAGTATGGAGAAATAAGGAATTACAGGTTGAGAACTGTGGCATAGATTTATTTGCAGAAAGAGAAGAAAATCAATGGTATATTGATAGTAGATGCTCAAAACACATGATAGGTGACATAAATAAACTTCTTGAATACAATGCTCTAGAAAGGGAAAAGAATGTTACTTTTGGAAATGATACTCCTGCCGTCACTAAGGGAAAAGCTTTTGTTTTTATAAAGGAAAAAGTGAAAGCTAAAAATGTTATGTATGTGCATGGATTATAGCATAACATGTTAAGTGTAAGTCAAATGTGTGATCAAGGAACTGAAGTTGTCTTTAGCTCAAAATAATGTGTGGTACATGATCTTGATACAGGAAAAAAAATTATAAAGGGAAATAGAACACCAAGAAATTTTTATGTATTGAAAAGTTGTAAAGAAAAATGTTACTTGGGGAAATATTCAGAAAATTGGTTATGGCATAGAAGATTGGGGCATTTGAGCTTCTCTCAAATCAACAAATATAGTAGACTCAAAGCTGTTTGTGATCTTCCCAATATTACTCCACCTGATAGTACCATATGCAAATCTTGCCAATTCGGTAAGCAAACCAAAGTGAAATTTAATGCCAAAGAAGGATCAGCAAGTAAGCCTCTTGAACTCATTCATACTGATCTATGTGGACCTATGAGAAAAAGGTCACCTCGTGGAGAGCAATACTATATTCTATTTATTGATGATTTCTCTAGAATGTGTTAGATTGGGTTGCTAAAACACAAAGATGAATCATTCAAAAAATTTCAGATCTTCAAAGCACTGGTTGAAAATGAATTAGATCTAAAAATAAAGTTTCTTAGATCTGATCGAGGAGGTGAATATATATTAGATAAATTATTTGATTTTTGTGAACAACATGGCATAACAAGACAGTTTTCTGTAGTTGGTAGCCCACAACAAAATGGTGTAGAAGAAAGAATGAATAGAACAGTTCAACAGATGGCTCAGGCTATGCTTGATGATTCAAGAACACCTGACACATTTTGGGGAGAAGCAACACATAATGCGGTAAATATTCTTAAAAAAGCACATGTTCATGTAAACAGTGATAAAACTCCATATGAGTTCTGGTATGGTAATCTTCCCACTGTAAAGCATTTTCAAGTTTTCGGAAGCAAATGTTTTATCAAGAACAATGATGAAAAACTTGGCAAGTTTGAACCTAGAGTAGATGAAGGAATATTTCTTGGTTACTCTTCTAGAAGTAAAGCATGTAAATGCTACAATAAAAGACTTCGAAAGATTGTTGAATGCATTGACATTGTAATTGATGAATCTCTCTCAGCTCCAAAAGGGGAAATACAAACAACAAATGAAGATGATGATGATGTATATCTTCCTACATATAATAGAGATAATATAGAAGGTGAACCCAATGAAGCAACAAAAGAATATCTATCTGAAAATGCTCCATCCACGTATGTTCAAAAGAATCATCTAGAATCTCAAATTTTGGGAGAAAAGGGATCAGGTGTCCAAACAAGAAGAACTCTTGTAGGGTCTACTAGCTATCTAGCATTTTTATCCACCATTGAACCACAGAATGTCAATCAAGCTAGTGAAGATGAATTTTGGATTCAAGCCATAAATGAAGAACTTGATCAAATTGAAAAGAATCATACTTGAGAACTAGTTCCAAGACCTCGTGATAAAACTGTTGTTTGAAAAAAATGGATATTAAAAAAAAAAGTTAAATGAAAATGGAGATTTTATTAGAAACAAGGCTAGACTTGTCTATAAAGGGTATGCTCAAAAAGAAGGTATAGACTTTGAAGAAACATTTTCTCCTATAGCTAGACTTTAAGCCATCAGAATGTTTCTTGATTTTTCAAGCTTTCAACAAAACAAATTTTATCAAATGGATCTTAAATCTACTTTCCTCAATGGTGATCTAGAAGAAGAAGTTTATATAGAACAACCGAAAGGATTCATTTTGGGCAATGATGAAAAACTTGATTGTAAACATAAAAAGGCTTTATATGGTCTCAAACAAGCTCCAAGGGCATGGTGTTATAATCTTGACAAATATCTTCATCAATAAGGATTTTCAAAGGGATCTGGTGATAGCAACTTATACACAAAAAATGAAAATGATAAACTATTGATTGATGATATCATTTTTGGAAGTAATGAAGAGTCCATGAGTTAGAAATTTTCTTCTATTATGCAACAGGAATTTGAAATGTCTTTACTTGGGGAACTAACATTTTCTCTTGGCTTACAAGCGCAACAAGGAACCGATGGCATATTTTTATCTCAAGCAAAATATCTGAAGAAAATTTTGAAGAAGTATGGGATGGAAGATTGCAAACCTGTAAGTACACCAATGATAACTGGGTGTAAGCTCAGTTCTCATGATGATTCTCCCACGGTGAATCAACCAGAATACAGATCCATGATTGGAAGTCTAGTTTATCTCACTGGGAAAAGACCAGACATTATGCATGCAGTTGGGATTATTGGACGATTCCAAACTAATCCAAAAGAGTCTCACCTTCAGGCTGTAAAAATAATATTCAAATATCTACAAGGAACTCAAGACTTTGGACTATGGTATCCAAAGAATGTTGATCTCACTCTTCATGCTTACATAGATTCAGATTGGGCTGGAAATGTTGATGATCGGAAGAGCACCAGTGGTGATGCATTCTATAGGGGGGCACGATTAGTATCTTGTTTCAGCAAGAAGCAAAGCTCTATTGCCTTATCTACAGCAGACATAGAATATGTGGCTACCGCATCATGTTGCACACAAATTCTTTGGATGATGCAGACTTTACAAGACATTCAAATAAAATGTTCACCTCCCATATCCATTATGTGTGATAATACAAGTGCCATCAATATCTCAAAAAATCCTGTTATGCATTGTAAGACCAAGCACATTCCTATCAAGTATCACTTCTTACGTGAAAAAGTGCTTGAACAAAAGGTGAAATTGGAGTATGTTCCCTCCAAAGAACAAGTTGTTGATATATTTACTAAACCTCTTCCCAAGGAAGCATTCAAATATCTCAGACAAAAGCTGGGAGTTGTCTCTACCGCTCAAAATATCAGATCTACTTAAATTCAGAAGAGTTAAATTGGATACGTAGATTTCATAAAGGATAGTCATGTATATATGCGATTTTATATATGTAAAATTGCGTATGGGTTTTTGTTGGCAAAATTTTCTGGGTCAGCATTTTCAGAATAGTTGCGGTGTTGTTGGGTATCTCTGGTGATGTTCCAGTTCTCACATTTCTATTTCATTCTCTAATATTTTTTGATGATGATGCCTTGATGATTTCATGTTTAAAGTGTTCAGGGTGCACAAGCTAAAGGGGAGCACTTATCCTATGGGAAAGGATGAATTGTTGGCATTATAAGTGTTTGTTGTGGTCTGATCTCATGATTGAGATTCATTGGTTTTTTTCATAAAAATTCATTTGATGAAAAGGTCATGCTGAGATCTATGATGTAAATTGTTATACTCAGCCATGTAAGGAATTGTTCCAATTTGTAAACCCACTTGGTTGGGTAGTTCAGTAAAAATTTATACACCCACTTAGTTGGGTAGTTGAGTAAAAAATGTAAATCCACTTAGTTGGATCATTGATGCAAGTATGAGTAATTGGTGATAGGAAAGGTCATACTCGGTTGAAAATTCATGTACTTCATTGAAAAATCATGGTAATTTATTGACAAGGGATGTTGATCTACCCTTTGCCCTTGATGTCAAAGGGGGAGAATTCTCAGGATGATTGAATACAAATGCCTAATGTTTTACTTATTATGGTTGCCATCAAGTCCAAAGGGGGAGATTGTTCTCAATATGTTTCTTGTGTTCTATAATATTAAATTTATTGTCCTTGATGGCAAGTCTCTAGAAAAGGACGAAGAAACTATCTGTATGAAGAATCTCAGTAGTCTCTCAGAAGTTTGTGCTACAGATTGGTTATTTTTAATATGCCACAATGTATACGTGGGTTTGTAAAGGCCAAGTCTCATACGCACGCGGAGAAGTACGTCCCAAGTTGCATATTCCTATTTTTTCTCCAAAATTATAATACCAAGGGGCTTTACCATGGTATTATGACACAATATTGGGTGCTATATTATCTATTTGATTTCGTCTAGGATTACCATCAGCAGTTGAGTGGTTTTGACTCATGGTATTGGTAAAAACTAAATCTATATAAGGAGAAGAAGATCACAGTGCAAAGTGTGCATGAGTAAAGGTGTTGAATGAATAAATTTCTCTAAGGAATATCTGCATGGATGAACTCTATTTTTAATTGATAGATCTGAATCTATGATGCACCCATGGATATAATGATTCAAGATCTCTAGATCTGAAGATGATGAAGCTCTAGTATGATCTACTGAAGAAATAATGAAGAACTGGCACAAGTTTGCTGAAGAAAATGAAGAAATATGGGTAAGTTTTATAGATTTGGTCTATTCTGCTAAATTTACTTTTACAGATCTATACGCTAGTTGTTCAAAGTAAAAGCACATATATACACGGGTTTGCTTCATGAAAAACACATATGGAAGTAAGGGTTTTCTGAAGGTTATTGTATATGTTAATACTGTGACTCCTGCTTTTTTTTTGTTGTCTATCAATGAAGTCTTATTGAAGTTCTGGGTTGTTTGAATACTAAGTATGCTGCTAAGGTAATCATGAACAAATCTAATCAATGATTGAGAAAACATGATTAAGGTTGTCTGACTATCTAAAGGTTTTACATTGCTCAGAAAATGTTTGACTGAAAGCCTCAGATCTAAATCTTAATCTAATCACATTCTGAAGGATAGTATACATAGAAGTATACATGGGTTGCTATAAAGAAAAGTGTGTATACATGCATCTTTAACAAAGTGAAGTAGCATATTCATTCCAGGTATGAAAACAGTATACACTGAGGCATACACAAGTTGGTGTGCAGGAAAGTGCATATGTATGCGACTTCAGTGAAGCAAAGTAGCATATGCTATTTGAATTAATGACTGTTCAAGGTTGAGTTTGTATCTCCATATCTATTATGAAGCCTAGGTTATTTCTAAAGTTTTGGTTACAGTGTTTTCAATATTCTAATTGAAGTATCGGGCAAATTTTATGATTGTTGATAAAGGGTTGTGTTGATGCTGTTTGATCCAGTATGAAAATTGATGAAATGTGGTCTATAGTGGGTCTGAGGGTTGAAGCCTTCAGTATGGAAGTAGAAGCTTCCTGCCAATAGAAGCTAGTGTTATGTTCAGGGGGTTGAAGCTCCCTTCTAGGAGTGATTGGTAAACAAGAAGAGAGGGGGTTGGAGCTCCCTTCCAGTAGCAGCTGGAAAACGAGTGAAGGTTGCAACCTTCTACAAGTAGAAGCCTACATACTGATATGAGTCTGCTTTAGTACAATGTTGTAAACAATTTTCCATATAATAAATATTGAAGACAGATATGACAACAACAATGGTTTTCTTCCGAATTGGGTTTCCACCTTAAATATTGGTGTTCATGTGTGTTCCACTTGTGTGATGTTTATACTACTGTTATTGCACATACTTACTGATTATCTAACATGATGCATAATAAGTAAATTTGATTTAAATACTGTTTCTGAGAAGTTTTCTAAACTAGAAATTTATATCAGTATATGCTAGTTTCTTTTAGCATATCCGCGTGTATACGTGTGTTTGGTTCATAAAATCTGTGTATGGAATTCTGCAAAAGATAAAGTTAAATTTATAGATATGAGCTTTAAATACTGATTCACCCCCCCTCTCAGTATTTTTCCCAACAAGCCTTGTGGTAGAACAAATTCAAGGGAAGGATGTTGGGGACACTACACCTTCGACTGTAGTGATTCTAGAGCCAGCAAGGGAAAATGAAGAGGCCATAAGACCTGACGAAGGAAATGAAGAGATTGAAAGAACTGAGAAAGAAATTGAAGGGTTTGCTCCCCAAATGGAGGAACAAATAAAAGAAGTCAGGGTAAAGGAGGAGTCGGTCAACATGTTTGTTTACAATAATCCACCAAATCCAACACTGAATATAGGACCATTAGAGGAAGTCGTTGTCAAACATGAAATCATTGAACAATGTGCAAAAAGGATACACCCTCTTAAAGGAAGGTACCCATCCAAATTTAGTGAAGTCATGCAAGTAAAAGTAGGAAATCTTAAACTAAGAAAAAGGGTACTAAGCTTACAGAAGAAAGCAAGGAGATACAGGAAAGAGGTTGAAAAATCCAGGACCAGAGTCATCTCATCAGTAGTTCAGATAGAGGATAATCCTACAATTTTTGCTGCTACACAAAATGAGCCCATTAAGTATTTATTTTAGGCCCAAGAATTATTTTTGGCCGCAAAAATTCAGAAGTGGCAGGGTGCTATGTCTTGTCTTCAATAGGGGAAAATAAATTTTAAAACCCACCAAGAAAAAGTGAAAAGGATTTTCGAACATGTTGTGCAGACCATCACTGGTTACATAGACTAGATGGACAGATAGAGGAAAAAGTGGGAGAAACAATAGAAGAAGATCAATGACTTGGAAGAGAAGGTGCAAATAATGAAGGTCGATAAGGAAGAGATGTTCAATTTGGTATAATAGGTAATGGCTTGCCAACCCCCTACTCACAGCCATGTTCTGTTTCTTCATGAAATATACATTTTCTCTTGTTTGGAAAGTATTTTTCATGAGGTTAGCCATGAGATAGAAGATCCTATACATTTTTTGCGCATCTTGAGAATTCATGATGTTTTGAATGAACACTTGATGTGTGAACTGTATATGCATGATTACTGTTGAGCCTCAAATTTGTGCTTTCCTTCACCTCATTTTACCTCATTCTCCCTTGTCCATTTCTATTTTAAACCCAATTGATCAATAAAAATAGTTAAAATTACTTCTAGAATGGTTTACATGACTGACTTATTGAATTTTGTGATTGTTGCCATTGTTAAGCATTTTGACCGGAACTAGCTGCAGAATGCAGACATTCCGTAGCTAACCGGCGATTCTGCAGCTACCTTCATGTTTGAGTATGTTCCAGGTGGCCTCTTGAGGAAAAACGCATATGGGCATGATCCAAGTCGTGCCTACATGGTTTGTTGCTCATCATGGAAGAGGAAATGAATTCTGGGTACGGTTATGCATGTGGGAACACATTTGTGAAGGAAGACTCATACTAGGACTGTCTCAGTCCAGGTGTCTTTTCTTCTTCACGTAGCCACCTCAAGGACTCCTAAGATGATTCGGATAAGGAAAGACATTATTCCTAAATTTTTGTAATTATTGTTACTTGCATTTACTTTATAAACTCTTGAGTAGACCGAGAGCTTAGTTAGAGATTTTATGTTGGATTTGCTGCTAGATTTTGTGCAAACTCTGTGATACATTCCTGAAAACGCAGAGTGTCATGTTAAAACTTTTGCATCGTTAATGGAGCAGACAAAGTTATTTTGAAGGCGTGATTTAATTTGGAGTTGAATGTCGTCAAGTGGTAGAGGGCCCCTGCCTCTTGCACGGATTTCTTTTGCGTAAATTAGATAAGTTTTCCTAGATGCCTTTACGTTTTTCATTTGAATTTGTAGTTGTTTTAACTAGCTACTGTAGTCATATTCGTTCTAGCTCTTCCACAAGAAGACACTATTCCAACAGATTAAAATGATGAATGTTGAATGACTATGGTATTGTAGGATAGGAGTTGAATTTGTAGTTGTTTTAACTAGTTACTGTAGTTATATTCATTCCAGCTCTTCCACAAGAAGACATTCTTCCAATAGATTATAATGATGAATGATGAATAGCTATGGTACTGTAGGAATTAGTTGTAGTTTTTGCTATTCACTATCACAGTTACACTTGTTCTAATCACTCTTCCACAAGAAGAAATTCTTCCAATACATCCTTAAGAAGTTCAAGACATGACCGTGATAATGAAAGATTTAGTTGTTTGTTTGTACTAAGTATCATCTCTGATCTTGCTCTTAAACGCTTTCCCAAGACATCATAATGACGAGTAGGGTATGGGCGTGATAACTTAGTTTTTCATTTGCTTTCAGTTCATTTGCTTTCAATTGCATACAAGTCCACTGTCAGAATTGTTCTACCTCTTCCACAAGAAGGAACTCTTCCAAAATATCACTAATGATGAACAAACAGATTGTGTAACTTCATAGAATAATGCATGTTAGTTAGAATGCTCCGGAGTTTCATTTGCATTTAATTCATGTTCAGTTACTTTGCTTCAAGTTTGATGATGACTTATCGTTCAACATTGTTCTAGTTTAGAAGCATCTTAGATCCATTCTTAAGTTAACTCATTGCACTTACATCTCATAGTCACACTGTCATCCTTTGCACAATAGATTATTTTAGTTGTTAGGATTCACAAGACATCCTTCATTATTCACAAATATCTTTTTGTTCTGAAAACTACAAGTAATCCATAAACATAGGAACAAAAGATAACATCACTATAAGGTCTGAAATCTCTCTGCAATCTCCTCATCATTTTATGAACAGAGCTCTTCCTCAAAAGAACTACTTTGAACAAGAAACCAATAACTCTTTGAGTATAGGTTCTGTGACATTCAATTAAATTGCAGAATAGAACTAGGAATTAATCATAGAATAAAAGAGCTTAGGACAGAGTATTGCATCATTAGTGTTTAACTGTTTAGTTAGAAGATTTGCATATTTAGTGATCATTTCCCAAGTTTAGTTTGTATCATCTGCCTAAGAAGTCATTATCAAGCTTTTTCTTTCATTTAGTCATAATTCAGATTCTGCTTCATTGTTTTCAATTGCATTTACCATTCCATACATTAGGCTTAACTCTGTTTTTGACCACCAACTTCCTTTCATTAGTTTTCTAGGCATTTTCATTGCGAGCATAAAACATCAAAAGACCAAAAACATCAAAAATCAACATAAAAGACCAAAAACATCACAAAACACTACACACAACGCATTAGGAAACAAGCACCTAGGTACATATGGTACATTTCACTTCAGCAGTTTACAAATCCTGCTTGACAATTAAATGAACTCAGTTTAGAAGACTAGATTGAGACCCAACATTTTGGCGCCGTTGCCGGGGAAGTGAAAACTAGGTAACCTTTGTTTCTTAACATCCAAAAACAATTTTATGCGTAGGGAGAGAGATTCAAGGGGAAGATTTATAAGCAGCAGAGGCAGAAGTTTGATTTCTAGAACACCACTTGTTTCATCTAGACCCCGAACTAGTACACCTTCAACTCAAACCCATCTTCCATCCTTTACTGATCCTGGACTTTTAGAAGATCTAAGGTCACCTATTCCATTAGAGAAACCTTCCACTTCATCCACTGAACCTGCCATAGAAGAAGATCTAAAAACTCCTGTTAGAGACACAAACCTTTCTACTTCCACAGGAGAGTCAACCATGGCAGAAGAAGGAGGAGGAGGAGTTGTTAATGGAGAACACACATTGTTTGGAGGAGGTAGAGGTAGAGGTAGGGGAGAAGGAGGAAGAGGAGAAGGAGGTAGAGGAGCAGAAGGAGGAAGAGGTAGAATAGGAAGCTCTTTTGGGTTCCCTATACTTGATGAAGAAACTAATATAACCATGAAAAACATTTCACCTTCTGTCCTTCCGAACTTCTATGGACTTAAAACTGAGGATCCTGAAACTTTCTTATTCGAATTTGAAGTGCTGTGTAGAACTTATGACTATCTACAAGATGCTCAAAAATTGAAATTATTTCCTTCAACTCTAAAAGGAGCAGCATTGAAGTGGTTTATGAGTTTAAACAGTAGTTCTATTAGAACATGGGAAGACATGAGACAAGCATTTCTAGAGAGATACTTGGATTATTGTATGCCGGTTAATCATAAGGAAGAAGTGTTCAAGATGTTACAAAAAGAAGATGAAAACTTAGAAGATTTGTTGGAAAGATTTAAATACAACATAAAAAGGGCGCAAATGGAAAACCTAGATCAAGACACTTTAAAAGCTCTTTTGTTGAAAACCATTAGGGATGAATGGTTGGATATCCTTAACATGATGGGAAAAGGGGATATATCACAACTCACATTACCTGAAATATCTGAGTTATGTATCAACCTTTCCAGAGGGAAATCTAAAACTGCCAAAGGTCCAAGAGATCCTGCTCTTGCAAGGGCAAGTAAATCTGCTTCTGGGACAGTAAGTAGATCAGAAATAGGACATATGCTTGATGATTTTAAATCTGACATCTTAGGAGTCTTAGTGAACAAATAGACACCCTCAAGATACAAAACAAGCAAAAGGCTGAATCTGATGCCTTGGCAATCTTTTGTCCCAAATGTAGGAAGAAACATGCCTTGAGAGAGTGTCCTCTAGATGTAAAAGTTGTAGAAACCTGTGCTATTTGTTCTGAGAAACATGAGACCAAGAGTTGTCCTTCTCTTCCTGGTCTCAAGGCTATTTTTCAAGAAGAAACTTCTACAGACTCCACAGAATCTCTTAACTTTGTATCTAGAAGACCTTGGCAGGGACCTCAGACACAGGGATTCCATGATCAAATGTATAATCAACCTCCACCTTGGAATTCTTGGCAGCAACCTTGGCCCCAATTTCAAAATCAATCTCAAGCTTGGGCACAAGGATCACAAGGTCCCTATGGAAGATACTCTCCATATTATCAGTATTCACCATCCTATCCACCATATCCACATTTTTATCCTCAAAATCCTCAACAAAATTTTCCTCAAAATCTTCAACAAAATTTTCAAAATCCTCAACAACATCATCCGAACCAACCTCATCAAAATCAACCACTTCCATTGCCATTCCCACAAAAATCCAATCAATTGCCAGCTCAGCCCATACCAAACCCCAATAATAAGAACCCTCAGAATACATATATGATAGAAGGACAACAATTTCCAACTTATTTAATTACTCCTCTAGACCTTAGTGATGTTCAACTTAGGTCTGGAAGGATACTTGAGAAAAGGAAACCTTCTGTGATCATACAAGAACAAGATAATTCTGAGGAAGACTCTCTGCGGGTTAATAAAAGTCTTGGGGAAGATACATCCTTTCAATACCAAAACATTGAAAAATTGAAACAAAAAGATCCAATAAATTCAACTCCAGTATTAGAGCAACCATCCACATCTACTTCTATACCTCCCTTTCCGGAAAGACTACAAATTGATAAAGGTGTAGAAAAGCAAATAATGGTGCCTAATTATGATTTTTTGGATGAATTGAGAAATGTTTGCATTAAAATTCCATTATTGCAAGCCATCAAAGAAATCCCAATTTTAGCCAAAACAATAAAAGAGTTGAGTATGAAGACAACAAGAAAAAGAATAAGAGAAACCAAGAAAATTCAACTGGTAGGACAAATAGAAGACATTATGATGGGTAATATTACTATTCCAAAGTACCTTGACCCAGGAAATCCAGCTGTCAAAATTCACATCAATGGAATTGAAATTCAAAACACACTCATTGACTTAGGAGCAGCAATAAATATCATGAGTAGACAAATCATGGACAAACTGAAACTTCCTAATCTTCTTTTTACACCCACACTATTACAATTAGCAGATAGATCTGTGATCAGACTAGATGGGGTAATAGAAGACATTCCAGTGTCCCTAGACTCTTGGGAGTACCCTGTGGATTTCATGATCCTAACACCCAAGAATAATCTAGGAGGCCATCCTGTTAAACTAGGAAGACCTTGGTTGGCTACAGCTGATGCTTTTATTAGTTGTAGGTCCGGTGATATGTATATTTCTGATGGTAGTTCAACAAAGAAATTCACCTTATATCCTCCAGCTAGGAAAATTACAGAACTAGATGACACTCAATGGATAGAGGATGAAGAATACTTACAACCACTCTTCACAATTTCAGAAATTAGTGAAGATAATCAAATTCTGAATACTCTAGAAAATTTTGAATCCTCTCCAGAGCATAAACATGAATCATTTCAAGAGGGATCCAATATTGAATTCTTGTCATCTAGGCAGATGTCTCTTCATTCTATGGACAAATTTGGCAGCTCTACAAGTGAAATTTTCCCAGGCAAAACCTTGAACATAAACAAAAACCTAGAAAAATCTCAACAAGAAGAGTTAGTCAAAGTATTACAGAGACATTCTTCTGCATATGCATGGGAATACACCGACATGAAAGGGATAAGTCCCAAGACTTGTACTCATCACATCTATATAGAGGCAAATTGCAAACCAATCAGACAGCCTCAAAGACGGATGAATCCAAATCTTAGGGAAATTGTCAAGGAAGAACTGCAAAAGTTATTAAATGTTAACTTCATCTATCCTATTTCAGATAGTCAGTGGGTTTCTCCTTTGGTGATTGTGCCTAAGAAAAATGGAAAATGGAGGGTGTGTGTTGACTACCGAGAATTGAATAAAGCTACTCTTAAAGAACATTTTCCCTTACCTTTCATAGATCAAGTATTAGATACATTAGCAGGAAAAAAGTACTTTTCATTCCTAGATGGGTTTAGTGGTTACAATCAAATCCAAGTAGCACTTGAAGACCAAGATAAAACCACATTTACTTGTCCTTGGGGTACCTATGCCTACAGAGTATTGCCATTTGGATTGTGCAATGCACCTGCAACATTCCAAAGGGCAGTATTAGGAATTTTTTTTGATCTAATACATGACTGTGTAGAGGTGTACATGGATGATTTTACAGTTAATGGGGATACATTTGAAGAGGCTTTAGAAAACTTGGAAAAGGTCTTAAAAAGATGTCAAGAAGCAAACCTATCACTTAGTCATGAAAAATGTTTTATGATGTTCACTGAAGGTATTGTTCTAGGACACCACATTTCAGGGGATGGGATTAGAGTTGATGAGGCGAAAGTTGAAGTTATTTCTAACCTATCCATTCCAAGTTGTCAAAAAGATGTTAGAAGTTTTCTAGGATTTACAGGGTACTATCGGAGATTTATAGAAAACTTCACCAAAATAGCATCTCCTCTCTTCAAATTACTCACCAAAGATTGTGAATTCAAGTGGACTTCTGATTGCCAGTTAGCTTTTGAAACCCTGAAAACCAAAATTTCTGAAGCACCTATATTAAGGGGACCTAACTGGAAGTTACCTTTTTCATATCTCGACAGATGCTTCCGATACAGCTCTAGGAGCAGTATTGGGACAAAAAGATTTAATTCCCTATGCCATCTATTATATCAGTAAAAATTTGACTCCTGCAGAGTTAAACTATACTGTAACTGAAAAAGAGTTTTTAGCTGTTGTTCATGCCATAAACAAATTTAGACACTATATAATAGGCTATGAAACTTTTATTCATACTGATCATTCTGCAATTAGATACTTAATGAATAAATCAATCACTAATGGCAGAGTTATAAGATGGTTGTTATTATTGCAAGAATTCAACATTACTATTCTAGATAGGCCTGGAAAACAAAACACCGTGGCTGATTTCCTGTCTAGAATTCAAAATATCAAAGATGACACTCCGGTTGAAGATCAATTTCCTGATGAATATCTTTTTGCAATCTCTACTCAAACTCCATGGTTTGCTGATATTGCTAATTATTTAGTGTCAGGAAAATTTCCTTCAATTATGAATGCAAGGGATAAAAGAAAAATCATTAATGATAGTGCAAGATATTCATGGGTCGCTAATGAGTTGTACAAGACAGGTCCAGATTTGATCATTAGAAGGTGTGTTCGTGAAGATGAGATGCTTGAAATTCTCAAGGCATGTCATGATGAACCTTGTGGCGGACACTTTGCAGATAAGAGGACAGCCTATAAGATCCTTAACTTAGGATATTATTGGCCATCCTTGTTCAAAGATGCAAGGGAGTAGTAAAAAGGTGTGACAGTTGCCAAAGGGTAGGGAAACCTTCTCCTTCAGGTGAGATGCCATTACAACCTCAGGTACACATTGAACCTTTTGAAAAATGGGCTTTGGATTTTGTAGGACCTATTATTCCTCTATCAAGACAAAAGAAATACATATTAGTTTGCACTGATTATGTTACTAAGTGGGTAGAATCTAAACCATTATTTGTTGCTAATGAATCATCTGTAGTTACTTTTCTTTTTGAGGATATTTTTACTCGTTTTGGTGTCCCAAGGGAAATTGTTACAGATCAAGGAGCTCAATTTACATCAAGGCTAGTGGAGCAAATGATGGAGAAGTACACAATCATACATATAACATCTACTCCTTATCATCCACAAGCAAATGGTCAAGTGGAATCCACTAATAAAGTTATTGAAGGAATCCTAACAAAGACTGTTCATCTACATAGAAGAGATTGGGTAGATAGGCTTCCTGAAGCCTTGTGGGCCTATAGAACTACATGGAGAAACACAACAGGCCATACTCCTTATGAGCTTGTCTATGGAAAGCAAGTTTTGTTTCCTATAGAGTTCCAAATCCAAACATTCAAGATGGCAGTTCAGCTAGGACTTGATCTAACGGAGGCACAAAAGCATAGACTGGAGCAAATGAATGAATTGGATGAGATCAGACAAGATGCAGTTCAGAAAACAAGTCTAGTCCAACAGCAAAGGGCTAGATGGCATGACAAGTACATCAAGGAGAAGAAATTTCAAGAGGGAGACTGGGCTCTCTTGTTTGATTCAAAATTCAAGGATTTTCAAGGGAAATTTCAGACACATTGGCTTGGGCCATATGAAATTGTTCGAATTTTTGATAATGGGGCAGTAAAAATCAGAACTATAGATGAAGAGGAAGTCACTTTTCTTGTGAATGGCCATAGACTGAAGCTGTACCACAAGCCACTCTCAAGAGAAGAGTTTTTCAAGAAGTTCCAAGAAGATAATGATGTGAAGTTAATGAAGAAGAGTCTCTCTTCTTCATCAACTTGATTAAATTTTCTGAAGCATTTCTCTTTGAAAAAAAAAAAATTAATAATAATAATAATAATAAAGGTATAAACATGAAAACCAATCACTGATTGGCATGTTTATACAGAAAAGATAGGGTGAAAATCAGAGTTTCTCTGACACTCTAACTTTTCCCATTCTTGTTTTCATAAGCAGCTGTTATAAAAATCATAAGTACAGTTCCATAGTACTTATGATTTATTCCATCTCACTCCATTCATTTATTCATCCATACTCCATCTCATTCATCATTCATATTTCACTCCATTCCACATCTCATTCATTTCACTCCATCTTCCATTCATTTCATTTTCATGTCAAAACACAAAATTTGATATCTTGCTGTAGGAGAATAAAATATGTCATGAATTGCAGTACAACCCTTATGTTCCTTCATTCCATATTCATGAACTGAATCCATTCCATTCTATTATCCACTTCATACATATCATAATCCATCATCCATTTTCATTCATACCACATAACATTTCATCCACACTCCTAAAACATTCCATTTTCATGATTAAAATGTTTTACAGGAACATTCTGCAGCTCAGTGGACATTCTGCAGCTGATCAGCCTTTCTGCAGCTCGCTAGTCTTTCCGCAGCTACAAATCCTGAAGGCATCAACTAGCAGACATCAGAATTACAACAAAGTGACCCAGTGTATTCATGAATCAAAAGCATCAAGAAAATCATGAAGACTCCTCCAGAAATGAGCAGAGAAGACAAAAGCTACAAAATTCAAATAAAAGGGTAGAGGTAATAAGTTTAAAATTACGATGGAATTTCATAAAAATTCAGCATAGTTTAGTTATGGATTATTCGAAAGTGTTATTTTAATTGTTTTTATTGATCAAACACCAACCAACCCTCTGCATACTTTATATTAAAATCTTCCATTTTAAATTTCATATCCGATAGCATTTAAGCGGTGAAACGGCCAAAGCATTTGAATTTTCCACGTCTCTTAACCAATACATTTAATGATGATGATTTCCCTGCCGTCGTAGAATCCTCCACCGTCTCCTCAATCATTAATACAATCCCTCCACCTCACTCCACTACTCTATGCCGTGACCATTTACCATAACTTCATTCCGTAGCCGGTATTCCATTCCGAAGACAGAGATATTATTATCATCAGGAGCAGAGCTAAAGGATATCAATTTGAACAGCATTGAGCATTGTAAACGCAGAGCAGAAGAGGTAAATTTGGAAGTATAACAGTGTGAGGACTCAAAACCACTTGATCCCGTGGACAGATAGCATATCACTGTGGACAAAGTTCGGAGCATTTTCACTGTCAACACAGAATTGTGGCCGTGTAGAGTTTAAAGTATGTTGTTACCAAAGGACAGAGGTGCTAAAATTTGAAGTCTTTTGCTACCAAAGACAGAGGTGTGGTAGTGATTGAGTTTGAAAACCATTTGTTACCAGAGACAAAGGTTGAGTTTGAAGTCTGTTGTTACCAGAGACAGAGATGTTGTAGTGTTGAATTCGAAGCATACCATTTGCTATTAGAGACAGAGGTGTTTTTCAGTGATTGAGTTTGAAGTCTTTTTGTTGCCAAAGACAGAGGTATTGCAGTACTAAAATTGAAACCTTTTGTTACTAAGAGCCAAAGGTATTGCACAAAAAGAAATCTGAAGCCATATCTCACTGCCTATCAGATACATATCAGTTCGAAATTTGAGATTGCTTTCATGATCAAACAGAAGCATATCAGCCAAAGATTTTGAAGCTGTTTCCACTATAAAACGGAGGTATGTCATTCTAAGAATTGAAGCCATTTTCATTTAGAAGCTTGAAGCCATTTTTAAAAAAAATCCATTGTTTTGTGGGTAGAGAAGAGTGTTAATTTGATATTAAAAAAAATCATGGGTTTCATCGTAAGGACTGAGCCTGTGGGATCAAAATATTTAGAAGGTTACCCACAATGCAAGGAAATGTTACAACAAATAGGATGGCTTCAATTTTTGGAAAAATTTAATGGCTTCCATAAGGAAGTCACTAAAACATTTGCCAGATCATTCCAAGGAACCGAAGTTGAAATAGGGGATGTCAAGTTTACTGTCACTGAAGTTTTTATTGCAGAGGCTACAGGGTTGTCCAGAACTGGAGAAAAATGGTTTAAAAATAGAGAATTCCATAATAACTCCTGGAAAAAAAATTTAAAATCACCAAATATGGATGTTAGTGTGTTTAAGAAAGGAATTCCCAGTACTGCATTGAAAAGAAAATGGAGAAACATACTACTTCTTTTACAAAAATTTGTTACATGTGAGGGTAGATATGGGACATTTTATGTCTACCACATCAGACTAATGATGCATTTTCTGGGAGAAGATTTAAATCTACCATATTTCTTGCATCAAAGTCTGAAGAAAATGACTTCCTGTGTTCAGAGAAGAGTTCAGTTTTTAGAGACAACCCTGTATCATCATGGGTTGGTCAAAATTTTGATTGAGCATCATCTATCTAAAACAAATGATACATGGGATGATTTCTTAATAAGAAATCATTTTGAAGAAGCAAAAGAACTATCACCTGAACCACAGCCCACAAAGAGAAGTAGGAAATGGAGGACTTCAAAAGGTAAAATTGACAAACCAGTTCAAGAAAGCAGTGAGGAAGTCATTTTAGAGAAGTTGACTCGAATAAAGAGGCAACTTAAGGAAGAGAAGATAATCAAGGATTCTGCTACAGAGAAAGGAGAGGGGTCCTCTCAGCTTAGGAGAAGCCACAGATTAAAAGGAAAACTGAAGAAAACACCAATCAAACAAACAGGGGTAATCAATATTGAAGATGAAGAAACACCCATTGAAGAGGATGATGAAGAAGATTTTTATGAAGGCACCCCTGAAATTGATCCTGCTCAACAGGAAATTTATGATTATGTGGAAACTTTAGAGAGGACAGCTTCAGAAAGCAGAGAGATAACCCCCAGTCCTCCACTGTCTGAAATTGATATATTAAGGAGGGATAGGTATGAGTTGGAATTGTTGAATAGACACATAAAAAATGAGAATGAAATTCTCAAAGATCAAATCAAGCTCAAAACTGATATGAACTCAACCTTATCCCT
Source organism: Pinus albicaulis (assembly GCA_034641835.2). Classification (NCBI taxonomy): domain Eukaryota; kingdom Viridiplantae; phylum Streptophyta; class Pinopsida; order Pinales; family Pinaceae; genus Pinus; species Pinus albicaulis. Next base: position 658,689,913 of record CM076577.1, read on the forward strand.
GCATATAGACAAAGTGGAGAGGACTAATGAGAAGTTGAAGACAAGGAACAAAAAGCTAATCAGAGCACTCACCAATCTCAGGTTCAAACTTGTGATCAGGAAACCCAGAAGGCCTCTAGCTTTCAGACAAAGGAGAAGAAGGGGATTAGATGTCCTTGCAGAAGCCTCTGAATTCATAGGATAATTTGCATGAGGACATGCAAAGAGACAACAGTGGGGGTATGTTGAGCCTCAAATTTGTGCTTTCCTTCACCTTATTTTACCTCATTCTCCCTTGTCCATTTCTATTTTAAACCCAATTGATCAATAAAAATAGTTAAAATTACTTCTAGAATGGTTTACATGACTGACTTGTTGAATTTTGTGATTGTTGCTATTGTTAAGCATTTTGACCGGAACTAGCTGCAGAATGCAGGCATTCCGTAGCTAACCGGCGATTCTGCAGCTACCTTTATGTTTGAGTATGTTCCAGGTGGCCTCTTGAGGAAAAACGCATATGGGCATGATCCACGTCGTGCCTACATGGTTTGTTGCTCATCATGGAAGAGGAAATGAATTCTGGGTACGGTTATGCACGTGGGAACACATTTGTGAAGGAAGACTCCTACTAGGACTGTCTCAGTCCAGGTGTCTTTTCTCCTTCACGTAGCCACCTCAAAGACTCCTAAGATGATTCGAATAAGGAAAGACATTATTCCTAAATTGTTGTAATTATTGTTACTTGCATTTACTTTATAAACTCTTGAGTAGACCGAGAGCTTAGTTAGAGATTTTATGTTGGATTTGCTGCTAGATTTTGTGCAAACTCTGTGATACATTCCTGAAAACGCAAAGTGTCATGTTAAAAATTTTGCATCGTTAATGGAGAAGACAAAGTTATTTTGAAGGCGTGATTTAATTTGGAGTTGAATGCCGTCAAGTGGTAGAGGGCCCCTGCCTCTTGCACGGATTTCTTTTGCGTAAACTAGATAAGTTTTTCCTAGCTGCCTTTACGTTTTGCATTTGAATTGATAGTTGTTTTGTTTTATCTACTGTAGTCGTATTCATTCTAGCTCTTCCACAAGGAGACACTCTTCCAACAGACTAAAATGATGAATGTTTAATGACTATGGTATTGTAGGATAGGAGTTAAATTTGTATTTGTTTTTAACTAGATACTGTAGTTATATTCATTCCAGTTCTTCCACAAGAAGACATTCTTCCAACAGATCATAACAATGAGTGATGAATAACTATAGTACTGTAGGAATTAGTTGTAGTTTTTTGCTATTCACTATCACAGTCACACTTGTTCTAATCACTCTTCCACAAGAAGAAATTCTTCCAAGACATCCTTAAGAAGTTCAAGACATAACCGTGATAATGAATGATTTAGTTGTGTGTTTGTACTAAGTATCATCTCTGATCTTGCTCTTAAACGCTTGCCCAAGACATCATAAGAACGAGTAGGGTATGGATGTGATAACTTAGTTTTTCATTTGCTTTCAGTTCATTTGTTTTCAATTGCATACAATTATATAGTCAGAATTGTTCTACCCCTTCCAAAAGAAGGAACTCTTCCAAAATATCACTAATGATGAACAAACAGATTGTGTAACTTCATAGAAAATGCATGATAGTATAGCTAGAAAGCTCCGGAGTTCATTGCATTTAATTCATGTTCAGTTAATTTGTTTCAAGTTTGATGATGACTTATAGCTCAGCATTGTTCTAGCTTAGTGACATCTTAGGTTCATTCTTAGATTAACTCATTGCACTTGCATCTCATAGTCACACTGTCATCCTTTGCACAATAGATTACTTTAGTTGTTAGGATTCACAAAACAGCCTTCATTATTCACAAAACACCTTCTTGTTCTAAAAACTACAACAGATCCATAGCCATAGGAACAGAAGATAACATCACTATAAGGTCTGAAGTATCTCTGCAAATTCCTCATCATTTTATAAACAGAGCTCTTCCTCAAAAGAACTACTTTGAACAAGAAACCAATAACTTCTTGAGTATAAGTTCTGTGACATTCAATTGCAGAATAGAACTAGGAATTAATTATAGAATAAAAGAGCTTAGGACAGAGTATTGCACCATTAGTGTTTAACTGTTAGTTAGAGGATTTGCATATTTAGTGATCATTTCTCAAGTTTAGTTTGTATCATTTGCCTAAGAAGTCATTATCAAGCTTTTGCTTTCATTTAGTCATAGTTCAGATTCTGCTTCATTGTTTTCAATTGCATTTACCATTCCATACATTAGACTTAACTCTGTTCTTGACCACCAACTTCTTTCCATTAGTTTTCTAGGCATTTTCATTGTGAGCATAAAACATCAAAAGACCAAAAACATCAAAAATCAACATAAAAGACCAAAAACATCACAAAACACTACACACAACGCATTAGGAAACAAGCACCTAGGTACATATGGTACATTTCACTTCAGCAGTTTACAAATCCTGGTTGACAATTAAATGAACTCAGTTTAGAAGACTAGATTGAGACCCAACAATTACTTCCTAAGTAATGATTAGACATTCAATCGACTTCCATTTGTAGGATATGTTCAATTAAGAGCCTTTACTTCCTATACAATTAATCAGGTTAAATGGGAGAAATCCTTCAAAACATTCGAAGAAAATAAAGCTACTAAGCCACTTTTCCTTCGAAGGGAAAATTGTCAGTCTATAAATATTTACAACAAGTATGCTACCTTTTTGAAGCTTGAGGGACGAAAAGCACAGATGTTGGCAACCCAAAAGTGGTGCAATAATTTTTGTACAAAACAGGTGGTCACTTGTCAAGATGAGGCTCAGGATAGCTTATAGAAAAGGTGGATGCTATCATCGTTAGTTGTTAGGATACGGGAACCTTTTGGGGCTCCTAATTTCGCATAGGCATTAGAAAGGCTACCACGTTATATTTCATGTATACACAATTGTGGGGTCCGGTGGATGGGTTTCAGGTTCCAGTTTACCATTATCTGGCTACCTGTGGATCAATACACTCTGGCCTACAATGTGAACAATGATTGGTGGAAGGAATTCCTCATGACAGATGGGTATAAACCTCCAGGAACAGAAATGGGTGTGAAATATGATCTTGCTCAGCTTTACGCTAATCAGAGCCACTCTAACCCATACTTGCATAGGTGATGAGCTGCATGAGGACATGTAAGAAGACTATTTGGGGGGAGATGTTGGGAGCTAAACTTGCATATCTTTACCTACCTTTTTATCCTATTTCCCTTCCTCATTTGTATCATTAACAGTCAGTTTATGTCCTAAATCGCATAGGTATACCTATTTTCATGTATTTATGGATTATTTAGTCAATGAATCATATTCGTAGGGGATTATTACCAAAGCGGCTTTCTAAATTCATTATTCTTGTTGATTTGGAGGTCGGATGGGCAAGTTTGTATTTCCGGGGAAAGTCATTGAGCTGGTAGCACTATCTTGGGGTAACAGCTGCAACAGTGGAACAACTTCAAATTTATCTCTTTGATATCTTTTGCATTCGATTTTGTTTATCACAATCACTATGTAATGTGGAAGAGAAACTGTCATACTTTTAGGTGCTTTTGATGTAATAATTTGTATAAGAGAGTTTACAGAGCTGTGCAGAGGAGGTAAGGTTATGAGAGAATTGAGAGTTTGTAACGGTATTTTGCTAATCCATTTTAGTTTAATGCAATTCACCTTTCTGATCTCTTCTTGAGTTTGCAATTTTATCATAGCCCTCATCAGGGAGTTGCGTCCATTCTCCTAACCAGGTGTTGTTGAATTAATGTGTGTTAGTTTATTTTATTGCATCACATCTTTCCTTTATTGATGTAACAGTTTAATGTGATTGTTATGAATCTAGTCACTATTACAATTAATTGTTGTTATCACTTCATTGTTCTTATAGTGGGTTGTTGTTTTGCATAGTCTATTGAATTCGTTATTGATATAAAATTGTGCATTTTTTATCTAAATATACTTTTCATGTTAGCCCTGCAATAAACAAATGCATCTCGGGTTGAATTCCCTATCTCATTACCCAAGTTTATCATCCCACTGTGATAAATATGCAACAAATAGTTACTATTATATTATTAAACCTCGTAGATCACCTTAAGGAAGTGGAATCAACAAAAAAAAAACTTTAATGACCTTCCTCAGGTGCTACAGGACCTCCAAGGGCTAAACCACCCTTTCATGTGTCCAAACCCCGAGTTAACTTGCCTTTTTACTGATCTCGACTCCCATTCACATACAAAATCCTATATTCATGCGACTTTAGGCCTCTAGTCACATGCATAACCACTACAAGGCTTTGATTGTAGTCTTTTTCAACTAGTTATGTGCCCAAGACCATAAAATATGTGCCACCTTTTCAGGGCTAGAATCTCGGTCACTACTTGAAACTTTATTAAACTTTCCAAAACAATAAGTAACACAAAGACAAACCTTATAACACAAAACTTGATCAAGGACTTGTCCTAAAAAATCCTAACCATGAAAGGAATATTTTCAAACACATCATGAACATGAAATGTACAGGTTACAAATACACATCTGAATATAGGGATATGATACTTATCGGAGAACCATCAAGAAGGTCTAATGCCCTCTAATAATAGCTGATATATCATATATTAGGTAATAAATTTATTAACCATTCATTTATTAATCAAAACATGATGATAGGAATAACTAAATTTTCTCGTAAACCATGCTTGTAACCAACATGTAACCACCATATTAACATTGATAGAACAACCATTGTAATCAAATAATAGCAAGCACACTTAAACATGATACATAATAGGAAAAGAGTTCATTAACATATGAAAAATACAACTAGGTTAGGGACTTCCACATAGCACTTGACCATAGATTGGGTTGAACCAAATATTTCTTTTAGCCAATCACCCCTGCTCCATAGTCCAAGCATGAATGTGGAACTTACAACAAAACAACCATGGATTCCTCAGGATTTATCGCAATCCACGATGGGATTCCTAGGCCCAAGCCCTCATTTATACAACTGAGATTTACCACAATCCCATCAAAGGATTCCTAGCCCCAAACAAGAAACATACACTACCAGGATTTACCACAATCCCACCACATACCAGTCTAGCGATGAATACTCTTATACAAGCATGGATGCTTCTGGATCTCCCCATCAAAAGTGTGAGGAACGTTTCCATCTCCACCCTCTAGGACTTATGATATATCCCTCCATTCACCTGTTGAGGATTCTTGGGACCAACGAGGGTGTACACAATCATGTTTTACTGCAATCCCACCTTCACCAGTCCAGGGATTACTAGGCCTTGTGTTTGTTGGGTATGTATTACATTCTTTCCATGACTAATCATGCGCGACAGGGGGGTCATAGGGGGGGCGGTAGCCCCCCCTGTCAGGGTCTGGGGTAGTGCCCCGATGAAAATTTATAGTCCTTAATTTCTGGTGGGCAGTCTGTGCCCATGGTTTTGTGCATGGTTTTTCACATGGTTTTGGGGTATGATGGTTTTCGGCCCCTGGTATTTTTTAGATCCAGTCAAGAGAACTACGGTTATGATCTAATCCAGGGTTAATGGATTAGGGTCTATATATGCTTCAGTATGTATATATATGTGTTGTAACACTAAAAGGAATATAATGAAATATCAAGCTGGTCGTCCCGATCTGGGATCCAGGGGAAAATCTCTATGTTTATCTATTTTATGTTTTATGCTCTCGTTTTTGTTTATTTTCTATTATAAGATTCATGTGTAGATAATTTATGTTCAGGGTTAAAACCTACATTTGGTATCAAATCCGTTTCAGCTTCAAGGGGACACCTTTGCTGCTGAGGGTTTTTTGCTCGAGCCTGAGGTAGACCCTGTTCAGTGGGAGATCTACGGGATCGATTCTTGCGGTGAATGAAGATGGCGAACGATCGAAAGATAGAGATTGATAAATGTAATGGTCAGAGTTTTGAGTTGTGGAAGCTCAAGATGGAGGATCTGCTGGTGGATAAAGATCAGTGGATTGCGATAGACCCAGGTACTAAACCAACAACAATGTCAGATGAAGACTAGAAGAAACTGGATTAGAAGGCTAAGAGCACAATATGGTTGTGTGTTTCAGATTCAGTATTGTTGAATGTATCTGGGGAAGCTACGACGAATAATTTGTGGGAAAAGCTTGGGACTTTGTACCAATCTAAGTCTCTGGTGAATAATTTGTTCCTATGGAAAAAGTTGTATAACCTGAGGATGAAGGATGGAGACTCCGTGACAGAGCATATGAACGCCTTCAATATTGTGGTAAGTCAGCTATCATATGTTGATATTAAAATCTCAGATGAAGATACGTGCATCATTTTTCTGTGTTCTATACCAGACTTGTGGCATAGTCTGGTTATTGCAATAGGTAGCAATACAACTACCTTGAATTTTGATGACATTGTCTCAACATTGTTGTCAAAGGAAATGAGACGGAGAAATATGGAGGGCTAGAATGGAGATGCCTTATTTTTATGAGGAAGGCCCCAAACATAAACAAGAATAAGGTTTCGAGTGGGAGATCCAAATCTAGAAGGAGATCTAAATCTCCTGGAAAGTTTGTAAAGGTATGCTGGAAATGTAGAAAGGAAGGGCACTATAAAAGGGAGTGCAGATCTAAAGCTCCTAAGAAAGGAAAGGGATCTGATGATGCTCCTTCTGTAGAGGTAAAAACCACCTCAGATGAAGGTGGGGATGTGTATTTGGCTTCTTCTTCAAATACACATGTAGATCATGAGTCATGGTTGATTGACTCAGGTGCATCCTTTCACTTCAATCCCCATCGGGAGTGGTTCTGCGAGTATGAGAAATATGATGGCGGTGATGTCTTCCTAGGGGATGATAGGAAGGCCAAAATCGTCAAACATGGAAAGGTGAAGCTGAAGCTGCAAGGTGGAAGGATTAGAACACTTCCTGGTGTTCTACATATTCCTGCATTGGCCAGAAATCTGATTTCTGTAAGCAAGATGGATGATGTAGGTGTAAAAACAGTGTTCGAGAAATACATCAGCAAGATTGTTCAGGGAGCACTAGTATTAATGAGGGGAGTTCGGACTGGAACTCTATACAAGCTACAAGGAAGCACTGTTATTTATGGGTGTAACAGTTCCATTGTTCCTGAAAGTGGTGTGGAAAGCCTAGCTGTATTTGGAGAAAAGGCCATGCTATGGCATCAAAGGCTTGGACATATTGGAGAGAAGGGCCTTCAAATACTGCATAGAAATGGTATGGTAGAAGGTATGTCTAATTTCTCTTGGGATTTAGATTTTTGTGAACACTGTGTATATGGGAAGTAGAATCGTGTGAGTTTTCCTTCTGGTGCTAAGAGGGCGAACAAGATATTAGAACTTGTGCATAGTGATGTGTTTGGACCTGTGTCATTTCCATCACTGGGAAAGTTTGTGTACTATGTTTCATTCATAGATGACTTCTCAAGGAATACATGGATATATTTCTTGAGGAAGAAATCTGAAGCTTTTGAAAAATTTAAATAATTTAAGGCTCTGGTGGAAAACTAGACAGAGAAGAAGATAAAGGCACTAAGGACAGATAATGGTGGGGAGTTTTACAAGAAGGAATTCGAATATTTATGTAAGAAGTGTGGTATAGCATGGCAGAAGACTACTCCATACACACCTCAAAAAAACGGAGTTGCAAAAATAATGAACATAACACTGATGGAAAAGGCAAGAAGCATGCTCAATGGTACCGGGTTAGGACAAGAATTTTGGGCAGAGGCAGTGGAGACTGCATGCTATCTTGTTAACAAATCACCTTCATCAGTGTTGGAGGATAAGACTCCACATGAGGTATGGACTGGTAAGGAACCCTCTCTTTCACATCTAAGGGTATTTTGATGTGATGCATATGTACATGTTCCAAAGTAGAAAAGGACCAAGTTAGATAATAAATCTGAAAGGTGCATCTTTATTGGGTATAAGGATGGTTTAAAGGGTTACAAGCTTTGGAACCCAAAAAAAAGGAAGGTTGTGTACAACCAAGATGTGGTGTTTAGAGAAGTGAAAGATGTTGTTAAACATGAAGTTCTACCAAAGGAACCTGAGAATATAGAGTTTGAGCTAAAGGAGGATGAATGAGACTCTACAATAGAAGAAGACTCAGAAGATGAAGAGCCACAAACTCCAGCTATTAGAATATCAGTTCAGGAAAGAAGGCAACCAGAAAGGTATAGTCCATCTACTTTCTATTCAGGTTTTGCCTTAACTATAACTGATGATGATACGAGAACTGTTAGGGAGGCAGTATATTCAGAGGATGGAAAACTCTGGAAGGAGGCCATGGTTGATGAAATGGCATCCTTGCACAAAAATGAGGCATGGGATCTGGTGGAGTTTCCGGCTGGAAGGAAGCCCATCGAGAGAAAATGGGTGTTTAAGAAGAAGATGAGTGTAGAAGGCAAGGTGGAGAAATACAAAGCTCATTTGGTAGCAAAAGGTTATTCCCAGGTGTCGGGAATTAATTTTGGTGATATTTTTTCTCCTGTCGCCAAAGTTACTTCTATTAGATTAATTTTATCTGTTGCTATTGCATTTTATTTTGAGATAGAACAGATGGATGTGAAGACAACATTTCTTCATAGGGATCTAAAAGAGGAGATCTACATGAAGCAACCTGAAGGCTTTATGGTGAAGGGTAAGAAAGAACTTGTATGCAGGCTGAAGATGTCTCTGTATGGGTTAAAATAGTCAGCAAGGATGTGGTATCAGAAATTTGACACCTATATACGGGGACTTGGCTGCACCAGAAGCAAAGAGGATCACTGTGTTTATTTTAAGTTAATTGGTGACCATGTTATTTATTTGGTCTTGTATGTGGACGTTATTTTATTGATTGGAAATGACAAATAAATTATCCAAGATCTGAAGACCCAACTATTCTCCAAATTCGACATGAAGGATCTTGGTGCTACAAACTATATTTTGGGCATGGAAATTAAGAGAGATTAGGCAAAGAGGAAGCTCTGGTTAAACCAGAGGAAGTATGTCGAGACTATATTGCAGAGGTTCAATATGTATTATAGTAAAACGGTGAATGTTCCTATCCCTGTGGGTGTAAAGCTGTCTGCTGAACAATGTCCCAAGACGAAAGTAGAAGAGGATATGTCTCGTGTTCCATATGCCAGTGTAGTGGGTAGCCTAATGCATGTAATGGTCTATACTAGACTAGACATTGCACATGCAGTGGGAGTATTGAGTAGGTTTATGTCAAACCCAGGGAAGGAGCATTGGACAGTAGTGAAGCGGATTTTTAGATATTTACGTGGCACTAGTGATTATGGCTTGTGCTACCAGGGAAGACTAGGATTGGAAAGAATGTTGTACATTCATTTTTTTGTTGATGCAGACTGGGTTGGATATCTGGACCAAATAATATCTACAAGTGGGTATGTGTTTAGCCTATTTTGAGGCGCAGTCAGTTACATGAGTAAAAGACAGTCTGTAGTGGCTCTTTCAACTACAGAGGCAGAATACATGGCAGCCACTCATGCAAGCAAGGAGGCAGTTTGATTGCAGAGATTGTGTTCAAGTACGGGGTTGGTACAGCAAGCCATAAGGATAGAATGTCATAGCCAAAGTGTAATTTTCTTGGCTAAGAACCTTACTTATCATTCAAATACAAAGCACATTGATGTTCAATATCACTTTGTTAGAGATATGGTTGAGGCTAAAAGGGTGTTGCTGGTAAAGATGGACACTTTGAAGAATGTTGCAGATGCATTGACGAAGTCTGTGAGCACTCAGAAGTTCTCTTGGTGTAGAGAAACAACGGGTGTTGAAGAATTGGGCCAATGACTAAGCTCTCCTGTGGCCCCCTACGGAAAGAAAACAACAAGTGGGAGAATATTGGGTATGTGTTATATTCTTTCCACGAATAATCACATGCGATGGGGGGGTCACAGGGTGGGCAGTAGCCCTCCCTGTCAGGGTCTGGGGAAACACCCTGGTGAAAATTTTGGTCCTTAATTTCCGGTGGGCAGTCCATGCCCATGGTTTTGTGCATGGTTTTGCACATGGTTTTGGGGTACGATGGTTTTCGGCCCCTGGTGTTTTGTAGATCCGGTCAAGAGAACTACGGTTATGATATAATCTAGGGTTAATGGATTAGGGTTTATTTATGCTTCGACATGTATATATATGTGTTGTAACACTAAAAGGAATATAATGAAATATCAAGCTAGTCATCCTGATTTGGGATCCAGGGTAAAATCTCTATGTTTATCTGTTTTATGTTTTATACTCTTGCTATTGTTTATTTTCTGTTATAAGATTCATGTGTAGATAATTTATGTTGCGGGTTAAAACCTACAATGTTTCCTCTCGAGACCACCCCACTCAGTTTTGAAACCATCTGACAATACAACTCAACAAAGTAAGAGAACCCCCATCACACCATGACTATATAGCAATAGATATGAAAGGATGAAAACCAATGCCACACCTAGAAAAACCCATGCCAATGACACCAAGAGAACCAAATACACACATCCATATAGCATGCATCTCAAAATTAGAAAGGAAACCATATGTGCAACTCGATACTTGCAAGTATTCCCATTGTAGTCACTTGATCCAACTCTTCCGTTCGTGATATTTAAATCCCTTTTCCTTCTTTGTCCTTCCTTTTCCTTCCTTCGTACAATGCTAGAGTGCTCCAAGAAAGGTCTAAGTGTGAAAAAATATGAGAAAATAGAGAGAATAGAGAGAGCTCCAAACTAAAACTAAAGAAGGGTTACCAAACGATCCTCATAAGCCTTTTTTCTCAAGGAGGCCTATAATTTCTTCATTTTCCTCTATTTTTCCTTCATTTTACTCCTCACATGTAACCCATGATATTTCACCTTCATTTTCTCCTATTTTCCATTATTTTAATCAAAACATTCTAATTAATTCCTCTTTTCCTTTTCCAATTTCCTTAGACATAATAATCCAAAATGAACACCCACTAGGATGATTTTCCCAACATTCAGCATGGAATACATGTCCCATGACCTTGGTCTTAATTTTCCTTTATTAAATTTATTACATGTATTTTTTACCCAGGGTTGTTACAAAACCCTCCCCCTTAAGGTAACACCATCCTCAGTGTTCAATCTCACCTACAACCAACAAAAACGCTGAAAACAAAAACATACTTCCCATGGAGATTTTTAACACAACTTGTTGCAGCATTTACAATGACAACCTACTGCAAACATGAAATCATACCATTTACTCGAGCTTTATTAAACAACTCATTACAATATTTACAATAACAACCACATATACTTATGCGCATTTTCTTCAACCAACAAATAAGCATACTATTTATGGACCTTTCTAAATCCAACTGCATACAATACTTACAATAATATACACATACACATGCACATTTTCTCAAACAACAAATAAAAGGTTATGATGCTATCATCTACGACAAGGGAATCCAGAGGCTCACACCAACACCATCGAAAGTAGTACCAAGATTCACCTCCTTCCCAGGAAGTCCAAAATCCACTTCCAAAGTTAAACCTACATCCAATGTCCAAAGATATGATCCTGCACCACTTGTCCTCTGAGTGAATAGTTGCTGACTCATTTTTCCAAGACATACTCGCAATGTGCATCTAATTCCATCTAAAAATGATAATGACAAAAAAAATGTATTCCTCGACCTTCCCTTCTCTTCTACATAGTCCCTCAGGAAATCCAAACACCCCCTTTTGCGCAGTCACTCACCTTCCAAGTTCCCCAACATCCCCTTTCCTAGGAGATCCATCCCTTGGAAAATTTTCCTTGCATCAAAAGGTGCAAAAGCCAAGGCATATCCATATTTCAAAACCATGATACTGGTCATAACATGCTCATGGAAATCAATGGAAAATATTGGGCACCAGTGTCCCATAATGACCCTACTCCTGAAGTGATTTACCAACATATTGTTGTCTATGCAAATTCATTTTTTTATTGTTGCTACTAAATCCTGCAATTAGTTTCAACCACCCAACTAGGAATTTTCATGCTCTCTTGTACCAAACACATAACTACCATTAGATTCAAAATAAACTGAAATAAATTCACAACATACCTCATTAATGGCTCATCAAGAAGGTGAACTTGAAATTCTGTTAACTTCCTTCCACATCAAGTCAAACGAGTGGTTTGATCAAATCATCAAGTATGAACATATCACATCTAGCTAGCTCAAAACACAAAGATCATAATCAAAATCATAGATCACATGAAACCATCATAAACCAGAATCATAGATCACATGCATAGTTAAAACTAAAATAAAAGATTTATACTTATCATTTGGTTGATCCTTATATTCTACCTTTATCCTTTATTCTTTCCGTACACACACTGAATCGGTTTCCACACTCGAAAAATACTCATTTCCCTCTCTTCTACCATGTACACATACAAATAGTGTACATCACACGGATGTATCTACACATGGTGTACCTCACAACACATACACTTACACCTTGCATACAACACAACACATACATCTACACCTAGTGTATGACATAACACATACACCTACACCTAGTGTACACCACCACAAAACACATTCACATACACAAAGTACAACACAAAAAATACATATGTCAGAATATAATGAGTACAAAATACACATAACATAGTGCCACATGTATACAACACAACATGTATGACATTCACATAATATAACATGTACACAACACCATATGTACAATAGTACCACCTGTACACAACACCATCTGCAACACATGTACACAACACCACCTGCAAAATGTGCACACAACACCACATGTACACAATACCACATGAACAACGTGTGCATAACACATGTACACAACATCACATGCCTGACATGTACACAACACCACATGTACACACCACCACATGTACACAACACCACATGGATGACATGTCCACAACACCACATGCATGACATGTACACAACACCACATGTACACACCACCACATGCATGACATGTACACAAAACCACCTGCACACAACACCCCATGTAGAACATGTACATGGAACCACATGTATAGTTATCCAGAGAACACCACATGTACATAGCACCATATGTAAAACATGCACACCATGTTATATGTACACAACACGGCATATACATCATGCACAAAGTTACTTATATTAGATTAATTTTATCTGTTGCTATTGCATTTGATTTTGAGATAGAACAGATGGATGTGAAGACAACATTTCTTCATAGGGATCTAAAAGAGGAGATCTACATGAAGCAACCTGAAGGCTTTATGGTGAAGGGTAAGAAAGAACTTGTATGCAGGCTGAAGATGTCTCTGTATGAGTTAAAATAGTCAGCAAGGATGTGGTATCAGAAATTTGACACCTATATATGGGGACTTGGCTGCACCAGAAGCAAAGAGGATCACTGTGTTTATTTTAATTTAATTGGTGACCGTGTTATTTATTTGGTCTTGTATGTGGACGATATTTTATTGATTGGAAATGACAAAGAAATTATCCAAGATCTGAAGACCCAACTATTCTCCAAATTCGACATGAAGGATCTTGGTGCTACAAACTATATTTTGGGCATGGAAATTAAGAGAGATCAGGCAAAGAGGAAGCTCTGGTTAAACCAGAGGAAGTATGTCGAGACTATATTGTAGAGGTTCAATATGTAGTATAGTAAACCGGTGAATGTTCCTATTCCTGTGGGTGTAAAGCTGTCTGCTGAACAATGTCCCAAGACACAAGAAGAAGAGGAGGATATGTCCCTTGTTCCATATGCAAGTGTAGTGGGTAACCTAATGTATGTAATGGTATATACTAGACTAGAAATTGCACATGCAGTGGGAGTATTGAGTAGGTTTATGTCAAACCCAGGGAAGGAGCATTGGACAGTAGTGAAGTGGGTTTTTAGATATTTACGTGGCACTAGTGATTATGTCTTGTGCTACCAGGGAAGACTAGGATTGGAAAGAATGTTGTACATTCATTGTTTTGTTGATGAAGTCTGGGTTGGAGATATGGACCAAAGAAGACCTACAAGTGGGTATGTGTTTAGCCTATTTGGAGGCGCAGTCAGTTGCATGAGTAAAAGACAGTCTGTACTGGCTCTTTCAACTACAGAGGCAGAATACATGGCAGACACTCATGCAAGCAAGGAGGCAGTTTGGTTGCAGAGATTGTGTTCAAGTATGGGGTTGGTACAACAAGCCATAAGGATAGAATGTCATAGCCAAAGTGTAATTTTCTTGGCTAAGAACCTTACTTATCATTCAAAGACAAAGCACATTGATGTTCGATATCACTTTGTTAGAGATATGGTTGAGGCTAAAAGGGTGTTGCTGGTAAAGATGGACACTTTGAAGAATGTTGCAGATGAATTGACGAAGTCTGTGAGCACTCAGAAGTTCTCTTGGTGTAGAGAAATAATGGGTGTTGAAGAATTGGGCCAATGACTAAGCTCTCCTGTGGCCCCCTATGGAAAGAAAACAACAAGTGGGAGAATATTGGGTATGTGTTATATTCTTTCCACGAATAATCACGTGCGACGGGGGGGTCGCAGGGTGGGCAGTAGCCCCCCCTGTCGGGGTCTGGGGCAACACCCTGGTGAAAATTTTGGTCCTTAATTTCCAGTGGGCAGTCCACACCCATGGTTTTGTGCATGGTTTTGTACATGGTTTTTGGGTACGATGGTTTTCAGCCCCTAGTGTTTTGTAGATCCGTTCAAGAGAACTACGGTTATGATCTAATCCAGGGTTAATGGATTAGGGTTTATTTATGCTTTGGCATGTATATATATGTGTTGTAACACTAAAAGGAATATAATGAAATATCAAGCTGGTCGTCCTGATTTGGGATCCAGGGGAAAATCTCTATGTTTATCTGTTTTTGTTTTATGCTCTCGCTATTGTTTATTTTCTGTTATAAGATTCATGTGTAGATAATTTATTTTGAGGGTTAAAACCTACAATGTTTCCTCTCGAGACCACCCCACTCAGTTTTGAAACCATCTGACAATACAACTCAACAAAGTAAGAGAACCCCCATCACACCATGACTATATAGCAATAGAAAGGAAACGATGAAAACCAATGCCACAACTAGAAAACCCATGCCAATGACATCAAGAGAACCAAATACACACATCCATATAGCATGCATCTCAAAATTAGAAAGGAAAGCATATGTGCAACTCGATACTTGCAAGTATTCCCATTGTAGTCACTTGATCCAACTCTTCCTTTCATGATATTTAAATCCCTTTTCCTTCTTTGTCCTTCCTTTTCCTTCCTTCCTACAATGCTAGAGTGCTCCAAGAAAGGTCTAAGTGTGCAAAAATATGAGAAAATAGAGAGAATAGAGAGAGCTCCAAAATAAAACTGACAAAGGGTTACCAACCGATCCTCATAAGCCTTTTTTCTCAATCAGGCCTATAATTTCTTCATTTTCCTCTATTTTTCCTTCATTTTACTCCTCACATGTAACCCATGATATTTCACCTTCCTTTTCTCCTATTTTCCATTATTTTAATCAAAAGATTCTAATTAATTCCTCTTTTCCTTTGCCAATTTCCTTAGACATAATAATCCAAAATGAACACCCATTAGGATGATTTTCCCAACATTCAGCATGGAATACATGTCCCATGACCTTGGTCTTAATTTTCCTTTATTAAATTTATTACATGTATTTTTTACCCAGGGTTGTTACAAAACCCTCCTCCTTAGGGTAACACCATCCTCAGTGCTCAATCTCACCTACAACCAACAAAAACACTGAAAACAAAAACATACTTCCCATGGAGATTTTTAACACAACTTGTTGCAGCATTTACAATGACAACCTACTGCAAACATGAAATCATACAATTTACTGGAGCTTTATTACACAACTCATTATAGTATTTACAATAACAACCACATATACTTATGCGTATTTTCTTCAACCAAAAAATAAGCATACTATTTATGGACCTTTCTAAATCAAACTGCATACAATACTTACAATGATATACACATACACATGCACATTTTCTCAACCAACAAATAAAAGGTTATGATGCCAGCATCTACAACAAGTGAATCCAGAGGCTCACACCAACACCATCGAAAGTAGTACCAAGATTCACCTCCTTCCCAGGAAGTCCAAAATCCACTGCCAAAGTTAAACCTACATCCAATGTCCAAAGATATGATCCTGCACCACTTGTCCTCTCAGTGAACAGTTGCTGAATCATTTTTCCAAGACATACTTGCAATGTGCGTCTAATTCCATCTAAAAATGACAATGACAAAAAAATGTATTCCTCGACCTTCCCTTCTCTTCTACATAGTACCTCAGGAAATTCAACCACCCCCTTTTGCGCAGTCACTCACCTTCCAAGTTCCCCAACATCCCCTTTCCTAGGAGATCCATCCCTTGCAAAAATTTCCTTGCATCAAAAGGTGAAAAAGCCAAGGCATATCCATATTTCAAAACCATGATACTAGTCATAACATGCTCATGGAAATCAATGGAAAATATTGGGCACTAGTGTCCCATAATGACCCTACTCTTGAAGTGATTTACCAACATACTGTTGTCTATGCAAATTCAATTTTTTATTGTTGCTACTAATTCCTGCAATTAGTTTCAACCACCCAACTAGGAATTTTCATGCTCTCTTGTACCAAACACATAAATACCATTAGATTCAAAATAAACTGAAATAAATTCACAACATACCTCATTAATGGCTCATCAAGAAGGTGAACTTGAAATTCTGTTAACTTCCTTCCACATCAAGTCAAACTAGTGGTTTGATCAAATCATCAAGTATAAACATATCACATCTAGCTAGCTCAAAACACAAAGATCATAATCAAAATCATAGATCACATGAAACCATCATAAACCGGAATCATAGATCACGTGCATAGTTAAAACTAAAATAAAAGATTTATACTTATCATTTGGTTGATCCTTATATTCTACCTTTATCCTTTATTCTTTCCGTACACACACTGAACCAGTTTCCACACTGGAAAAATACTCATTTCCTTCTCTTCTACCATGTACACATACAAATAGTGTACATCACACAGATGCATCTACACATGGTGTACCTCACAACACATACACTTACACCTTGCATACAACACAACACATACACCTACACCTAGTGTATGACATAACACATACACCTACACCTAGTGTACACCACCACACAACACATTTACATACACAAAGTACAACACAAAAAATACATAGGTCACAACATAATGAGTACACAATACACATAACATAGTGCCACATGTATACAACACAAAATGTATGAAATTCACATAATATAACATGTACACAACACCATATGTACAATAGTACCACCTGTAGACAAGACCATCTGCAACACATGTACACAACACCACCTGCAAAATGTGCACACAACACCACATGTACACAATACCACATGAACAACGTGTGCATAACACATGTACACAACATCACATGCATGACATGTACACAACACCACATGTACACACCACCACATGTACACAACACCACATGGATGACATGTACACAAAACCACATGCACGACATGTACACAACACCACATGTACACACCACCACATGCATGACATGTACACAAAACCACCTGCACACAACACCCCATGTAGAACATGTACATGGAACCACATGTATAGTCATCCAGACAACACCACATGTACAAAGCACCATATGTAAAACATGCACACCATGTTATATGTACACAACACTGCATATTCATCATGCACAAAGAACCATATGTACATAGCACTGTGTATCCAACATGCGCAGAACACCATCTATAGACAACATTTCATAAACAACATGTACACAACACCATCTATACATAACACTACATAAAAAACATGTACACAACACCATATATACACAACACCGCATGCTTACAACATCATAGGTGCAACATGCATGACATATATACAACAGTAGCACTGCACATCCATAGAGCACGCATTGACTCTACCAAGAAAGCTTGATTCTAGTGTATTTCTACTATTCATGCATGTTCCATCATGATGTCAATCACACTACCATTCTGTTGATGTATCCCTCAACATTACCTTTCGATAACATAAACATAGGCATAGTACAAGCATATACTATCAATTCATATCCATAGGATACTAACATTGTAGATCTATTAGGGTTACTGTTCCCACTTGATTCATCATTGACGAGGAACCTCTTCATTCCATTCACCTGCATAAGAAATCATTCCTCCACAAGAATGATTATTGATGATCTTTTTAGACAACAAAATATATACATACATATATACAATAAATATCAAAATAAAACAATCATGATCCCTGACAACCCTGTCAGACAACATCATATGTAAATACATATATACATATATAGAAATCATCATAATCATAATCACAACATAATTACCAAATACCAAACGATTAAGGTTAAGATAAATCCATTTATTCATGCATAGCATGCACAACATTGAGAACAACAATTACCAACTTAGACAAGGAATTTGTTACCTTAAGCCCATTTACTTTACCTTTCGTACTACATTTCTCATGACTATTCTTCCATCATCCATGTATCACAATGGACCCAACCAACTCAACCAGTTGTCATACTATTTCCTTCAACTTCCCTTATACATGAATTGGGATTCATCCAAGTCTTACATTACTTGTTGGGTTTCATCTAGCTCATCCAAAAATCCATTAACTTTCCTCTTTCCCAACCAATTCCCAAGACCCTCAAACATAAAAGGAAAGAAAATAAGAAAATAAGAAGAAACCATGAAAACCAATAGGAATATGACACCAGAAAAAATGTGGCATGATCATACACCAGCCATAAAGAAGGATGAAATCAAGCACAAAAAATCATGAAAGACCAAAACAATAAGGCTAGCAACACGCACAATGACTCAATCCCCATGGTTCCCAAGGAAAGCTCAACCAAAGCGATATTAAATATTTCATGGTAGTATCCTTTTCCATGTAATCCCCTACATCCTACCACCATAAAAACATAATTTTCAGTGCATAAATAAACATAATATACCAGTTACCTTACCTTGTTGTGCCAAGCACGATGCCTTGTAACTATACACATCCATGCCATCTCTCAAGGGACTCCAATTCCTTTGACGAATATAGATATAAATAGAAACCAAATGTTATACCTATCAAATACATGTTCATGAATATCTCACATCCACATAATGTCACATATGTTGTCCTACAACTTTTCACACCTGTCAGTCACATGTTTCAAATATCAGGACATCATGTCTACTAACTTGAAATCAACCTTTGCCAAGAATAATTTTCATGTCATAATCAACTGTAAAATCATACTGATTAGATATAATTCTACAACTATCACCTACTTATGCTCAAGTACATATCAGTTGTCTCAACACATACAATGTTAGTACCACTGTCTTAAAACAAGATCATTTCTTTGTGCAATATTATAGACACATACTCATATCATGCAATTAATCAAACATTCAGACAACAGATAGATGACATAATAGACACCAAACACTCAAACACAAAATAGACAACATAATAAAACACTTAAACACCATTATAGAAAATAATAAAACTCATACCTCAATGTATTTCAGAAGAGGTTATCACATATGCACAAGTCATTCCAGATTGGTATGACACAATATCACAAGTGTATCATCTCTTACCTAAATATCATAACCATAACCATCTGCTCAAGTAAATCCATATTAGTATGATACATATAACATCAATATCTTAACCTTAATTACCATAATAATCATGCATACAACTGCAATGCATATAAAAAAAAGTTACTACCATTCATGAGTATCTAACATGTGTATGATTTCACTAATTAACTAGCATGTATCATGCTTGTAACCAAAATGGTAATAGAATGATAGAAAGGTATCTAGCCATAATACATATAAAACCCATTAACCAACACACCTATATACCCAACATACAAACATGTATGATGATCTACTCTTACCCTGAAGTCCAGTGATGCAACCTTGTTGTGATGATCTTCTTCTCCCACTCTATCTCAGCCAACATATCAGCAGCATAACATACAATATACTGACACCATCACGATGACACAAACTACATAATGACCACCACGATGCATGACTTACCTACCACACATACATAACCATAACCATGAAAATGCATGCATTACTGCATATAAACACTGAAATGCATAACAAATGCATATACAACTGGCATCCATTCATGAAAAACACATCCCAACCTCAACATCATCAACTTCTACATGACAACATAACTATATCAATTACCACAACCATGCATATAGAATAGGCACATATACAACCTACATGCATGCATGAAAACCACATTCTACCTATCAAGTCCAAGGGTGGAACCATGCTATGATGCCGCTATGTAACACCCTCCTCCCACACTTACCCAAGTTTACTGGTCCACCAGGATATCCATGTGATGAAGCATTACTATGATATGATCCAACCTCATAGATTACCTTAAGGAAGTTTAATTGACAAAACAAAACCTTACCAACCTTCCTCAAGTGCTACAAGACCCCTAAGGGCTAAACCACCCTTCCAGGTGTCTAAAACCTAAGTTAACTTTCCTTTTTACTTATCTAGACTCCCAATCAAATGAACAACCCTGCATCCATGTGACTGTAGTCCTCCAATCAGATGCATAATCACTGCAAGGGTGCGACTCAGTATTTTTAATCCAGTTTTGTTCCTAAGACCACGCAATCTTTGCCACCTTTTAAGGGATAGACTCTAAGTCACTGCCCAAAACTTGATGAAACTTTCCAAAAAAATAAATGACGCAAAGAAAAATATTATAACACAAAATTTGATTAAGTATTTGGCCTAAACAAGGCTAATGAGGAAAAAAATTTCGTCAAACACATCATGACACATGAAATTTACAAGTCATAAATACACATATGAACATAGGGTTCTCATAATTATATGAGAATCATTAAGAAGGTATGATTCCCTCTCATAATAATTTCAATATCATCTATTAGGTCATACATTCATTAATCATTCATTTACTAATCAAAACATGATAAGAGCCATAACTAAAGTATGTCATAAACCATGCTTATAACCAACATATAACCAACCGATTAACATTGATAGAACAAACATTATAATAACATAATAACAAGAAAATTTACAAATGATACACAAGAGTAAATGAGCTCTTATTAACATATGCAAAATGAAACTAGGTCAGGACTTCCATGTACCACCTGACCATAGATTGGGCTGAACTAAATATTTGTTTCAGCCAATCACCCCTGTGCCATGTTCCAAGCATGAATGTGGGACTTACAAAAAAACAACCAGGGATTCCTCCTGCTTTACCAAAATCCATCAAAGGATTCCTAGGCCCAAGACCTCATCTATACAACCAAGATTTACTGCAATCCCACCCAAGGATTCCTAGGCCCAAAAAAGAAACATACACTACCAGGCTTTACCGCAATCCCACCACATTCTGGTCTAGGGATCACTAGGCCTATACAAGCATGGATTCCTCCAGATATCTCCACCTAATAAATTATGAATTTATCTGTATCCAACCTCTAGCAT
Source organism: Pinus albicaulis (assembly GCA_034641835.2). Taxonomy (NCBI): domain Eukaryota; kingdom Viridiplantae; phylum Streptophyta; class Pinopsida; order Pinales; family Pinaceae; genus Pinus; species Pinus albicaulis. The sequence continues at coordinate 658,711,572 of CM076577.1, forward strand.
TTTTTTTATATGCATCCATTCACTAGTCAAGAATTCCTAAGCCCCACGAGGTTATATACAGCTAGGATTTACCACAATCCCATATTCACCAATTTAGGGATTTCTAGGTGTTGTGTTTCCTCCTTAGACCACCCCAATCAGTTTCAAAATCATCTAACAATCCAAATCAACTAAGTCAAAGAAACCCCATCACACCATGGCTATCTAGAAATGGAAATGAAATGTTGAAAACCACTGTCACACCTAGAAAAACCCATGCCAATGACATCAAGAGAACCAAATACACACATGCATATACTATGCATGTCAAAACTAGTAAGGAAACCATACATGAAACTCGATACCTCCAAGTAATATTGTTGTAGTTTCTTGACCCAACTCTTCCTTGCTTGATCTTTACTACCATTTTCCTTCTTTTTCCTTCCTTCCTCCAATGCTAGATTGATCCAAGAATGGTCTAAGAGTGCAATAGTATGAGAGAGTAGAGATACTAGAGATAGCTCCAAGATAAAACTGAAAAAAGGTTACCAACTGATCCTCAAAAGAATTTTTATCAATGATGCCTCTAATTTCTTCATTTTCCTCTATTTTTCCTTCATTTTCATCTTCACATGCAACCTATGACCTTTCACCTTCATTTTCTCCTATTTTCCATTATTTTAATAAATAAAATGTCAACTAATGCCTCTTTTCCTTTTCCAATTCCTTTGCCCATTAGGATTTTTTTTCCAAACATTATGCTTGGAATGCATGTCCAATGACTCTGGTATTATTTGGAATTTATTAACTTTATTACATGGATTTCTAACCCTGAGTTGTTACAACAAGAATTATAGATATTCATATTGAATCAATACTTATATGTAGGAGTAGATATGATTTTGAATCTATGGGGAATCTAATTTCCCATCACCAGGTATATAGTTAGTAACCTCAATTGGCCAAGGTACCAAACCATAGTAGCCTCCAACCTATGGATTCATGCCCCACATCATCCTAAACAAAAGTGGTTCACCCCTTTGTTGCCCTCAATAGTCTCTCAGGTTCGATTCCACCACCTCCACGGTGACTTATTACCAAATAGGACCATTCCATATTTCGTGGCTCCAAGAGTTCTTGTTGCTTTTCTAGGCTCTCCAAGTACCCTTCAAGCCCTCTAGCAATAGACATTTCTCTCCAACACATAGTGTGGAAGCGTTTTTTTCACACTAGTGTGACAAAACACACTTCTTTAGCAGTAGGTTGCTTCCTAAAAAAATCACATAGAATATTATGGTGTTGTTAATGGAAAAAATGAAAAGAAAGTAAATAAAAAATCATAAGGTAAGTAATTCATACAATAACATGCTCTTAAACTGAAAAAACACAAGACAATAATTCCCAAATGGAGCAAACAAATCAATACAATTGTGGAGAAAACTCCCTTTATTGGTTGCTGGTAGAAAGAAGAATACAATGCTAACACACTTGTAGTGAGTCCTTTGAGATATCGATCTCAAATACTCTTATAAAGGGAGTCTCGTTCCTTGGTTTCCTTGCAAGATTATGCTCCTTCTCTCAAAAGGAATGTGGCAACTCTCCAATGGTGGAGTTCTCTTCTTCACTACGATTTTGGATGGCCAACATGCTAGTGCATTGAAACCTATTGTTTCAACAATTGAAAGTTGGTTTTGCTATGATAGAAATTTGGCTAGAATAAATATGTGTCTCATTTTTCTCTTCCCATGGCCAGTTTATATAGAAATGTTTGAACTCCTCTTCCCTCTCTTGGATCAATATTGATAGTGACTCAAGAGTAGGACAAGAAATTCCTTTGAGGGCTCCATAACTCTTTAAGGTGGCTTGAATTAAACTTTCCTTAACTATTACTGACTTAGAATCATCTTCACCAAGTGTGGGAAGTGGGCCCGGATGGTGACTTTCGCCATCACCAGGACCACGTGGCTATCAAATGAAAACGTGAATTTTGCGCCAAACTTCTTTGTTTCTAGTGCGTTATCCGCTAATTTATGACTGAACCTTAGGAATTTATTAAATTTTTGTGCTTCATAATGTATTTTTGCTAGAAAATCTTTATTTGTAATTTTTTCCTGACATTTTCTAATGCCTTTTTCTTGCACAATTTTATGGTGTTAATATTTTTCCCCTGATGTATGAGGTACAAGAGGAAACATATAGCTGAAATAAATTACATTTTCTTTGTGACCCTTTTGAGAGAGAGAGAGAGAGAGAGAGAGAGAGAGAGAGAGAGAGAGAGAGAGAGAGAGAGAGAGAGAGAGAGAGTAACTTGCTGCGGAGATAATTATGGAAACCCCTTGTATGAAGTAAAAAAGTAACCATCCTCCATAGGAAAACTGTAAGTGGTAAAATAGGAAATGTTTCTATGAGGCGGGCATGCTGCATTCTTGTGATGATGACTAGTTAATATAATGCAACAGATATTTTTTTTGTCAAGTCACATTGTGGTAGGTGATCTACTATTGGTTGATGATGACGGTTGTGACACCCTTAAGGGTGTTTTTTCTTTGAACAAAAGGGATGAATGTGGTATCCACATGCATTTTCTGGGTATATCACTTTTTGGATGAAGTGCTCAATATATGCATGGGTCTTTTACCTTTGTGAACCTTCCCATGCATAGTAATTTAAGCATTTCTAAGAGATATTCTTATGCGTCTTCGACTAATTTTGACAGAGTGCAATGGTTATGAAGTACGATACCACCCTGACATGAAAACTGGTGCTAATGTTGAATGTCAAGGGGATCAATGACATCAATGGGTGATGTGAATTCCCATTGTTCGATACAAGGATGCCCCTATGGTGGTGGGGACCCATCCAAGGTACTACATCCTTCATGGAAAGTGTTTGTTGAAGTCAAAAAGAAGGAAGCATCAATCATTTTAAACAAGTACTTAAACAAGGTGTTAGGGTCTTATAGTAATAGGATTCATAATTTTGAATTGAATATGATTAGTCTTGTAATATGTACATACTTTGCTTTCTGCAAATTTTTTTCCCATATTAAAAAATGTAAAGAGGGTAAATCCTAAAAGAAAAATCAAAGGACTGAAAGAAAAAGATCAAAAATGAATATAAAATATGAACCCCACCAAAAAAAGAGATGAAAAATAGATCTTGAAAGTTATGCAAATTAAAATGCCACCACTTTTTACTTTACTTTGCAAAATAAGATTGTGTGCATCTTGTCAAAAATGCCACAATCCATGATGTTCAAACAGCTTAATCTTGACTCATTCATGCTTTAAATTTCATATTTATAGTTAGAGAATAAAAATCTAGCCAAACTGTTTAATCTTGGCATATCAGTAGTTAGATAGAGAATAATAATGAGCTCAATAGTTTAATATGAGCCATTGGAAGACATAAGGTTAGAATTAGATATTTTTCTTTTAAAAGAAAAATAAAATGGGTCTGCAAGCTCAAATGCACCCAAATAAATGAAGAAAAAATGTTAGGGTAGATGATGGGTAGGTAGAAGCAGTTTTCACAAGGCATCGATCATATTACTAACTTCCTTTTAAATTTATTCCCCTTGTAAAAGTACCCCTTCCCCTTCTTATTATTTTTTCCCCTTACTAGATTCATTTTTCTTCACAAAAAACCCCTTTTCCTTAGTTAAGAAGCATATTTTCCCTTTCGAAAAGTAAAAATCCCTTTATTAACTTCCCTTTTTCCATTCAAAATACCCGAAAAACCCCTTTATCCTAAGTATTTGTTTAAAGTGATATATCGGGTCCCACTATGAGAAAAATCCTTCCCGATATCATTTTTTACATTAAAACTTAGTGTATTTTATATCCTGCTGATATATACATTCCCACATCATATTTCATATTAAATCCGTTCAATATATTTAATTAAATTCATTCATATTCACTAACATCCCATTACATTTAACCCCATCTAATTAATATCCCTTTACATTTAACCCTGTCTAGCATATACAGATAAACTCATTCATAGGTTTAACTAACTCTTGCATATGTTACTCCTGATCCCATATAACATATCGTTTATTATAACCCCGCCTAATATTATGTCATGACGCCGTATAATATAAATCCATTACATATATCACATAACCTTGCATAAAACATAAAACTCGGGCCTCACTCCTATAAAATCCCTGACAGGTCCTTCCCATTCACCCATCCGTTGGATCTATATCGATCAAATCCAATGGCCAATAACTCTGTTTACATCCCCGATCGCTTAAACTTTAACACCACTGAGACCTTGCGAAATGAGTTTTTTTCGAAGCCTTTCTCCCCGCCACATGGCATCCCCTAATTCCATCGCATCCTCCAAAATAATACTACCCAATAGATTTTTCCGATGTGAAAAATGCCAAATGGTATTCTGCCCATTGTGCAAACTACCCTACCTTTTGAAATTTGATCTCGTGCTTAAATATTAACCACTGATTGGTTAAAAAGCCATAATATGCCCTTTCAAGCCTTTTACTATTTTTTTATTTATATTTGCGTGAAGAAAGAGGTTTTTCTACCTATTCTCAATCCACAAAACTCTGTCGAACTGTTTCAAGATATTTTAACTAGAATTCAAGGCCTTTTAGCACCAGCAACATTACCGAATTGATTTGAAGCACTATAAAGACTTAGAAAGCCTGCGCTACCCCCAAAGAACCTTTCTTCAAACATAAAAGCCTTCATTCTCCAGGTATTCCTAAATACCAAGGCTTGTACTTAAGCTAAAGAAAGTAACAAGTTAATTGAACTAGTTTAGGAGATTTTCCGACCCATAGAAAAACCATTGTTTCCTCCTAAACCCTTCTGCAGACTGTAATAATATTTCAGAGGTGCTCCTAAAGGCCTGACACTGTTTTCTAAGCGAGAGAGTAATCAATAGATTAGAATTAACAAAACAAATGGCTTCCCAAGGTATTTTAATAGTCAATCCCTTCCAACCTATATTTTTTGATGTGGAACACACTCCCTTTGCAGACATAGACTTCAAAATTAGTGACCCTATCACTGATTTTAACCTCCTTGAGTTCCACTGCTGGAGCCATGATAAGTCAATTGAACAAGCTGATGATGTTTTCCTTCAGGAGTCCAATTTTCCCAAGTATATTGTCCCACAAACCTTCCAATGTCTAGAGGTTATCAAACTCTATCAAACTATGTATTTTCTTGATCAAAGTGCCCTTGTAACCCTAGGTAAAGAAATTTTATTCACCATCACAGCTGAATCAATAAAATAGATGTTGTAAATCCAGCCTTGGCTTGATGAAACCCCTATATCTATTGAGACCCTCACTGAATTGTATTTAAAGCTAGACTTCCCCAAGAGGTTCTAGATATTCCAAACATTCATTCCCTCATCACTAGAAACTCCCAAAACCAACCCTCCTTATCTAGCTTCTATATTTTCTGAGAGAACTAGGCATATTATCACCATGCTATCATGTATTTTGGGTTATTTCACTGATGAACATGTTCATGCTTCGGTCCTAGGTTTTTTGTCTATTTTCTCCCCTAGTCAGCCTCCTACTTCTATATTCAATTTTTCTCAGTACCTCTCTAATACAATCCATGAACAACTGGTTAAATTACCAGAGGAGGTAATCTTTAATTATTCATCTATTCAGTTCCACATGTTCTTATACTTCCAACCTGAAAGACTTGCAATCAACCTTCAAAAACTAGATGTTGAAGGTAATCCTAAGTCAGTAGTCATTTGGATTCATTGATTAGGAAATATTCCATAGATTTTACTTATAGCCACTTGATAGATGCATTCATCTATCCAATTTTCAACATGCTCAACAACAACATTCAACCAAGAGTTAGTGATGAAATAAAAACGTTCTTACAGTTATCATAACACAGTAGGATAAGAGATTGGTATCTTTATCAGAACCACACAAATATTAGATTTTATGGTTTTCAGATAACCCCATATAAACTACCAAAATACCTCCCAATGAGCTTATTTTCACTTGAGTATATTAGGCATATACTTAACTCAAAAATCAAACACAATTTAAAATCAAAAACTAGATTGGTCCCTTCATCTATAATAATAGAAGTGTAGGTCAATAGGAAAAAATTATTTACAGGAATTTAAGTTTAGTGAAAGATTCAAATGGAACTATGATCCCGTAGGAGTTATCAAGAAGTTAAGAATCAAATTTAAGCTAACTCATTTTTTCCATGAGTCCAAGCCAGACATAGCGAAGTAATCCAATTAGCCTGAATGGTTGGAGAACACTTTTAAAGAGGCAAAGAAGCAAGGTGATACTAGTTCCATCTTGTAAATCCATCCCCTCAGGATAGGAACTTCAAAAGAGTCAGAGAAGAAGGATCATACTCTGCTCAAACCACCACTGAAACAAAATTCAAATCAATGTAGAGGAAGAAGCCCAAATTAAATCCTGTAAATGAACAAGATGAGACAATTGAGATCATAGATACAGATACAATGGGAAGAGACAATGCACCTCTAGCAGTTTCAGAGGAAACTCGCCAGCCTTCAACATCTAACGCTCAGATTATTCAAAAGAAACATAGTGTTGAAGTGTCTTCATCAAGAAAGCCAGCAGATAAAGAGAAGGATATCATGCAGAAGTACAAGGAAATCAAATTCATGAATGAGGCCTTAAAAACAAATACTTATACCCAATACTGGAAACAAAAACCTATTGAAGAAAGAAGGTTACTTTCAACATTTGACTACAAGACCAGGAAGATGCAGATGACTTTCTTACAGCCCACAGTGAAGCATCCTAAGTCATCAGTAGATTATAATAAGATATCATATGAAGTTTCAGCCAAAGATCTTCATCCTACAGACCAAATAGAATTTCTTAAGAAAGATGGTGAAATGTTATATTCTACCATGACAAACAAATTCATGAGTGTACAGAAGTTGAAAAATACTCCAGAAAACATCAATGCTTAGCTAAAGCTAGAAAATTCATCATCATAGGCTAAAGATAACATAATTAAGTCTCTAGAAGATTTGGTTATTGAAGTAGGATATGATCCAAAACATGTCAAATTTGCAGAAGAACTCATAAATAAAAAGAACAAAAACATTGTTGCATTAAAGAAACAACTCAAATTTCCTCCTAATGAACATCCATGGGCTAAAGAAGTAGCAAAGGAATAAGCCAACAATCTAGCCATGAAAGGAATACCTACAGGGAAAGTATTATATCAAAGTTTTGAGAATCTATTTTACCTACAACATGAGGTAAAACATCTCTTTATCAAAAATCCTACATTTGAAAAATACACAGAGGCTGATGAGATATTCAGAAGAATGGTAAAAATCAATTTACCAGATGCAGAGGCTTGGGAGAAGTTGAATTATTTACTGTGAAATTAAAAAGGCCACAGGTAAAATAGTAGTGCAGTGAGAAATAGTAGTAACATTCAATGTAAAACACAACAATTAAATAGTATCAGATTAGTTAAAGAGTATCAGATGAAAGACAAAGTTTAATGTACAAAGTATAGTTAAAAGAAGCCAGCGTAAAGGACACTCAAACAACCTAAAAGATAGCCTTCGTTGAGCAACAGTCAGAGAGAAATCAACAAAATATCAAACAAAAAACAAAAAAATCAATAAAAGAAGGAACAACTTGCATTAGTTAGATAGTTGTCTCTATCTTCTTGCATGAAGATATTTATTTTTTCTTGAATAATTCCTAAAGTCAGTTTAGGATATTTTGTATCAGTTTTTTGTATAAATACTTCAAAATTTGAAGTATTTGGTGTGGATTGTGGATTGTGGATTGTTAATCATTTATATATTTGTATTGATCTAAACCTGAGTGTTCTTTGTACCATTTTCAAGTCAGTAGATTGGATTGAGCAATAAATGCGTTATATTACATGATTCATGTATTCAGCCAGTTCAGTGAAGTAATTTCAACTGTTCTTTTTTATTCTCTTAAGTTTTTCACGTACATATATGTTTTCTGAATTCAAATGATATAACATGAATTTTATTTCAGAACTTGTTTAAATACACTCTCTCTTGAACTATTAGTCATTTTCATGTTTTCTTCTGATATCCAGATTAAGGAATTCTTCATTGTTCCTTAGTTTTGATTGACATCTGTCATTTTCTTCATTATCTAGATCTGAGAATTCTTAATTTCTCTCCCATCTGATTGAAACTATTTCATCACCCAGCCTAAAGATCTGAATCAAATCAGCTACCTTGCCCTCTGAACACTTCCCTTTAGAACTATATTATGCGTTATTTCTTGATACATTGACTCCATTAGCCCAATGGAAAACAGACCTACATCTATCCATCTAAACTAGTGATTCCACCACCAAACCAAATCAAAATCAAAATCCAATCAATCTCACATAACTAGCCTACAATCAACTAAAAACAACAAAGTTAAATCATAAAGAGAGAGTCCTCTCTGAGCATTAGGAAGGCTAGATCCTAAGCTTAAAATTAGGTTTGTGGTTACCTCTAATATTCTTTAAAACAAAAAGATTTACAACCCTCAGAATTATTGGAGTGATAACACAAGGGATTAGGGTTTCTAGTAAAGCAGGGCATAATGTGATGAATTAGTGAGGCATGATGAAGATAAGTGGCTAAATATTATGGTGATGGTTAACTGGCCTGAGGTCATAGTTGTTAATGCAAGTGGTGACAGTCATAACACTTTTGATGAGGGTATCCTTGGGGTCAGTAAGACATCTATGGTAGGTGTATTTTTTCTATAACTGACGTCATTGGGTGGTAAAGAATACACAACTCCGGCCAAGGGTGACTAGGGATTGCTGCCAGGTACGAAATGTACAAATAAGGGTGGAAGTATTTCTCCTAAATAATCTTTGTGCACTTGCCCAAAGAATGTCAAAGTGGTATGGATGTACAAGCACAGACAGAGGTGCCCCATTAACATGCGAAATCTTTCATGATGATGCAAGGAGGGTATTTTTATGAGGGTGGGGGCCCAATTGGTTGGTCTCGGTGTGAGGGTGATGAGACAGATCGAATGACACATATGGGCTATGCTTATGAGGGTATGGTAGGCCAAATGTGGAATGCGGTGATGCGTTTTCTACTGACCCACTCTAGAAAATGGTCGGTATGGAATGGGTTTTGATATGTGATGAGTCAAAAAGAATGATTTTGATAATCAATGCATAGGAATGAGATAGTTCTCGGGTCGAAGTTGGTGGGCATGGATCCAAATAGTTACTTGATTTTCTAAGAAATTGTTGGATGCCATGGGAGGTGTGGCTCTACCGACCTGTAAGGGTGTTTATCATGTGTATGGTGAGGTGATGATAAAAATGGCCAGGTGAATGAAGAATATGGTTTATTCTTATGGAGAAATGATGTTAGGATATGCAAATCTTTGGAGGGAAGCCTATCATGCAGAGAATAGGATGATACCTACCCTTGTACTTTTACTGCCTCATAAATATGGTGATTTGGTGTACTTTCAATGTATATGTACAATAACCCAAGTAAAAGAATAATTTTCATATAAATATTTTGAAATAAAATGAATTAAAAAAAACCAGAGAGGACATACCTGAGATGTAGTTGGAGGGGGGCGACAAGCCCGAATTTTTTTTTATTTTTTTTTTTCTGAAAACTAGAACCAGGAGATCTAGATTCAAGATGATGAAGTGTTGATCACTATGTATCTCATGGTTTTATGATTGGATACTCTGAGCTCTAGATATGGGCTCCTAAAAATGGTGAAAAGGGAAATATATAGGCTAATATGTTCCACTTTTTGGATCGTACAGTGAGATCGTCCAAGTAGGCGAGGATGAGATGAGCTAGCTCATGGAAGATATAGTTAATGACACATTTAAAAATGGCACCAACGTTTTTAAAACCAAATGACATGACCTGATATGCGAATGTGCCACAAGCGGTGGTGAATGAAGTTTTGTACTGATATGTATGCGAGATCTGAATTTGATTACACCCCAAGAACCCATCCATGAAGGACAAGGCCTTGTGACAAGCACAAGCGTAAATGACTTGGTCAATGAATAGAGTGGGGTAGTTTTATTTAGGATATGATTTATTTAGATCCTGAAAATCGGTACAAACTCGGATAGTGACCTGCTTTTTCATGATGGGTATAGGGTTAGAAACCCAAGTTGTGTAAGAAATCTAGTATATGAACCGAACTTTGTGTAGTTTGTCTATATCCTATTTGATTGCTTCGAATTTATATGGGTACAGTTGACAATGTTTTTGGTGAATGGGGGAGACATCAGGCCATGTGTCAATATGATGTTCCATAATGGTGGGATATAGATCTAGAATTTTTTAATAGTCCCATGCAAAGATATCCGTATACTCCTGTAATAGGGTTGTGTATGTAGCTACTTCTTCTGGAGAGCATGCTGCTCCCAGAGATATTTCTTTTATTTTTCCAGGTTTTTTTGAAATATTCATCTTCATGGTAGGTGAGATATTTGACATATTCCCCTCCTCAAATGCATCAAGCATTGGGATGGGATTCTTGAACCAATCTACTTTTGCTGATGGAAGGAAATATTTCAATTCAATGGTGCAAATATCATGGGTTTCTGTTTTGTTAGGAATGAATTCTTTTTTTGGTAGAAAAAACAAGCGGTGGTACATGGAATAAAATGGACATTCAGGTTTTGTCATGGCCTCTAATATATCCTCATCAGAGAGAAACAAGATGTTTAAGGGGGAATTATTTTGTTTGACACTGTGAGGAGTGGATTCAGTTCTAGCAATGTTGGTTGACAAACAAGAATATGATTCATTGGTTGATTGCATAGAACTAGATGAGTTGGAAAAAGTGCAGATGGGATGGGTTTTCATCGTCAAAGGTACTACTACTGGTGCAATAGTTGTAGTGGTCTCGACACCAAGAAATGATGAGAAGAGAACATAGAACATGGTTCCCACGGATGATGAGATGAATCATATATGATGATGTGTGTCATCAACATTACATGGTGGAAGGATTTCTTGGATTATCAGTTTTTTAGTAAGAAGGGGCTCGGGTAACCTTAGTGGTGTACAAGGGGTAGAATAATTTTCCTCTGATGGGGAATGTTATCGGATGAAAATATGCTGAAATTTTTGTAACATAGGGCATGCTTGTGTACCATGGGAGTCACTGGTGAAAATGTTGCACGAAGTATAGGTACTCACCAAGTAAATTGTAGGTGATCTAGTACTGGTTATGGCATAAGATGGTGATGATTGGTGTTGGTTGTGCAATGGTGCATTTCTACATGTCTTCCCTCTTTTGGTCTTATTTTTAGCGAGGCTCGGGTAACCTTAGTGGTGTACAAGGGGTAGAAGAATTTTCCTCTGATGGGGAATGTTATCAGATGAAAATATGCTGAAATTTTTGTAACATAGGGCATGCTTGTGTACCATGGGAGTCACTGGTGAAAATGTTGCACGAAGTATAGGTACTCACCAAGTAAATTGTAGGTGAGCTAGTACTGATTATGACATAAGATGGTGATGATTGGTGTTTGTTGTGCAATGGTGCGTTTCTACATGTCTTCCCTCTTTTGGTCTTATTTTTAGCGTGGTATCGCTCCCTTGGGTGGTTTTGGTTTAACGCTACTCTAGCTACTCTCAGTCGTGGAAGATATTGATAGTTCTTCATATGATAAAACTAGGAGAAAATTTGACAATAACAGTGAGTAATATTCTCTTTATTAAAGAGATGTATGTGGGGGATAGGGGTTACTAGGAAAAAAATTCGGAGAACTTATCTAGCTCCCCACAATGGTTAACTAGGTGGTTATGCTTATCATATATGGCACATGGGAAGTTGGTTTTGCACCCTACCTTGTTAGAGCATCTGGCCGCCTTCCCATATCTAGATTGGTGGTGATATCAAGAGGAATGTAACATTTATGTTGTATGTATCTCTTCAGATATAGATAGGATGGACCTATATGCTTCATTCTCCTGAGTTATGGAACTCTCCGCAGATTCTGAATCTAAACTTTCCAAGTCAAGATTTTCAGCAATGAACATGCACATGGAATCTAAAACCAAGCAGAATCGAGGGATGTGGGGATAGTGACAAAAATGGTGATTTTATTGACAAATTATACAAGTGTGTCATCTACATTTGGCCAAATTTATTTGGACCACATGGGTGATTAGGTACTAGCGAAGAAATGTACTTAAATCTGGGCTTTGAGCGATTAAATGATCAAATGCATTGCAAAATGCGTAGAACAGGACGTGAGGTTGGTGACGGTAATGGGCGGGAGGCACCATTACCCTGTGTTAGCCTCTCTTCTGATATAAACAAAATCTTCCTAGATTCTCTAGTCCCTTGAGTTGTAGTATTGTCTACGGATTCAGAGTCCGAATTTTCTAAGACAAAATTTTTAGCGATAAAGTGAGGCATGAAATCTAACGTATATTGGAAACGATGGATATGGGGACAATGGCGTACATGGTGGTTACTTCAATAGATCTTACATGGATTTAGTATGTGCCTAGAGAAGTTGCTTTGGGAAACATGAGGAATTGGGTACCAATGATTACATTCCATTAATTCAAGGCACTGAGAGATCAAATTATCAGGTTCGTCGCATAATGCACAAACCTGGACATGAGGTGTGGCCTTAGTTTTCCTTCTTGTTGTTTGTGCCATTGGGTTGGTTGGGTATGAGCATGATGTTGGCTCTTATCATATGTATAATATTGTCTTGGATCCATTTTCCCCAATCTGGATGGACGAATCCTTGGAGTTGTATTACTCTAAGGCATGTAATGCATCCCTATATCAAGGAATCTTGAAGAAACGATGGGTGCAATTCCCGTAATGCTCACATATGGCGCATGCATGGTTTGTGGGTAATTCCTTGGCTTGGTTGTTTGTGACATTTTCCTACTTGTTTGGAGTCGGGGTCGCAGTCGTTTTTTCGACATGTAGAAGAGCTTTCAACTCATCTAACTCTAGGAAAATGTTGGTAGGATGGCCTATGAAATTGCACAATGCGCAAGGTTGCAATGCCTGATGAACTCTAGGGATGTCGACCTTCTTCCCTTTCTTGTTATCCTTTGCGGTAGTACTAGCTGCTGTCGTTACAGGGGGTTTGTTTTGTATGGTGACCTATTGGGAGGTAATAGGAGTTATTCTTGTAGCAGTAATGCCTGGGTTTCCCAATGTGGCAGGAGGGGCTAAATACCAGACTGGTATTGTGAGAAACATATATGCCAATGTAAGAGTTGCCATGACTTGTTGCATAACAAAACTAGGTGGGGGATATAAAAATGGGGTCTGGGAGATGGCATATGGTAGGTTTTTTGAATCAGTGGTGAATACAATCATGATTCTGGGTTCTGGTTTTGGGCCACTCTTAGTGAACTCATCATGCACATCATTTCCTCTGTATTTTATAGGGTTTCCTTAGGTAGTATAGGGGAATCTCCTGGGCATGTTTCGAGGAGGGTGGATGGTTTGAATTGGCCAGGGAGAAATTTCGAGTATATTGTGATCAACTTAGTATATGTATCTACGTATGGTAGTACGACATCCAGAGTGATCATGGGTTTCTTTTTGTAATACATGAGTTGGTTGATGGTGACGATTTTGTCTTCATGGGGTAACATCACCACCGTGTAAAAAAAAGATGCTATAATGGTCATAACATACATATAACTTCGCCCAAGGATGATGTTATAGTATAATTACACATCCAATACCTTAATGTCTATGAGAACCGTCTTGTTGGAAAGGTGTATTAGTACATTTTCGAAAATTCCTACGGGGGCTAATGGGTGCCCGTCATATGCTCTGAGCATGATGTTAGGTGGTTTCAATTCTAGTGATCCTAACTTCTGCCAAATTATTTTTGACATGGTACATGTAGCTGCTCCTTCATCTACGATGAAATGGTGAATGGTGATGTTCTGGACCGAAAATGGTATTTGGAAAGAGACTAGCGAAGGAAGCCTTGGGCCTACTTTGTCTAGATCAAAGATCATTAAGCAAGAATAGGAAGGGTCAATTGCACCTAATGTGCGTAGTAAGGCTTTCCATTAGGTTGGGAAATATTGCAAGACTTCCAAAGCTGCCATAGCTAAGGGAGATTTATCTAAGTCGTCCACTATACTGTAGTTGTAAGCATTTTTGGAATGATGCCATGGGCACCTTGCTGACCCCTTTATGATTTTTGGCATGGGCTGGATAGGTACCCTAGAGATGGCGACTAGGGATATTGGTGCGCTCATTAGAGGAAATATTAGCCTAAAATTTCCTATGAAATTTTCACATAATTTCCATGTCATAATATGTAAACCAATAAAAATCCTTTAAATTTAAAAGGATGTCCATGTAAATATTTTGGAGGGAAAAGAAGAAAAACTACTTTTTTTAATTGTATTTTCAGCTTGTCTCCTTATAGGTTTACCCAATTTTCAAGTGTAGACACTCGTTGGATGTGTAATTAAATTCCACATCCAACGAGTACCCATTATGATTACCTTTCAGAAGACCCACATTGGTAAAAGTTGAAGATACTTTAAGAAAACGTGTTGAACATGTTTTTTTAATGTATCTTCATTTTTTTTATCAATGTGGGTCTTCTCAAAAGTATGCATAATGGGTACTAGTTGGATGAAAAATTTAATTTAGCATCCAAGAGTGTTTACACTTGAAAATTGAGTAAACCTATAAGGAGATAATCCAAAAATACATTTAAAAAGGTATTTTTCTTCTTTTCCCTCCAAAATTCAAACTCTTATTTTCTTATTTTAACTATTATTTTATTATTTTTCCTTAGGAGGCCACATTTGGGCTGAAATTTTCTCTAATGCGTGCTTGTACCTGAAGGGTTGGTATGCAGGGGTGCTTCATAATTTTCGTTCCTTTTTTGGAAGAAAAAGTATTCTTTCGCCATGAAAATATCATGATTTTTTGAGTGTTTCCTGCAGCATTTTTTTGTTGGTTTGGTTGTTGTTGTTGGGTGTTAACCACTCCCTAGTGTGGGAAAGGTCCCTGAATGACTGTAGGTTGCTGGTTTTGTCCCCCTTTTCCTCGGTTACCCTGAAGTTGTTTCAACTCAGGGAGTTAGATGCAGTGGTGGGTGTAATGACCATACTCCCCACATATGGCACAAGAGTGATTTGTCCTTAGAATGGTCATTTGTTTTTTCGTCTAAAAGTTATTTTTCGGTTCCTGGTTATGATTTCGGTTGGGATTTCCCCCATCCTGAGGAGGTGTTATTGATTGCTACCCCCCTGCCCAGGGTCTCCCTGTGATCTGCTCTTTGCTTTTTTCTTCACAACGTTCAGAGGATTATTATTATTCTCCTGGTCATATGAAGGTTGTTGATGAGCCTGGGAGGGTTGCACTAGATTAATCGGTGTATTTTTTTGCACCGATGGTAGATTTTGTGTGGGGAAAGGAGAGTATTGGTTTCCTTTCCCCTGGTTGACGTATGTATGTTGGGATGACTCTCTAGTATCAATATGAAAGGGAGGTTATGGATCTCCTTATGACTGGTGGTATGGAATTTCCCTGTTAGTCATGTTTTGTAGAGGTGCAGGTTGACTATGGTAGTACCCTAGTTGTCACACATTATGTGTGGTATCATACGAATATGCAGGATACTGGTAACTAATGTTTCACTGAATTTAGGCTAAATACCGTATCAAACTGTTGGCATTATTTTATGCACCTGTTAATTCTCTATAAGTTGGTAGGCATGGTGAATTTGGAAGGATATGTTAGATATATTTGGATTGGGTGTAAATGAGCTCTAGCTACTAGGTTTTACTAATGGAACTTTCCTCAATATGAGGGTTTTGCGTTGCCACATATTTTGAAATTTTTGCTGTGAGAGTTTTCAAAAACAATTCCAAGGGAACTCTTTCGTCGAGATTGGATTTGCACAAGATACAATGCCTCTGTCATTCGTGGAGATGGTTTGATATGTGAATAACAAGTTTTTTCCTAAAATCGTTGAGGAGTTCCATCATTGAATCATGATGAATCAGGAGCTGGAAGAAGGTGGCGAACATTTTTGCAAGTGTGTTAAAGGTTCCATGTGATGCAAAAGGATGGTCAACATACCATTTCATTGGAAGCCCTGTAAGGGTGCACTAAAATAGTCTTAGTCAAATGGTATCATCTACGCTATTTTTCGACGAATACCACAGGTGGAAATTCATGATGTGATTTCTTGGGTCTTTTGCTTGATTACCTTCAAATTTTGGTATGTATGAAGGGAGCTTCGTGGGCATGGGTGGCCAGTTAAGGCCATGTCCAATAGGGTCATTCTCTAACTTTCTTACATCTGGTAGATTTAATGATGTTAAAAAAGGTAACTGAGGATTGACCACCATCATGTGATAATGTTGAATAGGTATGTGTATGGGGGTCCCTTGGTGAGATGCCTGGGGAATATTTCCCTGTAGCGATCTCGGCGAGTTGGTAACAGGGGAGATGGGTGATGACCCTAGGGGAGTCCCAACTGGTCAAGGTGATTGGTGACCCTTGGGTAGTTCTAATCAAAGATGCCCTGATGAAGGAAGATCCTATAATGGTGGCAGAGTTGTTAGGGTCTTGTGATTTAGCAGATTGGTAGACCAAATGCACAAGGTAACACCATACTAGTCTTTGGAGTCCTAGGACCTGGCCTTTCTAGACTCAGAGAGGGCTCTCTCTATTTTTTTCAAAGGATATGAGCTTGTTTTCTTTATATGGTTGATTTTAGGCTAGCTTTTAAGTGTAGGGTTTGTTTGTTTCTTTGGGTTGGGTAAGATGATCGAGTACGATAGGTGGAGTGAAAGGTCATCAAATCATTGGGCTATGGATTCTATGAAATTCATGGATATATCAACAATGATTCAAAGTGCATCACAGGGAAAATCTAGTGTGCTAAGTGGATCTTTTAAGGTTACGTGTGAAGTGAAATGGACATTAAGTTGGGAAAATAAGGTAGGGCAAAGGGTAGTTAAGAATCCTTTTCTGTATACCCATAAACAAGAAGGTCTCAAATACTGATAAGCAAAATATAATAATCATGAGACAGGGCAAACCATTTACTCAATGAAAATACTTTAAAAAAATAGATATCCAAGATGAAGAATTTAGTGAAACACAAAAATAAAGAAATCCTATCTAACTTCGGTGATTTCACTTTGAAAGTTTGAAAACATATAAGATGGTAAATAACATTAATCAATGAAGAGGGAACTCCTAGACATCATCAATCAAGCTATAAAGAACTTTGAGGAAAACTGATAGGCATGGAAAAAGGGCAAGATTAGAACAATACCTCTTTGACTTAACCCAAGAAGTAATACTTCAAAGGGAGATTTAAAAACAGAGTTTAGATAGCATCAAATAAGCAGGATTTTCCATAAAAATATTTGGAAACTATCATATTAATCGATTTATGAAATAAAAAAGCATAAGGAGGCCTAAGGAGCAGCTAATAATTCCTTAAACACACCTAGCAGAGGAAAAAATAAAGACAATAGTAATAGGAGGACTAAGGTGCCTCAAACAACATTTCTTAGCCTATATTTTTCTGATCTACTACAAAATATAAGGATGGACATATGATAAACAAGAAAACATGAAAAAATTAGAGACACATCACCATTTACCAAGCTCAGTGATCCTCCAAGCAAGCTTTCATCATCATCAATCAAAGAAAATCATTCACAAGCTCCATAACACCAAATTTCTCTTCAACCTCAGAGAACCATCTATTGATCTCAAAACTCATCAAATGCCAACATTAACAATGAGTCCTCAATGCCTTTTTAACAAGAAAGGAGGAGAAAACCTAATAGAGTATCTAGAAGTCTATTGGCTAATAAGAAATGTCACTATTGTCCTTGAGACCTTGCAAGGTCCAAGGTACAAAATATCTAAAACAAAATATATTTTCGGACATTTTTAGCAAATAAAATGTTATTTGAGGTTTGACAAGCCTCCTAAGACTTTCCAAGCATAAATTGTTGACTTTCCCTCTACTAAGGGTGCAACACTATATTTTAGGAGGAATTTCCATGCCAAGGGCGTAGCACAGGAGCAGGAAAAATGGGTCATCTTGCAGAAGTGTTTTGAAGGCCTTCCCAATGTCGGAAAAGACTCTGTGATGGTTTTTGGAAAGCCCTTGAAGTATACTTTCCAGATATACCATTGGTTCTCTATTTGGACCTCAGTAACCTATTCAAAAACCAAAAATTCCAATACTAGTAAAGGCGTAACACATGTCCCGAAAAGTAGGTAGAATGGTGAAAATTAGGGTGTTTTTGACCCTTTTGGAGGACCAAAAGAATTCCAATTGATATGAAACTTTGTGAGCATGTTATTCTTATGATGATGATTCCAAAAATGTAAGCCTTTCCTCCTAAATATGCTCTAAGAAAAAACGTAGCACCATGTGTGCTACCCCCTTGGCCCTCAAAATTAGCAAAAAACAAAAACTTGTCAAAATTCTCCCAAATTTGGTGGATGAGTGTCTCATGGGTTTTAGGAGACTTGTAGAGAAGCTTGTGACAAGATTCCAAGTCTAGCTTGGCCTTTTTCTTCTTTTAGTTCCTGGAGCTTGTCTTGAGCCTTTTTCAGTTTAGCCCTTGCAATTTGGTTCCTTTGGGCATAATGTTTAGTCATTCTTCTTTGAAGGTCAAGATCTTGATTTTCTTTCTTCAATTTGGCCTCCAAGTGTATGTGGGCTCTCTCCAACCAAGCCTCCCAGTCATGGGCTATCTCCGTAGCCAAAATCTCATCTAAAGGGAGTTGTTCTGCTAGGGCTGATTCTTCCTCCCTTTGTTTAGCTAATGCTTTCTTCAATCCCATGGTTCTAGGTCTTCTCCGAGATTGTCCTTCCTCATCACTACTCTCCTCATAAGTGCCTATTAACTCTTCTATTTTCATTTGTGCCTTTTGGGCTTCTTTTCGGGCCTTGAGGGCTCTAGCTTCATATATTTCCATTTGTGCTCCCAGCTACCTATTCTCCAAGTCAAGGGCATCATTTACACTCTTGGCCCTATCCAAATGTGCTTGGAGATCTTTGAATTGGGCATTTCTATCCTGAAGGAGAAATTTTGTGATTCTTGCCTCATTCTCCTCATCACTATCCACCTGAATGATCTCAAACTCTCTCTCTACCTCATGCTCTTCTTCTTCTTCCTTTACCCTTGGTTTCCCTTTTTCTAGTGGCTAAGGTGAGGAGGATGGCATGGTCCCTTACCTCTTGGAGGCAACAGACACTAGCCTTGATCCTTTTTGATATGTGAGAGGGAAAAAATAAAATTGGTTTACTAGAATTCTATTACCATGACTGACCTCAAGGTTTCCTTTCCTTTCATCAATGATCTATGCATTCATGTCTTCTTCATTTTGTTCTTGAATACCATCTTGAGAGGTATTTTCATTTTCCTTCATGCTAACATTACTGTCATGATATTCACCACTGTCATCCACATCTTGACTGTCCTTTCGGTTCATAGTGTCATTGTTGTCATCATTATTAGGGCTATCAATCATCATGTTTTCTTCTCCATCATCCTCTTCTATGTTTGCAGCATTATCATTTCCATCATCATTTTCTCTGTTGTCACTGTTAGAGTTGTCTTTGTCAGTGTATTAATTACTGTTTTGAGCATTTTCATCATTTCCATCCTCTTCCATATATTTTTCATTGTCATTTTTTCTAAACTGTCCTCTTCATCAAAGTCATTGTTTTTCCCATTTTCATGCTCACCGTTTTCATATTTATCACTATCATGTTCACTGACTTTTTCTTCTAATTCTTTCTCTGTCCTTTATTCATTGTTATTTTCTGTGGGGTCACTGTTAGAGGTACCTTCACCAGTTTCCTCATTTTCCTCAAACTCTTTGATGTCCCCTGTAATGCCCTCATTGCTTTTATTTTTATCACTGTCATCCCCTTCTATATCTCCTGCCTTGTCATCTTCTTCTTCATTTCTTGCATATGTTTCTTCTTCGCTATTGGGATCACTGCCTCCATCCTCAAAATTTGCCTCTTCATTATCTGTCTCTTCGTGGTCTTCTTGTCCTAAAATATCCTCTTTATCATTGTCATTTTCTTCCTAACTTTCCTTTGTTTCTTCTTCATCATCACCACTTTCTTCATTTTCATTTTCCTCTCCCTCATCACTTGTTTCTTCCTCTTGAATTTCATTTTCCTCTTTGTCACCATTTTCCTCTTTTTCTTCATCACTTTCTTCTTGTTTTGATTCTTTAGGAGAAGGTGAAGGAGGGAAGTTCTCTTGGGGAGAGGATTCATGTGTGGATGAGGAATCATGGTCAATAGGGGTTGATGGAGGAATTGAGGAAGGTGGATGAGATGATGAGGGTAAAATTTGTAGAGGAAGAGGCTGTGGATTTGTGAAAACATCATGGGTGATGAATACTTCCCATGGGATAACCTGTTTCTCTAATTGATGGAACACAATCATCTTGATAAGAGAATGGTGGAAAAGACTCTGCATTTGTTGTGAAGGAGGCCTCTTTTTCACAATGTATGAAATCTTATCAATACTTCTATAAAGGTAATAAGGAAAATGCAATAGCTTGGCCCTAGTGAAATGCATGAGAAGTCTTATATGGTAGGAGTAGAGCCTAGAAAACCTACCCTCATAGGTGAAGTATTTCATGATGAATTTCATTAAAGGGGCATATCTTTCCAGCAGATGGGAAAAGGGAAAAATAGTCTTGCAATTAGCTGGGTATCTTGGTTTCAAGAAAGACTGGTAATGGCTTAAGTCCAAATTCACATGTTTGAACCATTTTTCTCCCATGCAAGGTATCCCAGTGGTCATAGAAATTTTATTGGTGAACAACTCCAAATTTACCCCAGGTAGGTGTACTTGGTGGTTATGGAGGTTTAGGATGAAAAGTCCGGTCAACTCAGGGTGATTTTTGACTCTTTGTACCTTTTCACAGAAATAAAAACATCCTACCTCTTGGAAATATGCAACTGTGGTAGGGGAAGCTGTCAACTCCTCGGTGCTCAAAGGCTCAAACTTGTTTTCTCTCCCACCCTTTCTCTGTGGTCCCCTAGGACTTTGGCCTCCCTCGCCACTATCAACACTGCCTTCTTTAGGCATTTGATCCTTTACTCTTAATTTTGAAATCAAAACCTTGAAGCTGCTTGTGAAATGATATGATGAGGGTGAGTGGGATGGTGAGGAGATATTAGTGTCAAGGCTTGGCAATGTGAAGGCTAGTTGTGCAAATGGAGATGTTATTTGGTAGAAGAGCCACTTCTTAGCATGGAGACCAAACTTATCTCTTCCTTTAGGGTTTCTAACTTTATTTCTAAATTCACCCTTTAAAACATCATGAGAGGGGGTAGAAAATATAAATAAATCTTTCAAAAACCTCCATTAGGCATCAAGCAGAGGTTTTGAGGCACTTTGAGGAAAATTGGAGGCTCGTACTGGCTTGAGAGGATTTCTGGTTGAATGCATAGCATAGGAGCGTAGCACTCGGGCTCTTGCATGTGCTCTTGGGTCGGCTTGAACATCCCAGCCTGTAGCACCTGGGCAGAGCTGAACATTGTTAGGTCTCTCCTGGGCAATACCTAAATGGGAAAAAACGCAGCACGACAGAGTCTGCATGGTGTTGGGTTAGGCTTGAATGGCCAACAGACAGCGCAGAAAAGCTTGCACAGTGTTGGGTGACGGCTGAACGGCCTAGCGTATAGCACGAAAAATCCTACATGGTGTCGGGCCTCTGCATTGAATGGCCCAATGCATAGCAGCTCGGGTGGAATGGTGTCGGGTGGTCCTTCATGTGGTAAACGCGTAGTCCTACTACACAGGTGTGTAGCACCCTGTGGAAATTTTAAAATATGGCACAGATAGGCATGTAGCAAACGCTTTCAAAAGCGTAGCACAAGGGTTTTTTTGCCCGAGGTCAGCTAGGAACTTGGAAATTTCACCTTGAAAACCTTTCACTCCTTTTTGCAAGTGACAAATGGTGTTGAGTGATGAATGCGGTGCCTTTAAACCCTTGGAATTAATAAATTTAAAAACAAAAACCCACTTTGCTAATGTCCTGAGTTTTACTTTGTCACTTTTTCACTGATATCTTTTTTTCTTTTGTAGGAGGTGACCTCAACATAAAAATGACCTTTTATCATCTCAACCCTTATTCTTACTGATTTTTGGTAACTGAGATGATGGACTTTAGCTCTCTTTGGTCTATTGATATTCCTTTAAAACTTGTTTTGCTGGCATCTAGTGGAGTTGCATGGTTACACTGTGTTTTAGCCATTCTCATGTCTTCAACCCTTTTTTGTTAACCTTTTGCGCACTGTGTGTGATGGAAGCTTTTTATAAAACCCCTCATTTCCTAGCTAGGAGTTTAAATGCTTCTTGTTTAAAGGGTGACTGAGGAAGTAGCTTCTTTCTATCATTGATTTTCCAGAGGTACAATAATTTTGTCTTTCATAGTGACCTTAGTCCTTTTACATCAAGTTTTTCATTACCTCCCCTTGGCCACTTTTGATGTATTGTAGGTGCCATGACACAAATTATTTTGTTTTCCTTTGTCATTCTTGGAATTTGACAACCCTTAGTTATCCAACAGGGATTTCATGGTTGGCATGATTTTCCATTTTGACTCTTTACCTCATGATTTCCTTATCTTGACTATTTTGAAGACCTTTTAATGTGCTTGAAAAATTAGGTTACCTCACACTGATATTCTTTACAATTTCTCCCTTAGGTGTAGCGAAACAGTGTTGCCTTGACAAACCATGTAATTCATCCTCTAATATCATTTTTCAACTTTTGCCTACTGTCATCGAGGAGGTATCTCACCTTAATTTCTTGTTTTAATAAATCTTCAATTTATGCTCAGTGGCACTGATGTACCTCTGTCCTTGTGATCCTTTGCATGGACTCCTTGCTGGGCCACACCTATTTTACCAATCAGTTAAAAAAACCCTGATTCTCTTCGAAATTAGGCATGTTGTCTCTCCTTTGCTGTGAATTTACTTTGTGATGATTTACCCTCCTAACTTACCTCTCTTTTTGCTTATGGCCATCTCATTCATTCCTGCAGAAATGTCTAAGATGGGACGTTGTTCTTTGCATAAGTTGTGCTTTGATCAAGGAGGTCTCTCTTGGAAGATTTTCTAATCCATTTGGAAAATCATATGCTAAATTTATTCCTCTTTGATTGCAGCCTCTTGGCATAGGAAAAAAAAATATTTAGAGCACCAAAAGAATCCTATGACTTTTGAAATCCTAGGTGACCTAGTGGGAGGCCTTTTGGACTTGGCCTTTGGCTGAAAACTTGACTTAAGGTTTGTAGGTGTAAAACAAAGTTTTGAAAAACCTTTATGCATTGAAATCGTAGAAACTGATGACTTTTTTTTATCTAAAGAGCCTAGAAAGGTAGCTTAAAATAACCAATGCTTGAGGCACTTGGTGAATAGGGGAAAAGGTTAGGCTACATGGAAATCCAAGGTGTAAGTAGAAAGGTTAGGCAAGTCAAAATAGAGTGGTAATGTCAGAGGTGGAAAACATAGTGAGAATGAGTGGCATAAGTTCATGATTTGGTCTTTTAGGAGTGATAGGCTGGTCATGCCTTGATAGAGTAGTAGAACAGTGAAAAATTTATCCTAAGGATAATGAAGGCAGTGAGATTTCTAGAACTCACAACATTCATGAATTTTGTTTCTAGAAATCTGGGATAAACATTTAGTCATCTAGAGAAAGAAAAAAATTACTGATGACTAACAAGAGTGACGTTCTCTATGCCTAAATGGTGTTAGGCCTGACACTCCTCTTGGTAATGAGGGGAGGTTTAAGAAACACCTAAATCGACAGGGTGTCGTTGGGTCCCCTATGGTACTAATTAGTGTAACTTACTATTTTTTGTATACTTTGGATGGAGGATGATCTCTATCAATGCAATATCATAATCACATATATAAAAAAAAGTGAAAACAAATAAAGGTAATTTCTCCCCTTTATATTTAAGCTACATGATCAATCAAGAAAAAAATATGGTTCTTTGTATGTTTGCATATGATACCAATATCCTATATGGACATGATTGTCCTGACACTCTCAAAGCAACCAACCCTTTTAGAGATATATTTTTATGGGTACTAGGGCCAACGTCTCGAAAGAAATGGCTACACCTTCCAGAAGTCGAAGAATCAACCAAGGTAATGGTTATGAAGATCTAGTGTTGCCCACACTATCAACTATGGGGAAAGGATGCCTAGATATTTTCCACTAAAGTACCTTCGTCCCATGTGGGAATTCAATTATTTAGCTTCTTGGTAGTTAGTTACCAGTACTGAGCACTAGATGGGTCAGATAGCCCTAAATAGTACCACACTCACTAGACCTAAGTCGAACCCCTCTAAATCAGGTCTCTGCAATGCTCGGGAAATATTTTTTGTGGGCTGATAGAAGGATTTTAAGCTCCCTAAATAGTCAAAATCTATATTTCAAAATGTAATATGACCATGGTGTCTTATTGGATTCCTACCCCCAATGGTCCTACCCTGAAAAATATTTTCTTTTAATGTGCCCCCCTGTGGGGATAATTTAGCGAGTTGAAGTTATTACTATTTTTTAATAGTCTTAATTTTTTGTAGGGTGTGATATTGTAAGAAAACATAAGATAAGAATAAAAGCCCCAAAAATTGTGTGCCTTTTAGTTAAAAACTTACCAATGTGTGTGTGTTTTGAGTGAACAACCAAGAGTGTGATAAGATGTGGATATGTGACGATCTTTTACTGTACCCCTCTAATTACATTATGTGTTTTGATTATTCCTTGCAAAAATTTAAATGATGGAGATAACGGGCCACTTACTCTTTTCCTAATTAGACTATGTAGAACTAAAGGGAGATGGTAGTTCAAACTACTTTGAGAAAGTGTTCATATGCAAATCCAGGTTCACCAAGAGGTGCAAGGGAAGTAAAGTTTACTTGATTTGTTTACTAACACATTGACGCTAGTCCCAATCCTAATGAAAAAATTAAAAAATTAGCTTTAATTATAGTAAACATATTTGTGGATAATGTTCCACTTACTCCTTTATGAATTAAACTATATGTTCTGCATAAACATCAACAAAAAAAAAAGTTTGAAAAATATTCGTGGAATTTGGCCACATACTCTTCTCCCTATTTAATCTATGTGTGTTTTGCAAATGTAAAAAACAAATAAAAGCACTTAATCTCTATATTAATGGTGGTTAGTGAAGCAACTAGTTAACCTAAAAACATAAAAATGCAGAAATGTGGTGAAGGAAATTCATTATGGGTTGCCAATCACCTGTAAATTTGAAAAATACAGATATTTTTGCTTTTTGTAATACAATGCAGGTTTTTCAAACATAGGCCTGGTGTGCGCATCTATCTGAGAGAAAGGTGAATTGTCAAGAAAGAAAAACAATTGACCTCTTTTCCTCTCAGAATAAGCACTGAATGTTCTGAAAAAATCACAGAGAGGCCCTGAGTGCCTTATAGTAGGTTATGCAGAGAGGAGGTCCTACAAAAAATCCATTAAACCAAGAAAAAGAACATAGTGGAGTCACGAGTCTTGTGGTAGTGTTTTTGTCACACTAGTGTGCCAAAATACACCTCTTTAGTAGTAGGTTGCTTCTTTAAAAAATCACTGAGAATATTATGGTGTTGTTAATGGAAAAACTTAAAACAAAGTAAAGAAAAAATAACAAGGTAAGTAATGCTTACAATAACATGAACTTAAACATAAAAAACACAAGACAATAATTCTCAAATGGAGCAAACAAACCGATACAGTTATGGAGAAAACTCCCTTCATTGGTTGTTAGTAGTAAGAAGAATAAAATGCTAACACACTTGTACTGAGTCCATTGAGCTATGGAGCTCAAATTCTCTCAAAAAGGGGGTCCCTTTCCTTGGTTTCCTTACAAGATTCTCCTCCCTCTCTTAGATTTAATCTGACAACTCTCCAATGGTGGAGTTCTATTCTTCAGTAGGATGTTGGATGGCCAACATCCTAGTGCCTTCAAACCTCTTGCTTCAATAATTGAAAGTTGGTATTTCTATGGTAGCAATTTGTCCATCATAACAATGTGTCTCCTTTTTCTCTTCCCATGGCCAATCTATATAGAAATTTTTGAACTCCTCTTCCCTCTCTTGGCCCAAGATTGATAGTGAATCAAGAATTGGACAAGAGATTCCTTTGAGGGCTGCGTAACTCTTTAAGGTGGCTCGAAATCGGTTTTCCTTGACTATTATTAATAGTGAATCATCTTCAACAAGTGTGGGATGTGATTCCGGATGGTGAATTTTCGCCATCCCCAGGATTGTGCGGCCATCAAAGGAAAATGCACGTTGTGCGCAAAACTTCTTTGCTACAGGTGTGTTTCCTGCCAATTTCTAATTGAACCTTAGGAATTTGTTAACTTTTTGTCCTTCATAATGTATTTCTGCTATAAAATATGTATTTTTATTGTTTTCTTGACATTTTCTAATGTATTTTGTGTAGGTCTTAACCCTAAATAGAAATTATCTACACACGAATCTTATAACAGAAAATAAACAATAGCAAGAGCATAAAACATAAAACATATTAACACAGAGATTTTCCCCTCGATCCCAAATCGGGACGACCAGCTTAATTTTTCATTATATTCCTTTTAGTGTTACAACACATATATATACATGCCAAATCATACATAAACCCCAATCCATTAACCCTGGACTAGAACATAACCATAGTTCCCTTGACCGGATCTACAAAATGCCAGGGGTTGAAAACCATTGTACCTTAAAAACCATGTGCAAGCTCATGCACAAAACATGGGTGGGTCCGCCTATGAGTGGGACCGCACACCAAAAAAAAATTCACTGGGGCGCTGACGTGGACCCTGACAGGCAGGGTTGCTACCCCCCCTATGACCCCCTTGTTGTGCCCGGTGCAACGTACAACGCGTGGGGCTAGTCGTGGAAAGAATATAACACATACCCAACATTTTGCTTGTACGATTTTCTGGTGTTAACACATACAATATTTAACTAAATCATCTCTTCCTTGTCATACTCTCCCTTCCAAGACTGGGAATGCCCTTCACTGATTAATATTCCCTTGAGAAATCCATCTTTCCAAGGCCTTCACATGAAATAAGAGTGCAAAGCTATAAGGTTTTTTTATCATTGCTACAGCACCCTCCAAAATGTTTGTACATTCAAATATTAGAGCCTACTAAATTAGTAAATCAAGTGTTTCTTTGGTCTTTGAGTATCATTTTAAATCATACTACATGTTTCAAGTGTTCTCAAGTGTCATCATGCTTTTTATAACATCTAATGTTTACTTCATAATCATATCATTTTATTTTGTTTTAAAATGACATGTTTTATTTCAGTTGCACGTGTAATGTCCATTGTACATGAGGAGTGTCTGTAAACTGGAATTTTGATGTGTACTTCTCAAATTTCAAGTCCATCTAAGTCTTTCTAATGAGTTGGTATGTGTCGCGGTTACTTTCATGTCTAAACTCATTTTATTTGACTCTTTTTCTATCCTCTAGACTTGGACAAATTTTGATTGTACAAATGAACCTATCTAGGCAAGGAGCACAAGAGAGCACTCTCAAGTCTTGATCGGGAATATTCATTATTGATAAGTGCACCATGCACCCTCCAAGAGATCAATAACACTCTCAAAGCCTCATTCCCCTTCCTTATTCTGAATTGCGGCCCTCAAATAATGCATTGTTTAGCATTAAGCTCCATTGTTTAGCCTTTAACAATGTGCCATGCACCCTCCTTGACCCTTTGAGCTCATGAGTACACCCCAAAGGACTTAAGGTCCACAATTCAGATTTCAACAATGGACCATGCATCTTCCTTAGCCTCTTGAGAATATGAGCACACCCCAAAGGAATGAAGCCTCAACCTCCAACCTCCAGACCTATGTTGTGCACACTCTTGGGCCTCTTGAGTGCATGAGCACACCCCAAAGGCATGATAACTCGACTTTTAACCTTCTACAGTGCACCATGTACCCTCCTTGTCTCCCTTGATCACATAACGTATTTGTGAAGTACGAAGCCTCTCTCTTCATCCTTCGGAATTTCACCTTGCACTCTCCTTAAGTCCACCCTCTTCCCTTGAGCACATGATCACATTCTGAACACTCATTTATTCAGTCATTCAACCTTTCAAAGTGTTCTTTTGTGCCTGTAAGTTCCATTTCCTTTTCCCAAGTGCATTATCAAGACATGAAAATAAAATCTACATAAAACATGTTATAATAGCATATTTTCAATTTAATGTTTGCTTGTCATAAGTGATTATAGTTATAAGTAATTCAAGAACACCATGAAGAATATCGGGAAAAGAAGGCAATCAAACAAAGTATTCAAGAACAAGAACACATCGAATCTTGATGATTGAAGCATCCGATGACTCCAAAGATCAAAGACCATTTGGAGGGTGAAGACATCAACAACCCTGTTATCATTCTGTAATTTACAAGATTGTGAGAATAAACACAGAGGACAACATCAAAACCACTTTGGAAGCTGGGATCTAGCCCTGCCAGCTTCAGAGAGGGATCTCTCTGTAAAATTTAACTTTTCTTTTATGACTTTTATGCTAGTTATGACTGTATTTGATTGTTTGGTTGATTAAATGGCTATATTCCCATTGGGCTATGGAGTAAAAATATTTAACTGGTTCTGCATCAATTTTTGAAAGAGTTATCACAGGGAAAGCTAGTTTGCATTAACTGGATCTTTTAAGATTTTAAGTGGATTATGAAAGTGCAAGAAATGTGGAATTTAGTTGAGATTGAAAATCAATGAAGTATTCTTCAATCTGACTTCAGTGGAAAACATGTAAATTGAAAACAATCAGAATAACGTGTTCTAATTAACATATCATATTCATCACAGTTTCTGTTATACAATTAAGATTTTCATATTTTCATAGAAAGGAAAAAAAATGAAATAATATAGTTATAGAAGAAAAACATCACCAGTGAATACACCACATGAATCCTGTAAAAATTCCTTGTATTATTGATGCTCCAGCACAAATGGAGATAACAATTCTTAGTAGGAAAATATACTCAGTAATCAACCTAATACTTCGAACAACGAAGTATTTATACTAATTTTACAAAAAGGATTTACATCAACGTTGTCTCAACTGACAGTGTATTATTAGAGAAATATTGAACAATAATATATAACTATTACAAAATAATAGGCTAGGTGGAGATGATCTGGAACATTGGCACTGTTTTGGAGGAAAAAGTTGTTGAATGGATCTATTTTTGGGCTGAGATAGCTGGTGTGCTGCTTGATGCATTGGCTGATGATGACTATCTCTCAATTATTGTCTAATCCTCTAACTCAGAGTTTATCCCATTGATATTCATTTGGGATAGTCAACTTAATTATCTTCCAATAAATCTCATCGACTTCAGTATATATTGCAAAAGTGGGCTTTACTACGAAGATGTGATTTACCTCATGTTGGATGAAAAAGTCATTACTCATTGCTTCCAAAAATTCTCTGCCTACCATACTTCCGTTCATGTTTGAAAATTTAGTGTTGTCCTTTGAAACTTCCTTTAACTTCTTCGCATAGTCTCCATGAGTTATCAACTTATCATTAATAACAAACAAAGAAGGCAAACCAATATGTTAAAGGCTCTATCCTATTGAAAAACCTTTTAACTACTATTTCTAGACTGTGGCACTTTTCTTCCAGCCAAACAATAAGATTCTTATTATTAAGAATCCTCTTTACTTCTAGGATGGTTTATGTCCTGTTATCTACTCCCAAGTCATCTAACTCATATCTATTCTTAGATTTCATGAACTTGATAATGTTGTTTGATATTATACGTATCTCTCCAAGCTTCTGTTTGATGTCTATGATAGAATCGTTGGCTTTTTTTATCAGCTCCTTTTGCTCAAAGATGATTTGGATGCAGAGCCAAATCTCATTAATGGAGTTTATGATATATGCCCAAATGATTTCCTTGGTTTGGGCCAAATTTTGTCCTATTTCTAATTCTCTCTCTGACTTCTGTAATCTCTCTATCAAATTCCAAGCTTTTTGTGCTTATCTGAATGAGAAGCTTCACTCCTTGTCCTCTAGTCTTGAAATATTTTGACTTCTTCTTGTAGTTTCTTGATCTATTCTGTCTGAATAGACAAATTTTTGATTGCCTTTGTCAACTTCTCTGCACCATCTATTGTCTGTGTAGTAGAGGTTGTAGTTGTAGGAATGGTTGTAATAGGTACAACATCCAATGGAACCATGGACAAATTTTCATTCTGCTCCTTTTCTTTGATCATATTTTCCATTTATGTCTCCATCTGTTTTATCTGTGCAATTTTCTCCATGATGAGCTTCATTATATCAGTCTTCTGGGTCATTTTTTCCTTAATGTCCTTGGTGAGATGATCTTCTATAGCTAACAACTTCATCTATTTTCTTAATGCCGCTATGTCAGCATTCTTATTTTTTATTATCTCCTCTGTAACCTTCATATTAGAGGGATCATATGCTATTTTAACCACTAAATATTCTAAGGATTTAATCCTTGTATCCTTAGCAAGAGAAGAGATTTTATCCATTTTTAACTATGAATGGATATTGGAAAAAGAAACCTGCAACTTAGAAAGACTCATTGTTGTGTTAGTCAAAGTTGAAGAGATCATTTCACCTATCTTCTTGGGCATCTCCATTTGAGCAATGTGATAGATTTCCTTTATGCTGAATTCAAAAGATGTCTTCTTATAGTTAGCTGTTGATTTTAGCTGTGAAATATGGGCCTTAAGGAAGGCCATCTACATCTTACCTTTCTCATAATCAAATGCTGACAGCAACCTCCTTTGAGAACTGGAATTTTTTCTTCAAGATTTAATTTTTTAATTTAATTTCTCTGAATGTGTCAAAGGTTGTCTTTTCCTTCTCACCTTGGACAACCTTAGTTGTATGGATAGTCTATTTTTGGTCATGTGATACTAAAGAAGTTGTGGATTTTCCACCTACTTAAGAAGATGAAGGTTTTTCCTTAGTGACCACAAAAACTTCTTGTTCTGAATCTTTGTCTTTATTAGCTTTAGGATTTAGTTTGGTCCTTTTTCTATACAATATTTTGAATTATTTTCTTGTAGTATCAATCACTGAAGGTGAATCTTCTTATCTTTTCCTTTTTCCTGCTTTTTCTTGTGGGACAGGCGTCTATGATGTCGATGTCGATACTAACTGCTCCTCAGCTTCCTACAATGTGTTCTTAGCCCATTCTAACTGGTTCATATACTTTTCTATCTCTAGCCTATTGGTGTGTATGTAAGGAATAGTTTTATTCTCTACTCTGAGCTTTGAAATGCTTCCCAGAGGATCATAGGACCAAGTAAAGCTTTGGTTGGAGTTCATTTATTTCAGTATCTTATCTGCTTCCTCACCTGATGACCTATTATTACAAATGAATGGTCCAATCCATGTTTTAATCCTAAATTGGGACTTCTTCTTCGCTGATACAAAGTGAATCTCATCAGCATTCAACATATATCTAATATACTCCAGAGAAAAAATCCTCATTGGGAGGAATTTTGGGAGGTTGTAAGGAGTAAGCTTAGAGCCATAGAATCTTATCTCTATGTAATGTTGGTACAAGTACCATTTTCCTGTCTTGGCCTGATCTGAAAAGTGAAGAATCCTTTTTATGTCTTCACTTATTCTTGGTTTAGTTGTACTGCTCAAAATGCTCATGTCTGGATGTACAAACAGTTCAATGAACTATTTGTATGAAAATTATTTATGCTCTTTCATTACTAATTTTTTTCAGAAGATGATTGATTGTTGGTTTCCATCTTCATCAAAATTCTGCATAGAAAACTTAAACCTATCTGTCTCATAATACACAAACATGTATACTATAATAGAGGAGTATTTAAACACTTCCTCAATCTGAAATTTGATAAACTAATCATGTATGTTGTCTGCCAGGAATTGGCTGAAATTGAAGATGATGGATGGTTTAGTGTCTGTGGAAAAGATGGAGAGGAATCCTATAATGGGTTAATCTATCCATTGATCAGAATAATAGCCAAGGAGGTATGCAATTATTGTTATAATTTTTTTTTCTCGATTATGGAAGATGGAGGAAGGGTATGGAGGGTTTTTATTTGGCAGCTAAGTGTCTTTAGGTATGAAAAGGTCAAATATTTTATCTCTTTTGGAAAAATCAAGCTTCTATTATAACTCATTTAGGGATTCTAGGAAGAAATGGGTGTTATTTTCCACAGAGGGAGCTTGCATCATCTGATCAATTGATCATGCAGTGATGGTGAAAAGGATTTCACCGATAGGGGAAATGATGGCTCTTTGACTGGGTATATAGCAATCTTGACAATTTCAAATAAACTCAGGGGCACTGTAAGTGTAGGGCAAGATTTAATGAGGCAAATTGGACTCGCAGAGTCCAATACCATCATATTTATCTATATATTTATCTTCTAACCAATAGTACATTTCAAACAATTCAAATTCACACAGAGTCTTAGTTATTTTGTATTCTCTTTCAGCTTGGGGAATATGATCTAAATCTAGGGAAGGGTGGACCAAAGGATTGAATATTTACTCCTAGTTTTTCTTTTTAGGAGGAATTTTAAATTTTTTTTTGAGGAATTTAAATGGAATTGGAATAGAACAGGTTTACGAGGAATGTGAAGAGCTTTAGAATTGGTTAAATGAGGTAAGGTAGACACATTTACTTTGTTCGAGGAAAAATCAATGAATAAAACTGACGCATTGTAAACCTATTAAACAACTAAAATTGCAAATAATAGAGCACAGTAAAGGTCGAAATTGTTAGATTGCATGATTTTATAAGAAAATCGGATTTTCTGTTGAACATGGCACAGATCTGTTAATTTAGCGTTCATTAGTTTATTTAAATGCGTTAACAGATCAATTGCCATGGGAATGGATTTGAATGGTAATGGATAGATGTGGCATGACAGGAGTAGCGGAGGTAATGAATAGAGAGGTGATATTTAAGATGTGGGGAATGGTGGTTTTTGTGGGGGGTCGGGGGGGTGCAGGTATCAAGTCGTAAATGGTTTAGGAAGAGGGGAGTGCGAATAGAGGAGAGGAAACCACATGGTCGTGGGTCCAAGTGGAAAGATAAATTTTTTGGACACCCCCACCCCCCAGCAGTAAATCTAGGATGGAGAGGGGGGGAGGAATGTTGATGAGGGTCATCGATCCGGAAGGTGAGTGCAATGGATGGTGGACAGATGTGAGGGGTTTAAATGTCTATTTGATTGACCTTTTTTCGGGTAGCGATCTTTTCAACTAAAATGAAAACTTAGGATAAAAATAGATCAAATATTTCATTTTTGTGCCCAATTCAAAACTTAGGATAAAGTGATGCTAATCTTTTTCAAAGCCCAAAAGACCTCTACTTACCCTTCAAATTTTTATTCTTTTTCTAGACTAATTTTTTTACGTCTTTCTTCTAGGGGTGCATTCAGACTAGAAAATCCATATCTCTCTTTTTATTATGAGAAATCTAATCTACTATATCACTTATTTCTTCTATTGATTCAGATTAAACAGTTGAATCAATTTCATTTTCTTCCTAACTATTGATTTACCAAGATTAAATTGTTTGGAAAAACTTTATTCTCTAACCTAATTTACAAAAATTCAAAGTTGTTCAACCATGATTAAGTTGTATGATTTGAACAAGTATCTAGTCATTGTGGCATTTTTAAATAAGCTGCACACAACCTTATTTGATTTTGTCATAAAGAAACTTATCTATAAGTAGTGGCATTCGAATTTGCTGCACTTTCAGTGTTAGTTTCTCTATTTTTTCTTTTGTGGGGTTCTGATTTTATTTTTATTCTTTTTCAACTTTTCTTTTCTTTATTCATTTTTTTTAGATATACCCTCTTTTCATTTTATTTTACATATATTTTTTTTGGAAATCATTTGCAAATTTAAAATTATTTACAATATAAGATTACTAAGATAAAATACTCAATCACCTTGAGATCCTATAAATTATAGGACCCGAACAATGGCTACAACTGGGGATGGCACTTCTCCATGTGAAGTGTCAAGATAATATGATCAGTAGCCTTGAGTGTCTTCATTTCAGCAATGTCTACATCTAATTTCTTTTGTTGTTGGAGTACTTATGGTAGCATATCAATCAAATATTATGACCTTCTTTGAGGGCTTCAACTTCAGTCAATAAGTTACTCAATCAAAATAATAAAGACCAGGATATTTACAATGGTTTGATGTAAGAAAAATATTTATGATAAGAAAAGTAATGCTTCAAGATCCTGCCATTGACAAGCCCACCAGGAATTTCTTCTCCATCTAGGTCATTAAGAAAGAATGCATTGTGTACTCTCAGAGCATAAATTATGTAAGGTCCTTTCCAAATATTGTCAAATTTCCCATGTTTGAATTTGTGTTCTCTTTTGGAATCCCACTTCAAAACTCTATCACCCAAATTGAAATCATCATCTTTAGTTCTCCTCTCAAAAATATTTTTGACATTTTTTTGGATGAGTTGAGTTTTATTGTAGACTTCTTCCCTAGACTGTTGCAACTGAACAATCTAATTAATCCTCCTCTGTGTGTCATTTGGATCAACCTAAAATTCTTGAATTATATTCATAACTTGAATTCCCAATGAATATGGAAAAACAACATCCATCCCGTAAACCAATTGGTATGGTGACATGCCAATTGACTTCTTTGTAGTTAGTTTGTCAACCCAAAGTGCATTAAGTAACTTTTTGTGCCATGAATTTTTGTTGTCTTCTAACAACGTTTTAATGATATTAAGAAAACTTGTATTTGAGGATTCAACCAACCCATTACCTACAGGTTAATAAGAAGTTGAATGTCCCAAAGTAATATGGTATTTACTGCAGAATTCAATAATTTTTTTGGATTTAAAGGTTGCAGCATTATCATTAATAATTTTACTAGGACAACGAAATCTAGAGAGTATATTGGTTTCCAGAAATTTAATTATGACAACATCAGTGGCTAATCTGGAAGGTGTGTCTTCAATCCATTTAGTAAAGTAATTAATGGATGTGAGAATCCACTTATGTTGGGAAAAGGAAGGTGGATGAATTTCACCAATGGAATCCAGTCCCCATTGTTGGAAAGGGCTTTCAATTGATATAGGCTTTAAGCGCAGGGGAAAAAGTTTTTTTTTTCCTTAAAATATCTAGCATTTATGACAGGAGGTTACTTTTTTGTGGATGTTAGGGAAAAGGGTAGGCTAGTAAAAACCAGCTCTAAGGATTTTATTAGCAATGGTTTTCCAGTATTGATGTCCACCACAATCACCTTCATGGAATTCCTGCATGGTTATTTCTGCAACATCCTTCAATAAGCACTTAAGTAAAATACCACCAACATCTTTCCAATATAAAACATTATATATGGTGCAAAACTTGGTTGCTTTTAACTTTAGAAATATTTCTTGTGTTTTTGTTAAAACAAGAGGAGCATTTAAATTGTATAAAACATAAAAGAGGTCTGCATACCTAGGTGAGTTCAAAAAATCTTCATCAATCTGTGGAGTCAAGTGCTCCTCTTGATCATCTAGTGCAGCAACAAAGTTGATATCCAATGCATGAAAATTTGGCTCATCCATCAATTTGGCTAGTCCTTGTCCTTTGATAAGCTTTGTGGGTTTGATTTCTAAGTCATACTCAAGGATGATATCAATCCATTTACCTCTTTTACCATCAGGTCCATTCTAAGTTAAAATATCCTTAACTACTAAATTTGGTACATAAAAAATTATGTGGGAATGCAGGATATACACTCTAAAGTTTTTAATTGCTTTAATCAATGCAAAGGCTTGTTTTTCCATTATGTTATATTTCAAAGATGCATCTCTTAAAGCCTTATTAAAAAATTAAATGGGTTGTTCAAATCCTTCATTATTTTTCTTCAATAAAACAACTACAATAGTATGTTTAGAGACAAAAGAAAAGATTATGAAATCTTTAGTAAAATCTAGACTAATAAAAACTGGTATTTTTGTCAATGCTTGTTTAACTAGATCAAATTATTGTCTAGCCCCAATACTCCATCTAATTTATGAATCCCTTTTCAGCATATTTGTTATATTTCTAAGAATTTCTTCAAGGTTAGGAATGTATCTTCTTAGGAAATTAATCTTGCCAATAAATGATTGGATCTCCTTAATGTTTCTAGGATGACTGATGTTTAATATAGCTTCAATTCTACTGGGAACAATTTGAATACCATCTTTAGAAATGATATGACCCAGAAGCTTTCCTTCTTCAAGGCCAAACATTTTTTTCTTAGGATTTAATAAAATTCCAAACCTTCTACATTTTTCAAACACTCTTCTCAGATGTAACAAATGTTCCTCAACAATTTTTGAATAGATAGTATAATCATCTAGATATATCACAATAAATCAGTCAATTTCATTAGCAAAGTCAATATCCATTGCTCTTTGAAGTGTGGCTTCGACATTCATTAACCCAAAGGGCATCTTCACATACATGAAGGTTCCTCATGGAGTAGTGAAAGTTGTTTTATCCTGATCATCAGGATGTACTAATACATGGTTATAAGCTGAGAAACCGTATAATAATGAAATCCTACTAGATCCTACTACCTTCTGTAATATATGGTCTATTTTTGGCAAAGGGTAGTTTCCTTTCAAGGAGACCTTGTTAAGATTTCTGAAATCAATGCATAATATGATTTCTCACGTTTTCTTCCTAGTAGGCACTATGTTAGACACCCATTTAGAGTATCTAAGAGGAACTATGATTTTAACATCATACATCTTTTTAATTTCTTTCTCAATCATAGGCATCAGAACTGGATTTATTCTACGAAGTTTTTGTTTGAATGGTTTCTGATCTTCCCTTATTGGGATTTTATGATGTATAATACTAGTTTCATATGATTTGAGGTCCTCATAGCTACAAGCAAAGACACCAATGAATTATTTGAATAAAGCTACGTATTTTTGTTTTTGAGCAGCAGGCAATGACTTTGACAGTTTTATCATTTTAGGATATTTTTCACTGCCTATATTACATTCTTCCACATCTTCCCCTGTGGGCTATATCTTTGGCTTTTTAGCTACATCGTTGAAATCAAATAATTCATCTAGAGGACCAAACCTCTTGGTAAAACATTATGCTTTAACTGAAGTATTTAAAACTCTTCTTTTTTAGAATCTATTTCAAGAAATTCTAAATTGTTTACAACTTTATCTACATGAATATTTACATCTAAATCATTTGACTATTTTCCTACATTAGAATGTACAACTGTTTTATTTTCTACTTCACACTCTAAATATATGCTATTTTCTTCATACTCATCCTTAGATTGCAAAATTTTTTCAATTTTCTTGTCATTTCCAAACACTTGCCAATACCTCATATTATTTGGTACAGCTATTCAATGTTTCACTTCCACTATATATTGTTTGTTGGGGTGAGGAATTTTACATGTGCTAGCTAAAAAAGCTATAACATTTGTAAGGATATTTTGATTTCTAGGAATAGTAGCAAGATCATATTCTACAAAAGTTTCTAGAAAATCAAGGACGACATTTCTCTATGCTCTCAGTCTAGGATGCTTTGCAAAGTATTCTCCTTTAATCTAGTTTATAATTATCTCAGAATATCCATGAATGGAAATTATTTTAGCATCTAATCTTCTTAACAATTGCAATCCTAACAGAAATGCTTCATACTCGGCTATGTTATTGGTACACTGAAAATTTAGCTTATATGAATGACCTTTAGCATGTTTGTTTCCTATGTTTGAGACCCACACTCCAACTCCAGAACCTTCTCTGCTACAAGATCCATCAAAACTCATGTTCCAGATACATTCAAGTTCAGTGTTTTGTTCAAATATTTTTGATTGATTTTCATGTGTTTCACATATATCATTTTCTACATTGGTGACCTGAGTATTGATATATCCATCATTATAAAGAATGAAAGAGTCTAAATCTGAGTGGATAGAGTAAATGGGATAGTTATGTAGTTTATCCTGACTACTCACCATGAATTTCATTAAAGTTTCCCTATATAGTCTTATCTGTTTACCAAACACTGGTATGGTAGCATAAGTCATGCCCATTTGTAGGGTCCCTTGTAATTTCGATCCCCATGAGCGTGATAACAACATGCCATACTTAGGGGGTATATCTACAACCATTATATCCATTACTAGAATCTTAGCTAGGATTTGAGCTAAAGTAATACATAGAGCTTTAATGAGACCTAGACATCTTACTTTGGTGGAATAAAATGAATATAATTCTTTATACGGCCTAGTAATGTGAAGACCAAATTTTTCCATAACATCTTTGGGCATCAAATTGTGCAAAGTATCTGAATATAACACAACATTATGGAGAATATTATCATGAAAATTGAGGCTAACATAGAATGGAGGAATTCCTCCTTCCTGTGGTTTACCATCAACTTCTGGCCCAAATAAGTGTTTTGGATGACCATCCTTCAAATTGATAGTGTCAATGCTTTCCCCTATGTTTAGAGCCTTCATAAGCTTAGTTCTGTATATATTTTTGTTCATTAACTCTATTAAGGGAATATGAATTTTTAGTTTTCCTAATTCATTTTCAATGTTGAATGATGTTTTAAATTTATTCAAGTTCAAAAAATTAGATTTATCAACAATTTCTTTTGATATAGGTTCCTTTTGATGACTTGTGGTTGGGATATCAGTTTGAGTAGTTTTGGAAGTATTCTCAACTATGTTTTTGGCAGGTATTTCTATTGCCTTTTTCCCAGAATTATTAGCAATTTTCTTGGCAGAATTCTCTGGGGTTTTCTTCACAACAGTATCAGAAGTTTTCTTGACATGATTTTTAGAATTATTTTTGTTTGGGGAATATGAGGTTTTCTTACTTCTAAGATTATATCTCCTATGGAATTCCATAATATTATTTTCAAATCCATGTTTGTAAGCATCTGATTCTTCTGAATCAAGTTCAGTTTGGGAAATTTGAAAAATCTCTTGTTCTTCTTGAGTAAGAAAAAAAGTTTCATCATCATTGATACCCATCAAACTGATTTTGTTATCTTCTACCTATTCTGCTATTTCCCCATCATCATCATCATAATTCTCCTAAAATGGAGGTCTAATTTGTTGATCAGGGCCCCTTTCTTCCCTTTGTTTGATTTGGAGAGGATTTCTTCTAATATTTTGATTACGATTTTGAATTGCAGGTTGATTTTCTCTAGGAGAAGCCCTTTCATTTAGATTAGTCATTTCCATCATTCTTTCTATTGTTTTGACTAATGAATCAATTTTGGCATCATCAGAAGAAGTTCAGGGTTCTTCTTTCATGGTCACTCTCCTTTTAGTCCTAATTCTAGCCCTATTTGCTAACATATTTTCTTCTACACTCACTGCATCCCTTTGCATTTCTTTTAATGTTGATGAATTTATCTCTCTAAGTTTGTAAGACATGTCTGCCTCAAATCCATCTAGCAATTTAATTAAGGCTAAACGTTGTGGTGGTTTGATGTTGGTAGGAATTGCATTGTATACATCGTTAAATCTATTCCAATAATCCTAAACACTTTCCCCCGGTACCCTCCTAATTATTTCATACTAAGATAAAATCTGATGAGGGTTACTTTTAATTTCCCACATATTAAGAAATGTCTGATGGAATTCAGGGAGATCATTTATGCTAGTAGAAGGTAAAGCTTTAAACCATTTCCTAACCTCTCCAATGAGACTTTATGCAAACAGGATCATTTTTCCATTTTCTTCATCTACTTTCTGAAGGTCAAAACTATCATTCATCCTATCTACATACTGTTGGGCAGTGATAGGTCTAGTTTCGTCAAATTGTGGAATCCCTGTCTGATAGTCTTGTGGCATGTTTTCCAGAGGAGCTTGAAGAACAAGAGGAGCATATCTAGTTGCCATTATATGGATATGAGGATGAAAAATATGAGGATTGATCAAAGGTGGTTGTTGGATGAAAGGTGGAGGCTAAATCAGACGTGGAAGCTTTTGGGTGCTAACAGGTGTCTTTAAAAACTCCTAATTACCTCACATTAATTATGAACCTAGGTAAGTCCTTTTATCTCAATCATGTACACAATATGTGCAAGCTATACATAAAAAGAGTAATTCTAAATCCAATTGTTTAATATAGATACAATCATAAATCTTGGAGCTTTAAAGAAAGTGATTCATCTAAGCATTATAACCCAAAATTGCAATTCAATCTTAATTCAACTAGTTCAAATGAAAATCAATTGAGAGCACTGGAGCATTAACCGAGCTCTTTCAAGTGTATTTAAACTATTGAAAAAAAGGAAAGTATTATAAATAACTGTCTATGCTTTAAGTAATCAAAATCAATTCTGTTTGCTAGCAAATAATTCCTTAAATAAATAAATTGGAAATGTGTTATTTAGAGAAATAAATATTGTAAATCCGAATTATCAAAGAGACTACAACTATAAAGTGAAAAAGTAGAATATACTTGCAATAACTGGAAAATTAAAAAATAGAGAATAGAAGAAAAATTCACCAGAGACCAGGCCCTTAGCCACCGGTAAATACTGCTTAACTACTCCAAAATAGTTGAATAAACAACAACGCTAATTATGTATTAATCATCATAGTCAATTGACATTACAATACGATCTTGTCCTTCAGAACTATGTTCTGTGAATTACAATTACGAATGATACATTAATGAAAGATACATCGTTCATGATCCTTGACAACTAGCTCTCCCTGTCCCTTTATAGCTAAAAAGGAAAGATAAGTGTGATCCCTCAGGATCATGAGATCCTGAGGGATCCATGAAAAAATAATATCCTCAGATAGTTCATTCATTCTTGCGCTAATCCTTACTGATTTATCTCCAATTCGACCACATTTAATGTATCCTCTTTTCCGTGATTAATTCTTTCTATTCCTTTTGTTATTTTCAGCATAAAAATCAACGAGAATTAGTTTGGATGGTTAAATCGTATTAGGATAATTTTTCATTCATTCTTCATCAAAATAATTTCATTATATTATTATATCATGGAAAAAGATGGATAAGAAAGAGGAGAAAAGATAGTAATAAAGACTAAATACATGCCTATTGCAAGGCTCAACATACTCCCCTGCTTACCTTTTTTCATGTCCTCATGAAAAATAAATAATTCTGATGCAAAGAAGTTAAAGAGTAGGCTGGAGAAGCTCTGTCTATAATAGGCCTAAGACCATGATGATGTGTGTAAAGGCTGCCGATTCTTGTCCTTCAGGTAACTCATAGTCAGGATAATATCCTTTAGGAGGATACCAAATAATGGGGCTTCTATAGCAACATCCCACCCAATAAGGTCCTCCACTTAAGATAAAGTTGATGTATGGGACTAACCGTCTCGCAATAGCTTTGAAATTTCCATAATTAAATGGTTCTCTATCTTTAACATTGTTGCTTGAAACCAACCATCTCATTTTGAATGAAACTAGGGATCTTTCTTGAATGGAGAGGAAATATGATGTTCCTTCTAGTACAACTTCCTTATGTATGGGCCCTAAACTCTTAGTCATGCCCTCCTGTGTCATCAATGTTTTATGCTTAGTAAACAATTGCAGAGGAAGATTAGGTTCACTTCTTACCCAAAGATTCAAGCTGCGTTCCTATCTTTGGAACAAATTATAAGCCTTCAACCACTTGATTTGGTTGACTGCAAAAAATATAAAAGCCTGAAATTGAACATCTCCAATAAAAGGGCTAGGATTCACATCCACTTCTTTATCTAATATGAAATTATGCAAATAAAATTCACAAAAAATCCTTTGGACCTTTATTCCATGTGTCTTACAACAATTTATAAAATCCTCCATCGTCTTCATCTCAATTGGCTTGCTAGATCTAACAGCTTTTATTTTTAACAATAAATATCGTTCTAATAAAAACAAGGCATAGCTCGTAGCAGGAGATTGACAAGTCAAGATATCCGAATATAATGAACAAATGGTGTCCAACTGATTCCTGATGCTGTTTAGCTTAGTTTTTATTCTATTCATTTTTTCTTCTTCATGTCTAGCCTTATCAAAGCCTCATTCTCTGCTAGGGATAATTCCCTCAATTTATTTTTTAATTCCTGGTATTTTTGCAAGGAGACTGTCTGTTGTTGATGTTGTTCTAAAGCAATATGGGCTTCGATCAATTCTTCTCAAAGTTGTAAAATAATAGGGTCATTCCTTGACAAGAAGTCCTTAGATTTCCCTTCTGTCTGAGTGTCGATGTTGTGAGAGAATAAATTTTCAGTCATTATTTCCTTATTATGGGAGGACTAACCCTCTGTTTGAACAATTTCATTTACCACATTTTTATGCAAATTAACCTGGGTGGCTATTGTTCGAGTGGGAGCGAGTTCAGTTTGAATTTCTACTGATTTATTCTCGCATATTCTTGTTTGTGTAGCTACAGAAGTTACCTTAGGAGTGGTGTTCTGAGTTTTACATTTTTTAACTTCTCTTCATAGCCTTCTGACTATCTTGTGGAGATTTCAGTATTGTTATCACAACTTCTTAAGTTTTGCTCCTCCTACTTGGCTCTTTCGAGGAGCGTCTGCTCCACTAACAGGTTTATCAATAGTTTCTAGAGCTGCTTGTTGGTCATCAGGGCTGTGTTCCAAAAGAACCGTATCGCCTGAGTGATTGTTAGATTTATGACTAACTTCTATGTTTGCAGACTTTTGCTAGTCCTCATGGCTTTGTTCCAAGAGAATCGTGTCACCGGACTAGCTGTCGGATTCCTGAACAATTTTTGTGTCCGCAGCCTTTGGAGATGGCAGTGTTTTTATATTCCTGGAATTCTCTGGGACTTGTGTTTCCATTATGCTAGGACCAAGTGGTCCTCTAGGTTGCATATATACATTAAGATTTCCCAGGACCTCAGCCATCCCTATCTCGAAAGCTTCCAAAGGATCATCCAATCCTGCTTCACTTTCCAGTTCATTATTATAATTTTGTTCTTGTTCTTGTTCTGAATTGGCCTCTTCTTTAGGCTTTGATGTAGAATTGGGTTCCTCTTCTTTAGGTTTTGATGAGGAATTAGGTTCCTCTTCTTCAGATTCAAAAGCTCTTATCCTAATCGGACTGACTGTCTCCGCAGGTTGATTGCTTTCATTCTGAAGATTTTCAGACATCCTCTGGGCTAGTTCAATTCTTATAGACCTCCTGCGTTTATGGGGTTCAACCTTTGAACAAGCATGCATTTTTCTTTTTGGAATAGGGTTCTACTGGCTTGTCTCCACAATTTCAGAATTTTGGATTACAGGGTTTTGCATGCTCTTTAGGGCCGTCATGAAATCATCCCAAGTTAAGTTTTATTGAACCAGACTATGACTGATGATTAATATAATCAATCCATGGCGACTTACTACAATTTCTGGGTATCTGGCCCATCTTATTCTAACAACAATATCATGCAGAAAAGAATTCAAAAGAGATGGCAGATTAACAGTGAGTTTTTGTTTCAAGACAGCTAATAGTTTAAGTTGTCGTGGTCTTACCACATCTCGACGTCCATCACAAGTAATGTATCTTTAGATAATTCTTGCTAAATCCTTCCATGGTTCTTCCAGAGAAGATGGTTGGATGCCTTTTCCTTTCCTGACTATTTGTTCACCTTTGTCTTTGAAAGTTTCCACCGTGTCTTGCAGCAATACATGTTTTTGTGACCATATATTTCCTTGTGCCGACAGCCCCGATACTTAATCTATTATAGCATCTATGACTGTAATTCCTCTACCTTTCACCATGGATTCCCCATTCTACATATGTTGTAGAAATTCAATAGCAATTTCCTCATTCTAGGGCTGGAATCTTGTAAGATAAGATATCCACCCTGCACGGATCATAATTTCCCTGGCTTTGTCAGCGAGATCTAACACTAAAGGTTTGCGGCGCACTATCTTACCACCCATAATTCTTGAATTCTTCCTACTATTGCAAATGGAAAAATGCAGCAATATTAAAAACAACACAGCAATACTGAAAAACACAACAAGACTTAGAGCGATAGAATAGCAAGTTGTTGTAATAGCTAAGTGTAGTTGCTATTAATTGTGTTATAAATTGCTGCATATCATGTGACCATGGAATATCTTATCAACCAATGAAATAATGACAACACATGCCTCGTGTAATGGAAGTTCTCCCCCCCTTTCGAAATGAGAGGTTTCCTACGACCGAATAGACATGGAATGGCTATTTCGACAGTAATATATAAGGATGAAGGGTACAGAGTATGCA
This sequence comes from Pinus albicaulis, assembly GCA_034641835.2. Lineage (NCBI taxonomy): Eukaryota > Viridiplantae > Streptophyta > Pinopsida > Pinales > Pinaceae > Pinus > Pinus albicaulis. The sequence continues at coordinate 658,755,926 of CM076577.1, forward strand.
AATAAATGAAAGGACAATAAGAGAGATGGATAGAGTGAAAGCGTGGTGTATAATCATAGTAAATGACAAGATACAAGACGCTTTGGTTGATGATAAGTTATGTGATAAGGAATGAGGACAACAATATGTACAAAAAGAAGCTTTGTCGATGATAATCCGACTGTACATGATATGATTGAATAAAAACATGAGCACATGCATAAAGGTTCAAAGTAGGGAAGTGTTTAAAGGAAATAATCTCTTGGATAAAAATAAATAAATGGGAAAAGGGTATTATAAGAATTATTGATTGAGGAAATAGAACTTCAATACCATAAGCAGATCTTCTACTATCAACAGGTGTCCATAGCCTTGACAGAGTTGATTTTTAACCCATGTGAGCTAGGATCCTCAATTTATAATTGAAAATTTTCATTTTTGTTTTTATAGAAGAGACCAGTGTGCTGGCGTTGTAACCAGATAACCATAATGCCATTCACTGGGAAGTAGGAAAAGTGAGCAGGCCGACTTGTGATGAGGCCTTCTGTTCCAGGGATGTTTTATCCATCCAATGGATCATAACCCTGGTTGGATGGCCATGGTGGGAATCTCACTTTGCTACCTCCTTATAAGCATGGTAGGATGGCTCTTAATGAGACCCCCTATCCTCTATCTGTGGATAAATTTTAGTTGTTATTACATATTTTTATGATAAATAGAGGGAGGCTCAATACTCCTTAAGAGTAGGGATGGTGTAGGAAGTTGAAGAACATCAATAATAAGAAAAATTATACTCATAATACCATTGATAATAGACAGAGAGAATTATAACGAGGAAGAGTAGAACCAGTATGCTAAAGATGATCAATCAGTATCATATACAGTAGAAATCAATACAGTAAAGTGAAATATAAATAATTGTGTCCCCTTCAATTTTTTTAATTCTATCATCAAGAAGTTGTCTTTGTCAAAGATCATAACATTAAAAATATTCACCTGCTTTAATAAAATCCATAATTCTTATCTGCATGAAGGTACTGTACTTCAGGCCATAAAAGAAATCAAAGAAATAAGGATGAAATAAGTTAGGAATAAGTCCGTGAGAGGAAAGAGGTGTTTGTAAGATATAAAAATGGTGTTGTTCATAACACATAAGAATTGTACAAGAAACAAATGGTGTTGTTCCAAAATTGGAACAACAAAAAACAAAACAGAGTGTTGTTCCAAAGATGGAACAACAAAATCAAGAAGTGTTGTTTCGAATATGGAACAACAAAACCAAAAAATGTTTTTCTGAAGATGGAACAACAAAACCAAAAAATGTTGTTCTGAAGATGGAATAGCAAAACCAAAAAGTGTTGTTCCGAAGATGGAATAGCAAAACCAAAAAGTGATGTTCTGAAGATGGAACAGTAAAACCAAAAAGTGTTGTTCTGAAGATGGAACAACAAAACCAAAAAGTGATGTTCCGAAGATGGAACAACAAAACCAAAAAGTGTTGTTCTGAAGATGGAACAACAAAACCAGAAAGTGTTGTTCTGAAGATGGAACAGAAAAACCAAAAAGTGTTGTTCCGAAGATGGAACAGCAGAACCAAAAAGTGTTGTTCTGAAGATGGAACAACAAAACCAAAAAGTGTTGTTCTGAAGATGGAATAGCAAAACCAAAAAGTGTTGTTCCGAAGATGGAACAGTGAAATAGGCAGAGAAAAAAAACAAATTGAATTAGCAATCCTATTTACAATATATATATATATATATATATATATATATATATATATATATAAGATAGAAAAATGAATTTTTGCAAAGATGAAGCTACCGAAGGATTATCTTCTGCAGCTAAAATTTGCATGGTGGAGTCCTTTCATATTTGTTGACAAAAAGATTCTCTTGTGAGTGGTATTCGATACAGGCACACCTGATGCCCATTTAATTTAAAGGAACAATCAGACCCATCAATGGTGTCCAACGTAAGAGTGCCACTGTCATGTACTTCCTTTATTTCATAGGGACCTAACCACCTAGTCTACAATTTACCAGGGAAGTCTTGAAACCTGGAATCGTAGAGAAGTGCCTAGTTGCCCTCATGAAATTTCTTTTTCTTGATTAGAGAGTCATGCCATTCGGCTCCTTGTTGTTGAATAAGTGCAGTATGCTGCAAAGCCAAAAGCTGAATTTCATATAATTCATTTGTTTGTTGTAATCTATTGATCTGGGCTTTAGTTAAATATAGCCCCACTTCGTGGGCTATCCTTAGTGTTTTTATCTCAAAATCTGTGGGAAAAATAGGTTCCTTACGAAATACCAGCTGATATGGGGAGTATCCAGTAGTATTCCTCGAAGTTGTGCGATATGCCCACAAGGATTCTAGTAGTCGAGTAGCCCAGTCTCATCTGTGCGATGAGACTGTCTTCGTTAGAATAGCTTCAATTACTTTCTTGGTGCTTTCTTCCCGCCCATTCGCTTGCGGGTGGTATGGAGAGGTAATTTTGTGAATAACATAATGATTTTTTTAGTGTAGTAGTGATCTTGTGGCCTACAAATTGCGGCCCTCCATCAGTGATTACTTCTTTGGGTAATCCATATCGTAAAAATGTTTTGAAAAGAAAGTTTATCACAGTTTCTTCTATGGCTCTTGGTAATGATACTTCTTCTACCTACTTAGTTACATATTCTGTTGCAACCAATATATATGATTTATAGTTGTATGATGGGTTTATTGGCCTAACAAAATCTAATGCCCAATTCTCAAAAGGTTCTATGACTAGCTGTGGATGCAGGGACATCTCATCAGATTGGCCAGGGCATCCCATCCTTTGATAACTATCGCAGGCCTGAACAAATTTCTTAGCAGCCTTAAAAATCATGGGCCAATAGTAGCCCACTTGTAAAATTTTATGTCCAGTTCTGAGGTCTGCAAAATGTCCACCGAAAGGTCCATCATGGCAGGCTTTTAAGATATCATAAATTTTGTATTCCCTGATACACCTGCAGATGTGCATATCAGCTCCTGTATGAAAAAGGTTTCCTCCAATCCAGGAGAACCGAGTGCTGCACTGTACTATCGATTTCTTTTCTCTGGGTGTCAGATGTTTAGGTAGTTTTCCCAATGCTAAATAATTCGCCACATCTGCATACCATGCTGTTTTCACGGTTACAGCAAATGGGTGTTCATTCAGAAACTAATCCTCTACTGTTATTGCATCATCTATTCTTGGCACTCAGGAGAGGAAATCTGCCACAAGGTTTCCCTTCCCTGGTCAATCCCTTATAGTTATATCAAATTCCTACAAAAGTAGCAACCAATGTGTCACTCTTCCATTCGTAATGGGTTTATTAGATAAGTATTTGATATTAGATTGATCTATATACAAAATTACAGGGTATCCTGTTATATAGTGTCTGAATTTGTTAATAGCATAAATAACAGCTAAAAACTCATTTTCTATTACTGTGTAATTCAATTCAGCAGGGGTTAAGTTTTTGCTAATGTAATATATAGCGTAGGGTTTCTTGTCTTCTTCTTGGCCAAGAACTAATCTAATGGCTGTGTCTGATACATCTGATCAAATCTGGAATGGTATATCCCAGTACGGGCCTCGTAATATTGGTGTTATTGATACTAGCCATTTTAAATATGTAAAGGCAGTATCACATTTTCCAATCCATATGAAATCACTATTTCTTGTTAAGGCATATAATGGTGCAGCAATGTGTGAAAAATTCTTGATAAATCTACTATAATATCCAGCAAATCCTAGAAAACTACGTACCTCTGTTTTAGTGCAGGGAGTAGCTAGTAAGATAATTACTTATATTTTTGCTGGATCTACCTGAATTCCAGTTGCTGAAATGTAATGACCCAAGATCAGGCCTTCTTCCATCATCATATGGGACTTTTTGTGACTTAAACATAGGCTGGTAGCGATAAACCATTCCAAAACTTTTTCCAATGTTTGTAATGCTTGTTCGAAGTCATCTCCATAGGGTGTGAAATCATCCATGTATACTTCCAATCCTTCATTTACCAAGTCTGCAAAAATACTAAGTATGGCTCTTTGGAATGTGGCAGGTGTGTTACATAATCTGAAAGGTAATACCCTGTAAGCGAGTGTTCCCCACGAACAGGTAAATGTAGTCTTATCCTAGTCTTCAGGGGCAATCTGAATTTGGTTGTAGCCACTGAAGCCATCCAAGAAAGAAAAAAATCTCTTCCCTACTAGAGTATCTAGAACCTGATCAATAAATGGAAGGGGAAAATGGTCTTTTTGCATTGCTTTGTTGAGTTATCTATTGTGAACACATATTCACCATTTCCCATTCTTTTTGGAAACCACAACTAATGTAGAAACCCATTTACTATCAGATATAGGATAGATAAAATTCATATTTAACAGTTTTTGAAATTCTTCTTTAACGATATCTTTTAAATGAGGATTTAATCTACGTTGAGGTTGTCAAATGGTTCTTGCATCCTTTTCAGTGTAGATGTGATGCATGCATAGTTGAGGGTCAATTCATTTCATATCTGAGTAATCCCAAGAAAAAGCCCCTTTATTTTTCCTAAGGACTTGAATAAGTTTCTATTGCTAGTCATCACTTAGATTACTGTTAATGTTCAGGATCTTCCCTGGCTCAATTTCAATAGGTTTGCTATGGTTGCTGGTATTTTTTGGTAATCGATATCTCTCAGGGGTTCTTCTTCGATTTTGTTGTCCAGGACTACTTTAATCATGTGGCATTTCGAACTTGATACTGTGGTAGGGTGATTGATAAAAGTATTAATAACATCATCCTCATTTTGGTTTTTGAATTCAAGGGCATCTAGCACAATCAATGGTGACCAAATATTTTTTGTTAAGTATGTTGTAGGTTTCTTTCTGGTTTTGATAATAGTCAAGCTTGGTTGAGCAGGAGGGTATAAAGCTAAATTTTTCACATCATTCCCCATGGTTATAGTCATACCGCCTGTCCAACAGCTGATATAAGCATCAATAGTCGCTAGCCAAGGCCTTCCTAATATTAAGGGATGTCCATCTAGCTGGTTCCTAGGGTTAATAATCAAGAAATCCGCTGGGTATTCCCAACTGTCTACAGAGACCATCACATATTGTTATGTTCCTTTTAATCTAATGACTGAGTAGTCAGCTAGTTCCAATAAGGTAGTTGTTGGTTCCAAGGCTGTGATGCCAAGAATGTTGCAAGTTGTAGTTATCAGAATATTAATGGTTGCCCCTAAGTCAACTAAAGCATTGGGAAAAGAATGGCCATTTATCTGGACTACGACAATGGGGTTTCCGGGATCCTCATATTTTACAGGATTCTCTTTGCCTAGTAATAAATCGGACAAAGTCCCAGCAACATGGACAGTAGGGATTGTTTTTATTTTCCTCACATACTTCTTTATACACAATTCTTTAATAGTTTTGGGATATATTGGAATATCTTGGATAGCCTGGAGGAGGGGAATTTTTATACAAATGTTCTTAAGTTCATCCAAAAGATCAAAGTCAAGATATTCAATCGAGTGTGGTATCAGCAATATTTCTGTGAATGGGGGGGAAGTGGCTATGATTTGTTCAAGATTTTTTTGTCTGACTGTATCTTCCCCTTGTTTTATTTGTTGATCATCTACAGTAAGAGGCTTATTTGTGTGTGCTTCTTCCGGTTGCAAATATTTATACTTATCTAGAGTGATTATGTGTCCTGATGTCAACTTAAGCTCGTTACATTCTTTCAAGTCATCTTTTGGGTGCAGACCCTTAATGATTTGTATTGACTGAAATGATCTGTTGTTAGGATTTGGGTTGGGTTGAGCTAGAAGTTGTGGTCATATATTAGATTGAGGATTCTGATTCAACATGTAAGTTGCTGGTAAAGTTGGTTGAGGCAGAGGAACTGTCCCCATAGGCTGGTTCGTAGATATTTTCCAATTTGATTGCCAGTTCTGATTTTGTGAGGTGGAAGGGGACCGTTGGGAGGAATAAGGGTTGTTCTGCCAGAATGGTGGTGGGTAAGGAGAATTTGGCCAGTTATTATTATTTGGATTTGACTGATTGGACCATGGTGGCATAAAAAATTCTTGAGGTGGAAAAAAGGGTGGCTGACTCTTCCATGCTGCCCCTGAATATTGCTGAGAATTATATTGCGAGGAAGGAAAGAATGAATATGGATCAATAGGCATACCTGTTTGATGCGCTTTCCATTGACGATGTTGTTTCAACAGATATATTGGTTCCACTTCTTCTTCTGCTGCCTTGAAGACTGCTTTTAATCCTGGGAGTGATGGGCAACTTTCTGTGGCGTGCTCTTTAGTGCATATGGCACATGTTTGTATTGCATCTAGGGGGCATTATTTATGATTGTGCTTCTATCTGCAACGGGGGAAGAAAATAGCCAAGTTTTGTTCTGCTATAGCCTGCTTTTCCTTAGCTTGCATGACATCCAATTGTGTCGCCAATGTCCCAAGGATATCAGTCTTGAAATCCTCCAACAGATTGTTGATTTCTCTTCGTGTAACACTTCCTCCTGAGGCTTTGCTATATTTGGGGATTTCATCACATCCAACTATTTTCAACCTTGTAATTCCCCTAGAACACTTGATGCACAAATCTATAATATCTGTAATATCCCCAAATTGGGATTGCTAGCAAGACATGCCTGAAAAATGCATTTTTCAGGAATGGCTTCTAAAAAGGACAATATTAGCCCTTGGATCTCTTATATTTGATAATGTAATATCAAAATCAAAGATTAAATCATAAACCAAGAAAACTAGGTGAGATAAATAAGTCTCTCACACCTAGAATGGCTGGAAAATGCCCAATAATGGGACTGCAACAATATGTAAACACAATTATAGAGATGTAGCAAGATATTCATCCACAAAATGTGTCAATAAACACTTAATAATCAATTTTATGCACAAAAACAAGAATTATGATCCATTCTACCCACAAAATATGGGGAAAAGCAGCAAATTAAGATATGAAAAGGTTAATTTTAGAGATCTATGTAAACAAAGAGGAAAATGATGGTTGTATCCATTTTAATATGTTATAGGGGACTCACATATCAAATTTCAGATAAAAAAAAATCATTATAACTATATTAAACAGGTCTCCCACTCCCGATATGGCTAAAAAAGGCCCAATCCCCATGACATGACTCAACTGAAATTAAATGAAGCTTATGCAACGTGATTTTCTAAAGGTTTATGATGAAATATGAGGGAATATAAAATCATACATGGTATTACATCAGATCATGGAGTTTATTGCTTAGATCGTGAGAAAATAGAAGAATGGATGAAGAAACCCTGATGAATGAGGTGTTGCAACACTTTATTTCTCTGCAACAAGAATGTGGAGTGTAATATTCAAGGGTTGTAGCAGCTGTAAATTAAATATCAGATCTAAGATAGATCTGTGCACAAAATATCAGATCTATAAGAGATTGGTACACTAGATTGTCTTTACTTTACATTCCCCTTGGGGATTTCAAAAATACATGAAAGAATAGGAATAGATCTGAGTTTTACTACAGCAAATCTATAGAATGATTCTGAAATTATGAAGTAGATTTAGAAATGAATCAGATATGAAATATACATGGATTGGTTGGCCAATCCATGGATCACCACAGTGCAAGGAAGTCTCCTTTACACCAGAGATCTCTTCTCCAACTGAATGCCGGAATACCTTGCAACTTTGCAACTAAAAATAAGGCTGTCCAAGAGGACAAATTTCACTGTAGGCTTGAAGCACAGGTTGACCTGATGCCAAGATCAAGATCTGAATCCCACACTGTTAATAAAATTTTCCAAGAGGTTAAAAGACACACTCACTGAGAAGAGGTACTAGTATAATCTAGATCTGAGCAGATCTAGTCTCCACTTACTGCATCTCACTGAAAAAAGTAAATCACAATAGGATTTACACTGTCTAAGGGATATGGATCTTTTCCAAATGCATGATAGTGGAAGAGTATTACAATGCCCTCCAAGAGCTACTCAATGGAAGAAAAGATAATCCCTAAACAGGAAATCCTCACAATTCTCTGCTAAATAGCCAAGAGAATGAGATATGTCTAAGCAGACAATATACTCTAAAAATATAATATCATGAACAACCTTCTCTTGAGCCTTGCCCTTCCTTTTATAAGATGAGAGCTTTGGCAAACCCTAAACCACCTTTATGAATTATCCCTTTTCACATGAGTGCCTCCTTCTAGAACTGTGTTGTCCCTCCATGAGGTACATTGTATCTAGACAGTGCTGTGATTTGGTCCTATTGACCCAGTCAATCTCCTCAACCCTTGTTCACATGCAAGTGTATTTTATTGAAACAACCCTGATTTTCCTCTGTTCACATTGCGCATTGATTTATTTAGATGTTTTTAGGAGTTTTTATGTTCTCCTTTACATTTTATTCATCAATTAATAAAATTTAGGCAAATTGAAATATTCCTATTAGCTTGGACTAATTAGGAATATTACAGTCCTCCCCTTAAAAAGTGTTGCTTGTCCTGAAGCAATTGCAAGGTTAGAATTGAAATGGATGGGGAAAGCATCTTCTCCCAAGAAATCATCCATATAGAATGAGTCACCTCCCAACATGGTAACTCTAGGAAATTCTCCTCCACCTTAGGTTCTTGCAAAGAAGGTGGGCTGAAAAACTAAACATAGTAGACAAAATTACCTACCCCATGCTTGTCCTTAAGCAACTGCAAGGTTAGAACTGAAATGGATGGGGAAAGCATATTTTCCCAAGCAATCATCCACAAACCAAATGAGTCACCTCCCAACATGGTAACTCTAGAAAATTCTCTTCCACCTTAGGTTCCTGCAAAAAAGGTGGGATGAAAAACTGAAAAAAGTAGACAAAATTGCCTACCCCACGTTGTCCTCCTCTCCACTTAAGATAAGTGTAGAGTTCTTACTGATATTGGGCTACAATGATATTACCCTCAAGTGGTAACATGAACATTAGATTTGTAAATATCCTTCCTCCAACACTGTAAAACCAGTTGGCCCAAAAAATCCCACCTGTGATGGATAGGAGAACATCATCATATGGCATCCCATCACACATTTGGCCCACCTCCAAGATAAACAAATATTTGGCTATGGTGGCCACAAATCCTCCATGTTCCCCTTAGAACATGTACTACAGAAAATGTGGGATTCTCGTTCTCAAAAGGACACATTCAAACCATGTTCCTCACTCAACATCATGTCTCCCATCAAGATAAAAACAACAACAACAAGTGGGATCATGATTGGAATAACAACAGGGGGATTACTGATGGTTTCATAAAGTGTTGGAAGGTAAAAACAGTCTCCCAAGTGGTAACAACGCAGTCTTTCAAACTGTTGCTTCATAAAAATACATGGAAAATTGTTTCTTGATACATGTTTAATCATATGCATCAACTGAACATACATGTAATCAAAAAAAATCTGCCCAAGGCCACATAAAAGATGGTTGTCTCCATCATATTGTTTGGACCAACATTGGTCATGGAGAAAAAAAGAAATGCACTGCCAAGAGACGGTAAGAGCATGCAAGTGTTGTGTTGCGCAAACAAAGCTCTCACCATATGTTGGAAGTAAGAAGACACATGCATCCATGAATAGATCCTCCATAGTGGTTTGGCACACTTCCATGAAGAGAAATGAACCAAGTGCTTCCTGTAGATCCTCTCCCTGATTCTTGGAAATCCAAGACAAGAAGGGTTCATCATAGTAATAGATGTCCTCATCTACTATCTCATATTCCTTACCTCCTCTTTGCCCATCAAGTGCATCAAGTGTGTAATGATCCTGGGGATACTCCATCAATAAACCCTAGCTCCAAAGTGGCAATGCTGGTAGCCTATGCAAATAGGCTCCCTCCAACTCATGGCTCCAATCTTTGACATGTAGAATGTCAAAGGCATCTCCCATAATGCTGCTACACATAAGAAGTCTCTCCCATGGGGAAAGTACCTCTTGAACATCTAAGGCCAAGGAGTAGCCCCTTTGTACTATGATAGTGCCATCTTCTACTCCTGCAACATCATGAAAATTGTGAGAGCAAACCTGCCCTTGCTCTCCCAAGAACATCCCAAGCAACAAAATATTTTGCTGCCTCCTCATACTTCCATCATCCAAATCATGTAGTGAAAACATGGTGATTGACATGAAGAATGTTATGTCAACACAATGTGTCCATACTCCTTGCTGCCCCATGATGCAAGTATCCTACCACATACCCTTGGAAAGAGGATGATGACCAAACTCTTTCAAGAGTAACCAATGCAGCCACGCCTCTTGATGCCCCGTATCATAGATCTGCAAGTAGCTCACTAGCTTTTTTCTCTCCATCCACATCCACTCAACCGATTGTGGATGTCTCCTTCCGTCCTCCACCTTGGTACTCCTCCCATGAAGGCTACCATCATCCCAAATCAGGTTTTTGCTCTTGCATTTCATGGGATGTTGAAATGCAATCTTCTCAAGGATCAATTTGACCCCATAAGGATCCAAATAGGTGGTAGGAAAAAACCTCCCCTAATGATGTGGATGGCTCAAGAAGTGTCCAACACACACATGAGAGATGTTATCCATCTGAAGATTTCCTCCATCATCTATCTGTTCCTCCTTGAATCCATGAAGATCCAAGGGTGAGAAGGGAAGAGCCTCCTTGGACTATTGAAAAACTTGGCACTCCATGAAATGTTGAAGTGCACCTTTCATGGGATCTCTTGATGAGACCTACTCCTCATGCATGGTCTTCCAAAACCAGTGAGGCCTTAGAACTACTGCAGGTAGAAGTTTCTCTTTGAGTTGGGGAGTGCTCATTGAGAAAGTGTCACATAGAAAGGAGAGAGGGTTTCTCACTTCAAGGTGTCTACTATATACTATTTATTCCTCCTTTGCTTCATGAATGAAGCTATCATGTGAATGCTACCATAAGGCATGGGTCCTATTTTCTTCATCACTGCCTTTGCACAGCGCAATGCAACTCTGTTGCTCTAGATCAGCAGCATGCAAAGATGTAGATCCCTATTCCTCTAGCTGAATGAATTGAGGTAAAGCTAGAGTCTCCCATGAGGCTCTAGATTTAGCTTTGTATTTAATTAGAATCTCAGATTCCAATTGTCCTATATGTCTCTTGTCTTCTCCTTTTTGAGAATAGGAAGTGCATGGCTCTTCCTCTTCTTGAAACCCTCTAGGAGTTTCATTGCAACTCTTCATCTGCTTAACCTCCTAGGGGAGGTCCTTTCTGGATCTGAAAAATGATGAGAGTAACCTCATCTTCTTCATCATTCTAATCTTATTTTATCCTCTTGGGCTGAGACTCATAGGCTAGGCCAAGAAATATGCTCTGATACCTCTGTAATATCCCCAAATTGGGATTGCTAGCAAGGCATGCCTGAAAAATGCATTTTTCAGGAATATCTGTAACAAAAAAAAAATATTAGCCCTTGTATCTCTTAGATATGATAATATAAGATCCAAATCAAGAGGAAATTATAAACCAAGCAAACTAGGTGAGATAAACAAGTCTCTCACACCTAGAATGGTTGGAAAATGCCCAATAATGGGACTGCAACAATATGTAAACACAATGCTAGAGTTGAAGCATGCTATTCATCCATGGAATGTGTCAAGAAACACTTCATCATCAATTTTATGCACAACATAAATAATTATGATCCATTCCACCTACAAAAGATGGGGAAAAGAAGCAAATTAAGTCCTAAAAAGGTTAATTTCAGATATCTGCGTAAAAAAAAAGAGGAAAATGATGGTTGGATCCCTTATAATGTGTTATAGGGGACTCACATATCAAACTTCAGCTAAAAAAAATCATTCTATCTATATTAAATAGGTCTCCCACTCTCGGTATGGCTAAAAAAGGCCCAATCCCCATGACTTGACTCAACGGAAATTAAATGAAGCTTATGTAGCATGATTTTATGAAGGTTTATGATGAAATATGAGGGAATATACATTCATAAATGGTATTACATCATATCATAGAGTATATTTCTCAGATCATGAGAAAATAGAAGAATGTATGAAAAACCCCTCAAGAATGAGGTGTTGTAACACTTTATTTCTCTGCAACAAGAATGTATAGCGTAATATTCAGGGGCTGTAGAAGCTGTAAATTAAATATAATATCTGAGACAGATCTGTGCACAAAATATCAGATATATAATAGACCGGCACACTAGATTGTCTTTACTTTACATTCCCCTTGGGGATTTCAGCAATACATGAAAGAACAGGAGTAGATCTGAGTTTTACTATAGAAGATCTGCAGAATGATTCATAAATTATGAAGTAGATGCAGCAATGAATCAGATCTGAAATATACATGGATTGGTTGGCCAATCAATGGATCACCACAATGCAAGGAAGTCTCCTTTACACCAGAGATCTCTTCTCCAACTGAATGCTGGAATACCCTGCAACTCTACAACTAAAAATAACACAATCCAAGAGGAAAAATTACGTTGTAGGCTTGAAGCATAGGTTTTCCTGATGCCAAGATCAATATATGAAGCCCACACTGCTAATACACTCTTCGAGGAGGTTAAACGACACACTCACTGAGAAGAGGTACTAGTATAATCTAGATCTAAGCAGATCTAGTCTCCACTTGCTGCAGCTCACTAAAACAAGTAAATAAAAATAGTATTTATGCTATCTAAGGGAGATGGAGCATGGCCAAATGTGTGGTAGTGGAAGAGTAGTACAATTCCCTCTAAGAGCTACTCAATGGAAGGAGAGAGAATCCCTAAACAGGAAATCCTCACAATTCTATGTTAAACAACCAAGAGAATGAAATATGTCTAAGCAGACAATATAATCTGAAAATATAATATCATGAACAACCTTCTCTTGAGCCTTCCCCTTCCTTTTATAAGATGAGAGCTTTGGAAAACCCTAAACCACCTTGATGAATTATCCCTTCTCACATGAGGGCCTCCTTCTAGAACTGTGTTGTCCCTCCATAAGGTACATTGTATCTAGACAGTGCTATGATTTGGTCCTGTTGACCTAGTCAATTTCCTCAACCGTTGTTCACATGAAAGTGTATTTTATTGAAACAGCCCTGATTTGACTTTGTTCACATTGGGCATTGATTTATTTGGATGTTTTTAGGATTTTTTATGTTCTCCTTTACATTTTATTCATCAATTAAGAAGATTAACACAAAATGAAATATTCCTATTAGCTTGGGCTAATTAGGAATATTACAATATCGTTATAGTTTTCTTGATAAATGTCACCCTTACCCATTATATTTAGTATCTCTACCCATTTTTCTTTATACCTCTAATCATCGTGGTTTTTAGAACATTATCAGGCATATTTGTGTAAGGAGGTCTTTCCATATTATATTGAAAACACTCTTCATATTCTTCCAGAGTCTTGCTAGGCTTAGCTACCATTTGAAAATTTTCATATTTTAACTCCCCAGTTTGGCAATAATCTTGGTATTTTTTTAAGGAAATATGTTTTCATTTGGTCCCAGTCATTGATGGTGCCTCCACCAAGTCCCATGAACCAACGCAGAGCTACTCCCTTCAGAGTAGAGGGGAATAGCTTCATGTTCTGAGGGTCGGTAGTGTAATCATAACCCCTGCATAAGACATCAAATTCGAAAATGAATGCATCAGGATCTTCTAAAGTTAGCCCATGAAAGGTGGGAATGTTCTATAATGGGATAGCCTTCATGGGGGAATTGACAGCTGTGTCAACAATGGTGTATTGAAATGTAGAAGTTTGAGGTTGCTGGCTATTATCCATTTGGTAAAAAATATGCTAATATTCTTCAAGGATCTCCGAAGCTGGAGAGTTATCCTTAGGATGTCTACAAGAGGCTGGAATAGTTCTAACAACACTACCTTGATCTAGAATATAGGGTGTCCTCTACTCAGTCACTACTTCAGGAGATCTAGGTTATGATAATTTAATTTCAAGATTGCATGTTACTCCTTCTCCTTCACGGACGTTACAAGAATTACCTTCTTGTGAAACGAGAGTTTGTGAATTCTCAGTATCTTGAAAACATTTCTCAATCCCTTAAGTTTTACTATGAATCTCAGCATTAGCTACATATGGTGATCATGCGGCTTGAAGGAATGTTGTGTAACCAGTTCCAAAAGTAGAAGAAAAGAGATATCAACGCCTTAGAAAGAATCCACTTCGAGGGGGAAACCTCCAATAAATTACATAAATGAACAATTCTTGGATGATACAAATGAACAAAACCTCCTTCTATATATAGGAGACCATGGGGCCACAATATAATCCTAGTGGGGCCATAATGTAATCCTAGCCGACCTAAAAATAATAATGTAAGGGCACAATAATAACAATATGGGGTTTACAGGGGTACAACAATAACAATAAGTGGGGCTACAATAACATAATAAGGGACTACACTATTAATATAGGGACTTAACATGCCCCTCTCCTTCAAACAAGTGTTGTCCTCAATGCTTGATTATTTCTTCATGCTTCTGTATAAAATTCTCATCCTCCCATGTGGAATCTTTTACAGGAAAGTTCTTACACTTGCTAAGATACTCTGAAATTGATCGTACTTGTAGATTTCTTGTTTTTGTTACCACTTCAGAACTTCTTTCTATGTGATGTTGATATTCCTGTTGTTTCATTAGATTCTGCACCAAAGTTAGGTTATCCTTTGAGAGTTGGAGAACTTGTTGTTGATGCTCGATGTCATCTTCCACTAATTTATCATCCATATTAGCTATTATTTTATCCTTCAAACCATCCAACTTATCCTCCATTTCCTCTTTTAAACCATCTATGTCAACTTCGGTTGCTCTTCGTAAGATCGAAATTTGTTGCACTTGGTACCATAATTTTGATATCTCATACTGCAATTCTTCCACTTCATGCATCATAGTATAGATTTCTGAGGGCTTAATGGGTGTTGAATTCTTTTTAGGAGGCATTTCAGAACAAAATACTGGAATACATGCTCAATAGGCCCTTGGAATCACTTCAAACTGATTTTTCAAACAAGATTTATGCAACTCAGGAAAAACAATACACACCTTTTACTTGCTTTTGAGGAGCTCGATATTGGAACTAGATTATATCTATGATTGCAAATCTTCAATATCTGAAATTCAGCAATGAAATAGCCCTCTGAATTATATTTTGAATGCCATAGGTTTGACCTGATTTGGATTCTCCAAGACAAAGTTGTCTCCAATCTCCCACAATGACCTAATTATGGACTGGTTCAGTAGAGCGAACTTGTACGAATTTCCACGTGTCATTGTTTCATCTTTTGTCTCTAAAATTGATAGCCAATAAAACTAGAGTCTGTGTACTTGTGACCACCTTTTTACAGCACTCCAATCCGATGCCCAGAGAAAGAGTTATTGAAATTTTCCCACGATCACCTCTTTGAGATGAAATTCAGGAGCCTAAAAAAGAACTACCTTCGACAGATCATATCTCCAAAAATATTGCGAACCAAGCTCTAAATTTTTTTGAAGAATTTACTCAGGATTTCAGCTTCGCACCATATGAATTTTAGACTCTGAACCTTTGTACAAACAATGTTATAGCGAAAATTCCACGATGACCTATTTAGGAGCCTGAAAACATACCTAACTTCCACAGATGATATCTCCGTAAATATTGCGAAATAAGCTCTGAAATTTTTAGACAATATTCCTCAAGATTTTTTCTTCGCACCTTAAAAATTTCAGCTTCTGAACCTTCATATAAACAAAGTTATAAAAAAAATTCCACGATGACCTGTTTGGAGCAGCGAAACCCTAAAATACAAAGATATGATACCAAATGTTGTGTAACCAGCTCCAAAAATAGAAGAAAAGAGATATCAACGCCTTAGAAATAAGCCACTTAGAGGGGGAAACCTCCAATAAATTACATAAATGAACAATTCTTGGATGATACAAATGAACAAAACCTCCTTCTATATATAGGATACCATGGGGCCACAATATAATCCTAGTGGGGCCATAATGTAATCCTAGCCGACCTAAGAATAATAATGTAAGGGCACAATAATAACAATATGGGGTTTACAGGGGTACAATAATAAAAATAAGTGGGGCTACACTAACATAATAAGGGACTACACTATTAATATAGGGACTTAACAAGGAAGTCAGTAGGATGTCTGGAAGCAACAATTTGGGGTCCTACTGATGACTGAGACTCAGATTTTCCTAAGATTTCGTCAATACAAGTTGATTGTCCAAGGGTCACTGGTCCCTTAGGTTTTTCAGGTTTATAAGGAGGAATTTTTTTTTTTTAGGTCTTTCCCCCTTAGTCATTCATGCAGAAATACAAACATTCATTCCTACCTTAAACTCTTACACAATTTTGCTAGAAAGCAGGCAGATGAGCGAGCATTTTACTCATTCTTTACACAGGTTCTTACCTTCCGTTTTTAATACCCAATTCTACCTTAGAAAAAAAAACATCAATCAGACATTATACTTTACAGAGTGGCAACGACGCGAAAATTTTGGGTGCTAACAGGTATCTTTAGAAACTCCTATTTGCCTCACATTAATTATCAACCTGGGTAAGTCCTTTTATCTCAAATGTGTACACAATATGTGCAAGCTATACATACAAAGAGTAATGCTAAAGCCAATTGCTTAATATAGATACAATCATAAATCTTGGAGCTTTAAAGAAAGTGATTCACCTAAGAATTATAACCCAAAACTATAATTCAATCTTAATTCAACTAATTCAAATGACAATCAACCAAGAGCACTGAAGCATTAACCGAGCTCTTTCAGCTGGATTTAAACTATTGAACAGAAGGCAAGTATTATAAATAGCTTTCTATTCTTTAAGTAATCAAAACCAATTATGTTTTCTAGCAACTAATTCCTTAACGAAATAAATTGGAAATGCGTTATTCAGAGAAATAAATAACGTAAATCTGAATTATCAAAGGTACTGCAACTATAAAGCGAAAAAGAAAAATACACTTGCAATAACTGGAAAAGTAAAACACAGAGAACAATAGTGAAATTCACCATAGATCGGACCCTTAGCCACTGGCGAATACTACTTAACTACTCCGGAATAGTTGAATAAACAGTAGCGCGAATTATGTATTAATCATCACAGTCAATCGACATTACAATACGATCTTGTTGTTCCGAACTACGTTCTGTGAATTACAATTACGAATGATACAGAAATGAAAGATACATCATTCATGATCCTTGAGAACTAGCTCTCCCTGTTCCTTTATAGCTAAAAGGGAAAGATAAGTATGATCCCTTAGGATCAGGAGATCCTACGGGATCCACAACAAAATACTATCCTTGGACAGTTCGTTCATTCTTGTGGTAATCCTCACCGATTTATCTCCAATTCGACCACATTTAATGTATCTTCTTTTCTGTGATTAATCCTTGTTGTTCCTTCTATTATTTTCAGCATAAAAATCAAGGAGAATTAGTTTGGACGGTTAAATCGTATTAGGATCATTTTTCATTGATTCTCTGTCAAAATCCTTTCATTATATCATTATATCATGGCACGAGATGGATAAGAAAGAGGAAAAAATATAGTAATAAAGAGTAAATACATACCTATTGCAAGGTTCAATAGAAGCTTAACTAAATACTGAGGTATTAAATAGGATAAAGTTTGGATTGTGGATTAAGGTTGGGGAGAGGATGGGGTTTGAGTTGCTCGATGAGAAACTACTGGAGTATTAGTGGAAACTACATAAGAGGTAGGACTAGATGATATAGGATGAACAAATTGTGATGAGGTGGATGATTCTACAAAAGAAGTGAGGGCAGAGAGTTCAATAGACTGTTGGACATAAGCCTCATGAACAGAAAGGTCAAGACTTGAAACTAAACCTTGCAATTTATTAAAATCCTAAATAATCTGAAGGTCAATATCAGGGTAGGCATACTGCACTTCAAAAGAATGTCGTCTTAAAGTAGCTTGGTCTACCACTATTTAATCTACCAAGTTGGCTGACTTAGTTCTAAATAAAATATGTTCTAAAGGTAAGTCAAACTCAATGTCTTGGAGATTAACAAAGTATTTTGGGAGTGAATCTTCTCTATGGGGAGGACTACTACTTCCTTGGCTCTCTGTTGTGCTTCTTCTTCTCAGCGGTTTTTCAAGATCATCAACAATAAATACAGGCTTTGGATCAAGATGAGATCAAGTGTAAGACCTTTTGGGAGCCAGAATTAAAAACTAAGAGACACACACACTTATTATTTACAAAAAGTGAAAAGAAAACAATCTCTCGAAATATTCCTATCATACACTTTTTTAACCAGGGTTATGAATTCAAAGAAAATTTCAATATTTTCAATTTTTCCCCAGTATGGTTGCCACTATGTTATCATTTTGTAATTTATGAGATTTTTAGAATAAATATAGAGGAAAACATCAAAACCCCTTTGGAAGCTGGGATCTAGCCTTTCTAGCTTCAGAGAGGGATCTCTCTATAAAATTTAACTTTTCTTTTAATGAATTGTAGGCTAGTTATGATTGTATTTGATTTTTTGTTTCATTTTGATTGTTTGGTTGATTAAATGGCTATAT
Organism: Pinus albicaulis; assembly: GCA_034641835.2. Classification (NCBI taxonomy): domain Eukaryota; kingdom Viridiplantae; phylum Streptophyta; class Pinopsida; order Pinales; family Pinaceae; genus Pinus; species Pinus albicaulis. The sequence goes on from CM076577.1 coordinate 658,774,517, forward strand.
TCCCATTGAGCTATGGAGTCAAAATATTTAACTGGTTCTACATCAATTTTTGAAAGAGTTATCACAGGGAAACCTAGGTTGCATTAACTGGATCTTTTAAGATTTTAAGTGAATTATGAAATTGGAATAAATGTGGAATTCATTAGAAAATGAAAATAAATTAAGCATTCTTCAATCTGACTTCAGTGGAAAACATGTAAATTTCAAATAGCCAAAATAAGGTGTTCTAATTAACATATCATATTCATCACAGTTTTTGCTATACATTTAATATTTTCAGATTTACATAGAAAGGAAAAACAATGAAATAACACAGTTACAAAAGAAAAACATCACCAGTGAATACACCACATGAATCTTGTAAAAATTCATTGCATTATTGATGCTCTAGCACAAGTGGAGATTATAATTCTCTGTTGGAAAATATACTCAGTAATCAACCCACAATACTTCGAACATCGGAGTATTTATACTAATTTACAAAAAGGATTTACATCAAGGTTGTCTCAACCGACAGTGTATTATTAGATTAATATTGAACACTAAAATATCATTTTTATAAAATAATAGGCTAGATGGAGATGATCTAGAATGATGGAACTTTTTTGGAGGAAATAGTTGTTGAATGGACCTATTTCTCGGTTGTACTGGCTAGTGCTGCTAGCTGATGATGACTATCTCTTAATTACTGTCTAATCCTATAACTCACAAAATTTATCCCATCGATATTCATTTGGGATAGTCAACTTAATTACCTTTCGGTAAATATCATCGACTTCAGTATATCTTGAAAAAGTTGGCTTTACTATGAAGATGTGATTTACCTCATGTTGGATGAAAAATTCATTACTCATTGCTTCCAAAAATAATTTGCCTGTCATACTACCCTTGATGCTGGAAAATTTAGTATTGTCCTTGGAAATTTCCTTTAACTTATTCACATAGTCTTTATGAGTTATAAACTTATCATTAATAAAAAACAAATAAGGAAGACCCTTCTGTGTTAAAGGCTCTATCTTGTTGAAAACCTTGTTGACTGCTATTTCTAAACCGTGGCACTTTTCTTCTGGTTGAAGAACAAGATTCTTCTTAGTAAGAATCCTCTTTACTTATAGGATGGTTTTTTTCCTGTCATATACTCCAAATTCATCTAAATCATATCTATTCTTTGAGTTCAAGAACTTGATAATGTTTTTTTTGTTGTAGGCATCTCTCCAAGCTCCTGTTTGATGTATGTGATAGAATCTGATGGCCTTTTTTGTCAAATCCGTTTTCTCAAAGATGATTTGGATGTAGGTCCATATCTAATTAAAGGAGTTTATGATATCTTCCTAGATGATTTCCTTGGCTTGGGCCAAGGTATTTCCTATCATTTATTCTCTCTCTTACTTCTGTAATATCTCTATCAATTCCTAAGCTCTTTGTGCTTCTGCTGAATGAGAAGCTCCACTCCTTTTCCTCTGGTCTTGTAAAATTTTGACTTGATCCTGTATTTTATTGATCTCTCATGCCTGAATAGAAAAATTTTCCACTGCCTTTGTCAAATTCTCTGCACTATCTGATGTATGTGTAGTAGATGCTGTAGATATAAGAATGCTTGTAAGAGGTACAACATCCAATGGAGCCATGGACATATTCGCAGTCTTCTCCTTTTCTTTGATCATATTTTCCAATTCTGTCTCCATTTTTCTTAGTAGTGCATTTTTCACCATCATGAGCTTGATCATATCAGTCTTCCGAGTCTCTATTTCCTCAATGTCCTTGGTGATAGAATCTTCTATAGCTAACAGATTCAATTGTTTTCTTAATGTTGTTATGTAAGCATTATTATTTTTTATTATCTCCTCTGTAGTCTTCATATTACAGGGACCATATCCTATTTTAACCACAAAATATTCTAAGGATTTAATCCTTGTATCCTTAGGAAGAGAAGATATTTTCTCCATTTTTAACTATGACTGGAGATTGGCCAAAGAAACCTACAACTTAGAAAGACTCATTGTTCAGTTAGTCAAAGTCGAAGAGATCATTTCACCTGTCTACTTGTGCATCTCCATTTGATCAATTGGATGAATGTCCTTTATGTTGAATTCAAAATATGTCTTCTTGTAGTTAGCTGCTAATTTTGGCTGTGAAATCTGGGACTCAAGGAAAGCCATCTGCATATTACCTTTCTCAGAATCAAATGCTGACATCAACCTCCTTTGAGAACTGGAAGTTTGCTTCCATAATTGACTATAGGTGTTGTTCTTCAAGATTTCATTTTTTAATTTAATCTCTTTGAATGTGTCAAAGACTATCTTTTCCTTCTCACCTTGGACAACCTTAGTTGTCTAGATATCCTGTTGTTGGTCATGTGATACTGAAGAAGTTGTAGGAGAAGTAGTGGATTGGCCACCTACTTGAGAAAATGAAAGTGTTTCCTTAGTGACCACAACAACTGCTTGTTATAAATCTTTGTTTATATTAGCTTTAGGATTCAGTTTGGTCCTTTTTCTATACATTATTCTGAATTTTTTGCAGTAGTATCAGTCACTGAAGGTGACTCTTTTCTCTTTTCATTTTTCCTGCTTTTTCTCATGGAATAGGAGTCTCTAATGTCGATGTCGATACTAGCTTCTCCTCATCTTCCTGAAATGTGTTCTTAGCCTATTCTAACTAGTTCAAATACTTTTCTATCTCTGGCCTATGGGTGTGTATGTAAGGAGTAGTTTTATTCTCTACTTTGAGATTTGAAATGCTTCCCAGAGGATCATAAGACCAAGTAAAGATTAGGTTAAATTTCATTTGTTTGAGTATCTTATCTTCTTCCTCACCTGCTAACCTACTATTACAAATGAAGGGTCCAATCTATGTTTTAATCCTAAATTGGGACTTCTTCTTTGTTGATAGAAAGTGAATTTCATCAGCATTCAACATTGGTTTGATATACTCCAGAGAAAAATCCTTATTGGGAGGAATTTTTTGAGTTTGTAAGGGGCAAGCTTAGAGCCATAGACTCCTATCTCTGTGTAATTCTGGTACAAGTACCAATCTCCTATCTTGGCCTGATCTGGCAAGTGAAGAATAATTTTTATGTCTTCACTTATTCTTGGTTCAGATGTACTGCTCAAAATGCTCATGGACGGATGTACAAATAGTTCAATGAACTCTTGGTATGAAAATTTTTCTACTATTTCATTACCAATGTTGTCCAGAAGATGATTGATTATTGGTTTCCATCTTCATCAAGTTTTTGCATAGCAAAAAACTAAACCTATCTACGTGATAATACAAAAACATGTATACTATAATAAAGGAGTACTTAAACACTTAGTCTAAAATTTGATAAACTGATCATGTATTACATCTACCAGGAATTAGCTGAAATTGAAGATGATGGATGGTTTAGAGTCTGTAGAAAATATTGAGAGGAATCTTATAATGGGTTCATCTATCCATTGATCAGAATAGTAGCCAAGGAGTTAGGTAATGACTGTTATAATATGTTTTTCTCCATCAGGGAATATCGAGGAAGGGTATGAGGGTTTTCCTTTGGCAACTGAGTGTCTTGAGGTAGAAAAAGGTAAAAGATTCTAACTCTTTTAGAAAAATTGAGCTTATGGTATAACTCATTTAGGGCTTCTAGGGAGAAAGGGGTGTTATCTTCCACAGAGGGAGCTTGCATCATCTAATCAATTGATGATGCAGTGTTGGTGAAAAGGATTTCACCAGTAGGGGAAATGATGAGTCTTTGACTAGGGATATAGTAGGCTTGACACTTTTGGATAAGCTCAGGGGCAATGTTAGTGTGGGGGAAGACGTAATGAGGCAAATTAGACTCCCAAAGTCCAATATCATTAGATTTATCTATATACTTATCTTTTAACCAACAATACATTTAAAACAATTCAAATTCACACAGAGTCTCATTGTTTTTTTATTCTCTACCAGCTAGGTAAATATGATCTAAATCTAGGGTAGGGCGGACCAAAGGATTGAATGGTTCCTCCTAGTTTTTCTTTTTATGAGGTATTTTCAATTGTTTTCTGAGGAAATTAAATGGAATTGGAATAGAACATGTATATCCGGAATGCGCAGAGCTCTGGAATTGGTTGAAGGAGGTAAGGTAGATGCAGTTGCCTTGGTCGGAGACAAATCAATGAATAAAACTAGTGCATTGTAAACCTATTAAACAAATTTAATTGTAGAGAATAGAGCATAGTGAAGGTCAAAATGGTTAGGTTTCATGATTTTATAAGAAAATCTGATTTTCCGTTGAACATGGCGTGGATTTATTAATTTAACGGTCATTAGTTTAATTAAATGAGGTAACGGATCAATTACTACAGGAATGGATTTGATTGGTAACAGATAGATGATATGGCACGACAGGAGTGGCAGAGGTAATAGATAGAGAGGCGGTATTTAAGATGTGGGGAATGGTAGTTTTTGGGAGCAGGAGGGGGCATACCGAGTGGTCAGTGGTTTAGGCGGATGGGGGTGTGAACAGAGGAGACGTGACCATGTGTCATGGGTCGAAGTGGAAAACTACTTGTTTCAGAACCCCACCCCCCTAGCAGTAAAGCTAAGATGGAGATGGAGGGTTGATATTTGATGGGGGTCGTCGATTGCGAAGTTGGGTGAAATGGATGGAAGATAGATGTGAGGGGTTTAAATATTTGGTGACTTGACCTTTTTTCAGGTAGCTATATTTTCAACTAAAGTGAAAACTTAGGATAAAAATAGATCAAATATTTCATTTGTGGTCCCAATTCAAAACTTAGGATAAACTGATTTTAATCCTTTTCAAAGCCCAAAACACCTCTACCTACCCTTCAATTTTTTATTCTTTTTCAAGACTAACATTTTTTACTTCATTCTTCTAGGGGTGCATTTAGACTAGAAAACCCATATCTCTTTTTTTATTATTAGAAATGTAATCTACTCTATCACTTATTTCTTCTATTGATTCAGATTAAATAGTTGAATTAATTCCATTTTCTTCCCAACTATTGATTTAACAAGATTAAATTGTTTGGAAAATCTTTATTCTCTAACCTAATTTACAAAAATTCACAATTTTTCAACCATGATTAAGTTGTATGATTTGAACGAATATCTAGTCATTGTGGCATTTTTCAACAACTTTCACAGAACCTTAATTGCTTTGACAGAAATAAATGTATCTATCAGTAGTGGCATTTGAATTTGTAGCACTTTCAATGTTATTTTCTCCATTTTTTCTTTTGTGGGGTTCTTATTTTATTTTTATTCTTCTTCAACTTTTCTTTTCTTTATTCATTTTTTCTAGATATATCCTCTTTTGATTTTCTTTTATATATATGTTTTTTGGAAATCATTTCCATATTGAAATTTATTTACAATATAATATTACTGAGATAAAATACTCAATCACCTTGGGATACTATAAACTATAGGACCCTAACAAACCCAAAGATGCATGCAATAAAAGAGACACCAGTGGCATCAATGTCATATATTGGAGAATTCCATGTCATTAGTCATAGAGACTCAGTGTATTCTTATCACATGATGATGTGGAAGTTGTGATTTAATTATGTAATCATTGTAAAGACAAAGAAGTGGAAGTCCAAGACTCATGTATGGGCAAAGGAGCCATGTAAATAAGTGCAAAGGACATGTAATACCAAGGGTCATGTGTAATTCCAAAGGTCACTTGGAAATTGAAAAGTAATATAATGCCAAGAGTCATTAGAAGTTAGAAAGTCAAGAGTATTGAGGATATGAAAGGTCATGCCTATATTTTTAAAATGAGCCTCATTACTCATGTAAATGAATTTTAACCTTGAATTCTTCCCCGAGGAATTAGAGAGAAAAATTTAGTACTTTTGGGGAGAAAGTAGTGTCTCTAATGCTCCATTATTGGAGCTACATGTGTTAATTATACTTATGTATCTTGGAACTTCTACTTAACACTTGAAGCCTTTTGGAGAACACATTTTCATGCATGAATCATGGATGTTTTAAGACTATTATTCTAATGTTTTTAGTTTATGTTGGCTTTCACATGTACTAAAGAAATTGAAATATTTCAGTGACTTTAGTTATTATCTTGTTGAGAACGTGTTGTGATGTTATAATAATCGATGCATCTATGTTAACCACTTTGATTGATGTTTAACAATTGTTTCTTGTTGTCCCAACGTGTCTCTTGTAGATTAGTACTATTAATTATCTTCTAGAGACTCACTTATTTTCCCTTTAGAAGTGTAACCTTGATACATCGACAATTTAACATTCCAAAAGGTACAGTTTCCCTCTCATTCAAGAAAACATGTTCGCTTCTCTTTCATGCTAATCATTTAAGCCAAGGAAAATATTTAACATAATGGAAACTAGGCCATATAACCAGATGGGACTCCTAAACCAAAAGGTTTAAGGTCTAATTGTGACCTTATATCGGGGAGATCCCCTGAATGTTGGTGGAATCCAACAATGTCAACATTTATGGTTCTAGAAGGAGGTTAGCCAACTTTTTATGCTTGAGAAATCACCTCACCCAAAAAATAAAACTTCCCCACAAGGAAATAACATTCCCATTTCCACTCTATCTCACATCCATATCATAGAGGAAACAACTTCTTTGTTTAGTACAGATCAAGAATTTGAGGCTACGTATGATCAAATATAGACTATACGACCCATTAACCATAATTTTGTGAAATATATTGGTTTTATCCATGCCACTGCTATTTTGCATCATAAATTTGTTAGGAAAGAGAAAAATCCTAGTGGCATATTGGTCTCTTCGGTAGAAGATTTGTTCATCGCAACTTTTGAACAACAAGTTAAGCCTGCTGAAGGAACAAGTCACCAAGGGGAAATTCCAACCATTGAGGAGAATTTGTATGGTGAGAGAGAAGGCTTTCATTTCTCTGACAAGGAACATCCTGAGAATAAAGAATATTTGAACGGTTAAGGGGAAGATCCTTCAGATTGAGAGGAAGAGGAGGAGGAAGGAGAAAAAGACATGGTTGAATAAGATTTGGATTGGATGTCCCAGGGCCCAATTTATCTTTTGGCTAATCTTCATAAGATGTCGAGACATCCGATGAATTTTCTATCAAATTTTTACTCTACTAATTAGATTAAAGAAGAAGATCATATGGATAACCTCTACTTACACCTATGGATGATAGAAGTAAACTTTTATGATGTTGCTTGTAGAATGTTTCCATTTACTTTAGAAGGTATAGCATCTTCATGGTATCATATATTTCTGGTCAATTCAATTCATAGTTTGAGGGAGTTTAAGAATATTTTCTTGGAAAATTTTGCTAATGACAAGACTCCTGCAATGTTAATGAAAGAACCTAGAAACTTGAAAATGGGGGAAAAGAAGAAGATTAAATATTTCAATCAAAGGTTCAATCAACTATTGAACAAGTTTACCCCAAAAAAACAACCTCCTGATTTTTTCACTGTATATTATCATACATATACCTTACCAAGTAAAATTTATGTCTTTGTAAAGAGAACTGCAAAAGAGGCACTAAATTTAAATTTTTTAGAAGCTATTGCAATAGAGGAGGAAATCCATGCCATTGGAGCTACTTTTGATGATGAAAAATATAAAGACTCTAAGGACACTGGAAATAAGTATTAGGATACTTCAAGTAAAACTAAAGATAAATAATATGTGGATATTGAAATCTTGACCAAAACTGTTAAGTCACCCACCAACGAGGTATTAAAATTATAGTGAAGGTTAGGTGAGACATCTACCATTAACACACCCCCAAATATTTCCTTCCTCAAAAGGAACATAACTAACCAAAGAAATAAATCTACCCAAAGTTCCAATGTTGTGATGAATGTTGAAAGTCTTGGCATTGAGAAATATTGTAAATTCCATTAGGAACGACACTCAAAGAAAACTTGCCTACACTAGAACCATTACTTGACTTCCATGTTAGCCCATATCATCAATGCTCTAGTAGCTAATGAGAATTCTAAATAGGTAGAGAAAAAAAATGAGATGGAAAATACTAAAGAAAGTAAAATTGTTGGACACTTGAAAATCAAGCCCCTCCTCAACAACAAACCAATAGTTATAATTTGAGGAGTAAATGGGTAGTTTATGAATAGTAAACATCTAAATAAGATATGTGGAACAAGTTTCTAAGAAATATTATATCACTAGAAAATCCTTCTTAAAATAGACAAAACAAGTCTGGAACTGCTACTAATTCAAATAATTCTTCAATCAAAGAAACACCTCCAGACAATTCAACACTAAATGCTAAGAACGAAGCATTTGATTATAACATTGTTGAAGATATGAAAGGGGCTCGTGCCAATATTTCCATCTTTGAGCTCATGAAAATAGTAGGCTAGTGTGAATTTCTTACCCGATCATTCTCATCGCAACCTCCCTCAGGGAATAAAGATTCTACTTCTCAAGCAGTGTCGGTTAATTCTTCTAGAACTATTGAACCTATTGTTAATGCTTTGAACTTAGATATAAATCCTATTTTCCCTCTATTTCTGTTAACCTTTGAAATATTAATTATAATGTCCATAATTGTTTGGTTGATTCTGATGCGTCTATGCATGTAATTCCATTATCAGTTGATATTAAAAATAATTCCATGTGGGATAAGATAGATGCACAAATTATTCAACTACACACGACACTTGTCTCAGATATTGGTGAACTCAAAGATGTTTTTATTTATATGTCAAAGATAATATGTTTCATCAATGTATAAACATAGTAATTTTGGATATACCTAAAGCCTATGGCTTACTATTGAGTAGAGTTTGGTCTAGAAAATCACAAGTTTATTTTGCAACAGATTGGTCACATCGTTGGCTTCCATACACGGGAAGGAACAACCATATTCAAGTAGAAAATGAATCTTACATGAAACATATTGTGACACCTCTTGGGGATCATAATGAAGTTGTTAGCATTGCAGACATGACTTTTTGGAAAGAAAATTTGGAGATAGATCACGAGCATTATCATACAAATTCATCACATGTCCCATCAGACACCTAGCTGAAGCAACTTCCTTGTTCTCCAACCAATGCTTATGAATATTGAAACATAGATGCACACAATACTAATAATGTAGGAAGTAGTTTAGTAGCTGATACTATTTGGAATTTTTACTTTGATGGATAAAAAAAACAAGATGGTTCTCAAGTAGGTTGTACTCTTGTAGACCCTTATAATAGGAGGCACATCCTCTCATGTAGTTTGGAGTTTCAGTGCATAAACAACATGGTTTAATACAAAGCACTCGTTATTGGTCTAAAGAAAGATATTGACCTAAAAGTAGAAATGCTCAAGGTAATTATTGATTCAGAGGTGGTTACTCATTAGGTACAAAATAATATCCATTGTGTTTCACCAAATCTGAAAAACTAGCAACAAGAGGTGTGGAGTTTAGTTAATCATTTCAAATATTTCAATATTATTTATGTTCCAAGAGATAGAAATTCCACTACAGATACATTAGGAAATGTAGTTGCTAGAATGTGACCTTTGAAACGTGGTTTTTGTATAGAGATTATATATAAACTATATGTGCCAAGAATAATAGTTCAAATCTATCTCATGAACAATTCAATCTAGGAACTCATGAAAATCTTAAATATGTAAACATTGGTACATGTTGTTCTCCACATAAAAGGAAATAATTCATCTGTCTTTTCAAGAAGTACCGGGATGTGTTTTCATGGACTCATGATGCTCTAAAAATATATGATACTCAGATTATCCAACGCATAATTCCCATCAAAGAAGGGGATAAACCATTCTAGAAAAAGCTAAGAAAAGTTCATCCAATATTGGAGCCCCTAATCCAAAAGGAATTGAGAAAGATGATGGATTATCAAATCATTTTCAAATTTGTGCATTCAACTTGGATTTCAAATTTGGTCATTGTTAGGAAATATTTTGTTGAAATACGGTTATGTGTTGATTTTAGTAATCTAAATCAAGCATTTGACAAATATAATTATCATGTGCCTTTGATGGAACAGATCCTCCAAACAATATAAGAGTCTCAGATGTTCTTGTTGCTAGATGGTTTCTCTGGATACAATCAAGTGCTAGTGGTAGAATAAGATCTACTCAAGACCACATTCACAACCAAGCAGGGAACCTTTTCATTCAAACATATGCCATTCGGAAAACATAATGCTAATGCTAATTTCCAGAGAGCAATGAACATTTCTTTTCATGGCCTTATTTTTCAAAGTGTAGTGGTATATTTGGATGATGTCATTGTGTTTTCCAAAAGTAGATCAAACTGTGTGCATCATCTGAAACAAATATTTGTGTGATGTTTAAAGTATAGGGTTTTCCTTAATCCCAAGAGAAGAATCTTTGGTGTCTTAGAAGGCACTCTCTTGTGACAAATTATCTCAAATAATAAAATCAAATTTGACATTGAAAGGGTCCAATCCATGGCTCAGATTCCTTCCCTAGTGAATAAGAAGGAGATGTAATATTTTTTGGGAAATATTAATTTCTTGCTAAAATTCATCTCTCATTGTGCTCAAATTGTTAAACCATTGCATGAGATGATTAAGAAAGATTCAACTTACAAATAAGACAGAAGGGAGAAAAATTATTTCACCCATATTAAGAAAACTATCACTAATTTTTGTTCACTATATATTCCTAATTATGTAAAGGATTTCCTACTTTATAATTTTTCTTATGATTCATTCATTGTAGTCATATTGACATAAAAATATCATGAAGGAAGTAAAAAACCTATTTGTTTTTTGAGTGTCGGCTTGTAGGAGTCACAATTAAATTATCTTTCCATTGATAAACAAGCATACGTAGTATATAAGGTGGTCAAAAAATTTAGGCCCTATATACTTAAAGCTCATACTATTATTTATATACCTCATCGAGTAGTCATAAAAGAGCAGGGTGAGTAGAGGGAAAATTAGATGACTTTTTTGCAAGAATATGATCTGGAGTTAAAACTAGTTCATACCATTAAAGGTCATGGCCTCTGTAGGCTTACAAAATAATCTTAGGACATTGTTGAGAAAGATATTTCAGGATGGGAGCAGGAAATTTAATTGTATAAAATTGAGCAAGTTCCCCAAACAAGTCCCACAGTGTAGTGGTATTTTGACATTTGACAATATCTAGAGCATGGAACCTTTCCTAAACACTTATTGAATAAACAAAAAAGGAAAATTCAGCTCAAAACTATATCATACCAACTTATTCATGAAATGATTTTTAGAAATCACGACAATGGTGTCTTGGTGAGATTCTTAGCGATGCATGAAACTGAGAGGGTATTAAAATAATTGCACGATGGACCAGCAAGAGTACACTTTGTGGGTGACACAACTGTGCATAAATTAATGAGATACTGTTAGTATTGGCCCACTTTATTTAAGTACTTACACACTTACACCCGTAAGTTCCCAACTTGTCAAAGATGTGTTGGTCTAGATCAAAAGTCAATCGACCCACTGCTACCAATAGCAGTTGAGGAACCTTACCAATAATTAGGATTGGATGTTATTCAAGAGATATTATCGAATTCCTGAAAGCAACACAAATACATTTTGACAACAACATATTATTTCATCTGGTAGGCTAAAGAAGTGCCATTAAGACAAGTAAATGACTAGGAAATTGTCCAATTTCTAAAGTAAAATATCACAACTAGGTTCAGCGTTCCAACATCACTCGTCTTTGATAATGCAACCTAATTTTCTTCATTAAAAAATTATGATTTTTCATTAGAAAATGGGATTGTATTAAAGCATGCATCTAATTATTACCCATACAAAAATGGTTTAGATCAATCAATAAACAAGAATATCATTCACATCGTTAAGAAACCCATTTTATCTCAGTAAAATAATTGTAAAAATTCTCTAGTTAATGCATTTTGGCCTAACCGTTTAACTCCTAAGACTTCTCTCAAAACTTCACCATACCTCCTTGTGTATGGTAAGAAAGCTATCCCACCACCAAACATGCACCTCCCAGCCTTACAACTGATTTCCCTTGATGATGGAACTACTCAAAGGGTAGATAATAGTTCTGGTGATGATGGAACTGCTCAAAACATGTAAAGGTCAAGATGTTGGCCAATAATACCACTCACTGCAGTAGTTCCTCAAGAAAGGGTAAAATAATCAAGCGAGAGAGTATGATCGGCCAAGGATATGGTGACGATGGAATGAAAAAACCAAGGCTCATCTAGTAGAAGTGGCAAATAAAAGGGCAATCACGAGAGATGTATGAGAATGCTTTCATTTTTATGCAAGCTTGAAACATGGGAAATTCTACTTCAAATTGGTTTCACTTTTTCACATGCTTGAAACATATGGAAAAACTATGCTTGGAATTATTTTCATTTTTATGCAAGCTTGAAATGGAGACAAACTTGAAATAATTTTTCATGCGCCCAACATGGTGACTCAATTCAAGGTACATGCCCCCTAAGCTTCATTGCATACATCTAATTAGACTACTGGTTACAAGTAGGTGGATGGAATGAAGGTTCATTTACCGGAACAAGTGAAAGACTCGACTAGGAATTTACGAGATGTATTGAAAGACTCAAATTGAAAGGTGATTTGTTTCATTTTTTCAAGAGATTCACATAGGAAAATAACTATGGTCATCGGAACTTGTTTCATTTTTTAATGAGGTGGGCACAGTAAAAGAGTTATCCTCATGACAACTTATTTAATTTCTTAAGGAGATGGACACAGGAAAAGTAACTTTTCTCTGAAGACCTTTTTTCATTTTTTAAGGAGCTTGACACAAGAAATTAACTCTTCTCCAAAAGACCTTGTTTCAGTTTTTATGGAGCTTGACATGAGAAAAGTAACTTTGCTCCTACACCTTTTGCTCATGACCCATAATAAGTCATGGCTTACAAGAGGTTCTCATCATATGGGATAACAACACTCTGGAAATTAGGTTCTAATGCTCCCAGTATGTGATGCACTATATCACTTACTAGATCATCAGTGGACGCGAGCATGGAATAGGTGTCCACATAATTAACCTGTGGCGGGAAAGATACCACTTGCATACAAGAATCATTTAGGGAGGTTGGTTTTCTGGGAGTCAAATTAGGACCAATGAATGAAAGTTGATTAATGGTCATGATTCTTCCTTCATGCGGAAAAAATATCACATGAAAGAGAGAAGAGAGAAGAGCTCCCATGACATAGTATAGTCATGCCCAAGGAGTAAGTTAAAATCCAAAGGGCCTTGGACAGCCATCATGTCTATATAGACAATGTTTCCTCCCAAAGTAATAGGCAACCTAGGAAGGATCCATAATAGTTGATTGGTTCCTCTATTAAAAGCTAACATATTCTGGGTAACGGGCACAAGCTACAGAGAACATAATGCTTTCCAAGTAGTTGCGGAAAAAATACTAATCGATGTGCCTTCATCTATTATGGTACTTGGTATGACCACATTATAGGCATGTACGATGATAAAAAATGGCACGTAAGAAGGAAGAAGATATCCTTCTAGTTGACTCCAATTAAAAGAAGTGACCATACTACTTGGAGGGGGTGTCATGGGAATGGGAGAACTTCCCCCTTGTGTTATGGGACAGGTAGGATCGCCCTCTTCTACTGTGGGAGTGGGAGGATTTCCCTCCAATTCATGGGAATATGAAGAAACAAAAAGAACCTGAGTGGTATGAGGTTCACTCTCTCTGGGAAAATAACAATGTATTAAAGGTGAAATCAAGTCAACCATTTACTCAACCAATGGCTAGTCAAGATCAGACTCGTGGGGTTCACTTTAAGAGAGATTGGGATTGACCAAAGATAAATTATAATCAATCACTTTATCAACTAGCGTAGGATCGGAGGAAAGATTCCGGTAGGCAACATGAAGATGAAGTTGAGAAGCCATAAGGTTATCCAACACTTTGGAGGCTTCATCCATATAAGGAGAAATGTGAATGGGATGACTCCCTTCACATAACATACAGGGAAATTTGAATTTACCCTTTTTCCCATGGGCCTTGTTATCACTAGTTGAGGGTTTGTCACCATCATGATCTCCAGAGGTCGATGACAAAGGTTGATTTGAGCTGGTGGACCATACTTCTAATATCCCAGGAATTCCAGGATAATCCCTAAGAAGGTGGTCACCCTCGCATAACTTGCAAGGGAATTTGACTTTGCGGGACATAGTGGAAGGTTCTATAACATCATTTGCATCAATAGTGATGGTCTCTTGGGTTCCCTCTGCTTATTTTTCTTCTTCTTCCTCTCCCTCTTCTTCTTGTTCTTAGCTTCATGGTTATTAGAATCCAGACTTTCACCAGGAAAAGAGGAAGAACAGGGTGAAGAAACATGAGAAGAAGGTGATGAGTAACCTTTAGGATCAGCATGATGTTGACTGTGTTTAGGTGGAGGCAAACTTGGTTGAGAGGCATCCTGGACATTTGGAACCATGGGGGTTGAAAATAACCAAACTGGCAAACCAATGGTTAATCTTAGGAGGGACAACGTTTCCATATAGTAAGTGCCAACATTTCCAAAAGAAGGAAAAGGACCAAGATTCCAATCTAAAGGGATTCCTTGATTGGTAAACTTAAGAACTGTTACCATTTGTATCAACCTAGGACCTTCTAAGGAGTTGTGCATGGGTAAGATGTTATTCTACGGACAATAAATTTTAGAATTAAACAAAATAAATAAAAAAGGGTTATCTAGGAAAAAGGGATTATCAAGTATCCATATACTGCAATATACACCTTGGAAAACCAAGGAATTGATGTATTGCAAACAATCTCCCCGAACGTTGTGTTCAATGTATCACGTCTACAAGGTGGTCCACTTGGTTACGTATGGCATGTTTTCAACCTAGTGGGGTCTCCAAAAATATACTCGATGGTACGTGGGAGCTCACTATGTACTAGCGTTGTCTAATGTGTAACCGTTCGATTAGAGCATCCCCATATACTTACCATACGTGGAGCATAATCCTATATACTTCCATACGTGGGATGGGATATCACCCCCGAGATGCAACACAGGCTGTTAGCGACAACTGCTATTCTTAACGATGCCGGAACACGTCTCTATCCTGGACCTCTAAATGTTTGTGCTAATTCCAAATGCTCCTTAGACTAGTCAAGGTTAATTTTAATGTCAATCTTCAATTAAGTTTCAATTTTGGGCTCAAAACGATGCCACCTCAACACCTAAGATGCATATATATGAGAAAATTATTCTTTCAATTCAATGAATGTTATCTACTTAAGGGAAGAGTTTTCAAACAATGAGGAAACAAACAAAAATTTCCTAAATAGATCACATTCATTATCCCAATTGAATTCAAAACATTAAAGGATGCAAACCATTCAATGTAATCTATACACAATTTCTTTTTTGAAAACTATGCAACGTAATCTATGCACAATTTTCTTTTTCTTTTCGATGAAATGACAATGCATTCAATGCACTTTTCGATGAAATGAAAATATTCTTAATTCACTTTGTAATGAAAAAATAATGCACTCAATGCACTTTTTAGTTTTTCAATCACTAAATAATGCAACAAATGTCTAATGATGATCCCAAAAATTGACTTTTCAAATGCAATTTTACAAAAAGTAAATTTTTGAGATAAAAAACTAAACGAATGCAAAATATCAATTGCTTTTATGGACTGTAAAAGAACTAATCATGCTTAATTATCAGCAAACCAATAATATTTCCAAACATACAAGAAAAAAACAATGACTTAATGGACTTAAATAATCAAAGACTCAACCAAAATTTCACTTTTACCACTTCAAGTATGGGATAGACTTTTGCACAGCACAAAGAAACGAACACCAAATAAACAAAATTTGATGCACATAGAGCAAGAGGATGACCTTAGGGATCAGGACACACTAGTAACTTTAGCATAAATACAAAAATCTCTCAAATTTAAGGACCTATGCTACTTTACATAGAAAAATTTGTGCTGACAGGGTCTTCAACGCTACTTTAGACCCCCAAACTCGTGCTGGTAGTGCTATTTTGCATAGAAAAATATGTGATGGTCTACGAAACTGCACCAATGTAAGGAGACAGTGGTTGGCATGTTTTTCAATGTGACTATAGTTACAAACATCTGCGTTGGCATCGTGACTGTGTCTGAAAAAACACAGGTTGATTGAGGAATTATTAGGAAAAGCAATCAGAGATTATTCAAAAACCTATACCTGACACTCTAAAGTAGAAATCAAGCACTATGTAGACCTATAGAGACACAAACAGACTCAGATCTTGGTGATTAATCAAACTGATAAAAAAACCAAATCGGAAAAGGAAAGGCAAAGAGACTATAACTCCCTAGTGGAGTCGCCAATTTTGTTGTGAAGACAATTCCGTCTATGGATAGAGGTGATATCTCTAGCCCTAGACTAGGTCTAGCAACGCATGAGACCAACTAATGAACCCTATCCTAGTTTGTATTCTAAATGGGAGAAGAAGAATGAGAGCCTACCTGTTCCTGATGCTATCATCCAGTTCTTTGGTGAAGACATTGATTCCATGATCCTTCAAGCTCGCTCCTCGCTACTTTCGGTATTCAAATACCTATACAAGATCAAGATACAACAACAAGAAACATGACAGGATACATAACATACATCAAATACAAACTATCTAACATATCAAGGAGTATTAGGCTACTTTCATAGATATCTAGAAAAATATGGAAAGTGAAACATCAGATGTATTATTAATTATAGAAAAGAGGAAGCATAAAATCATGGCCTTGATGTTGGAGACCTCCCTTTGGTGATGTCCAAGTCTAAACTGAGGATCTTCAAGAAATCATTCTCCCAAGTGGAAATTTGGGCATAGTAACAATATATGGATGCAAAGGATTAATGATCAGGCAAGACCAACTAGTAGTTGAAGGATGGGATTCAATTTATAGGTAGGGAGAGGGAGTTAGGGATCCATAGAAGAAGGAGGAAGGCCCACTTATCAAGGGGAAATCCCCTAATGATAAGATCAAGAGCTCCAAATGAGATAACTTGAGCATATCTGCACTGAACCATATCCAGCTCACTGTTCTGGAAGATTCTAGATCTTCTCCATTTGAGGAAACACTGCTAGAAGGTGATCAATGCATATTTTCCTATCAAAAGAGCACTGGAAGTGCAAGGTGAATGTGTTGCAACATGCCATCATCACGGGTAGGCAACTGGGAAAGAGCGTTGACCCATAAATTTAGGTTTTTAGTTGAGCTTCTTTAGAAAATATTCAAGGAAACATATCGTTGGTCTTCAAGGGATATCTTGATTTATTCTCCATGGTGAATATACTGAAAAATTTTCATCTTAGGGAACTTCACGATCAGGGATGGGAAGTGAAAGGGGTGACAAATTACTGTGTAACAGATGTCCCCAAAATCATGAAGGCATAACAGGGAGTGATGGGTGAAATGTTTCATGAACCAAGGCAAGGACTCAGAATACTGCCAGAAGACCTGCCAAAATATAATATTCGACATCTCTGATATAAAAATGCCTAATAACACATCTCTGAATAGGAATAAAATAACACATGAACCCATGACATGGTCACAACCATCCATCTGAAAGAGATCATGGAAATGGATCCATGGTATGGTCGCAGCCATCCGTCTAGAAATGATCATGTGTACAATCATGAATACTCAATAACTCCATGTAGCCTAGAGAATAACAGATGTGATGGAGGGTCTTCGTCTCTATCTCTATCTACCCATTATATGAATCTAACCATGTGAATAAATGCATTGATTTCAAACATGGTAGAAACCACCTGATTATGGGTCAATAATGTAAACTGTTAACAGGAACGAGAGAAACCACCAATAATGATGATGATCCTCAAGGTAAAACAACAAAATATACAAGTGTGAATACATTATTTGAAGTTGAACACTTGTAGAATCATCCGATCAAAGGCCAATAAAGTGAACCTGTTGTCAAACACAAAGAACCTGCCATTGAGGCATGGAAGTTCCAGGGTACTAAAAAGGAGTTTCTAAATCATCTTCCTGGATAATGAGCTGAAGTCGACAGGAAGTGATCCGTCGAAGGAGGGCCATAATTATTCCCACATCATCGACACGAAACGAAGGATTTCTCAAGATGAAAGGAGTGATTCAGGAGTGTTGCAGAGAGGGTAAAATAAGCAGAGGATGTTTGACTTGTATAGAGGACTTCCATTGAACATATCGGAAACACGATTCCAGAGTGTGGAAACACTTGACTCAAAATTGGATTAAAGGTCATGATGAAAAAATGGTGATTAGATAAGAGGCAAATTTATTTCCAAAACCCAGGAAGGCAAGTGAAAAATGAAGGATATCACCAACC
The DNA here is from genome assembly GCA_034641835.2 of Pinus albicaulis. Classification (NCBI taxonomy): domain Eukaryota; kingdom Viridiplantae; phylum Streptophyta; class Pinopsida; order Pinales; family Pinaceae; genus Pinus; species Pinus albicaulis. The sequence continues at coordinate 658,792,891 of CM076577.1, forward strand.
CGACATTAAATGCACACAAGTGTCATGTTTAAGAGCGACATGCTACCTCAAAAAACATGGGAACTTCCACTTACAATTTTCCCTCATTATTGATAACGAGTACCTCTTTATTTTTTATAACAAGCATGAAGGATATCATATTATTAGAGTATAAGTGCATTATTCGAATCAATCCATCCTAGTAGGTTTAATGAGCCCTAGGAAGGAGTAACTCGGGCTTGTCATGGTGACAAGTATTTTTCCATTTGATGTTTATGAGTCTAATAGAAGAGTAACTCAGTGTCTTTTTCATGTTTAGAGAGTTTGAAAAAGAGTTAGAAAAGAAAACTTCATCAAGTCCCTTTCCGTAGATCGTCCCTCAAATTCGAAAAGGTAGAAAACAATATTTGAGAGAACCCCTTGACCATGTTTTATCAAGTATTCCTTTTTCGTAAATAGTTAATCTCAGCCCGAAAAAGGGCTGAACGTATATTTAGACGAAGTCAATTCATTTAATTTGACAATATCAAAAGGATAAGTGCTCGACTATCTTTTCATATTTCTAGAGTCTGAAAAGATATGAAAGAGAACTCCTCCTGAAGGAACAAGTAGTATAAAGGGTAGCAACTAGTTTCAGTGATGATGGAACTACTCAAAACATGTAAAGGTCAAGAGGCTAGCTAATAAGACCACTCACTATAGTAGTTCCTCAGGAAAGGGTAAAACAATCAAGCGAGAGTGTATGATCAGCCAAGCAGATGGTGACAATGGAATGAAAAACCAAGGCTCATATGGTAGAAGAGGAAGATAAAAGGGAAATCACGAGAGAAGTATGAGAATGGTTTGATTTTTATGCAAGCTTGAAACATGGGAAATTCTTCTTGAAATTGGTATCATTCTTTCACAAGCTTGAAACATATGGAAAAACTATGCTTGCAATTGGTTTCATTTTTACGTAAGCCTGAAACATAGAGAAACTATGCTTGAAATAAGTTTTCATGCCCCCAACTTGGTGACTCAATTTGAGGTACATTCCCCCTAAGCTTCATCTCATACACCTAAGTAGACTACTGGTTACTAACAGGTGGATGGAATGAAGGTTCATTTACAAGATCAAGTGAAAGACTCGACTGAGAATTTACGAGATTTATTCAAATACTTGAATTGAAAGGGGATTTGTTTAATTTTTTAATGAGTTTGACACATGAAAATAAATATTCTCATTGAAACTTGTTTCATGTTTTAAGGAGGTGGACACAGTAAAATAACTATCCTCATGAAACCTTATTTTATTTTTTAAGGAGCTTGACACAGGAAAAGCAAATTTTCTCAGAAGACCTTATTTCATTTTTGAAGGAGCTTGACACTAGGAAAGTAACTTTACTGTGAAGACCTTTTTTTAGTTTTTAAGGAGCTTGACACAAGAAAAGGAACTCTTCTTTGAAAGCCCTTGCTTAATTTTTTAAATATATTGAAAACGAAAAGGAACTCTTCTCTGATACCTTTTTCCCACGGCCCATAAGAGGTCATGGATTATCCAAGAGGTTCTCATCAAATGTGAGAACAACACTATGGAAATATAGTTCTGTTTCCCCCAGTACATGATGCACTATATCACTAACTAGATCATCAGTGGATGCGGGCATGGAATAGGTGGCCACATAATTAACTTGTGGCAAGGAAGATACCACTTTCATAAAAGAACCATTAGGGAGGCGGGTTGACTAGGAGTGAAATTAGGACCAATTAATGAAATTTGATCAATGGTCATGATTCTTCCTTCATGTGGAAAACATATCACATGAAAGATAGAAGAGACAAGAGCTCCCATGACATAAGTATTGTCACACCCAAGGAGTAAGTTAAAATCGAAAGGGCCTTGGACAACCATCACATCTATATAGACAATATTTCCTCCCAAGGTAATATGCAACTTAGGAAGGATCACTAATGGTTGATTGGATCCTCTATTAAAAGCTAACAGATTCTAGGTAACATGCACAAGCTGCAGAGAACGTAAAGCTTGTCAAGAAGTTGAGCACAAAATACTAAGAGATGCACCTTCATTGATTATGGTGCTAGGTACGGCCACATTATTGGCCTAGACCGTGATTTAAAAGGGCACGTAAGAAGGAAAACAATATCCTTCCAATTGACTCCAATCAAAAGAAATGATCAGACTACCTGGAGGGGCTGTCATGGGAACAGAAGAATTGCCCCCTTGTGTTATGGGAACGAGAAGATCACCCTCTTGTACCATGTGAACGTGAGGATTTCCCTCCAATACATGGGAATATGAAGAAACAAAAAGAACCTAAGTGGAATGACGTTCACTCTCTCTGGGAAAAGCATGATCAATTGAAGGTGAAATAAAGTCAACCATTTCCTCAACCAATGGTTGGTCGAGAACTGACTCATGGTGTTTGCTTTTGGAGAGAGTGGGACTGACCAGAGATTAATTCTGATCAATCATTTGATCAACTAACAGAGGATCAGAGGAAAGCTTCTGGTAGCCAGAAGAAAGATGGGGCTGAGAAGCCTTAAGGATATCCAACAGTTTGGAAGCTTCATATATATAAGGAAAATTGTGAATGCGATGACTCCATTCAGATAATTTATAGGGAAATTTGACTTTACCCTTTTTCCCATGGGTCGTGTTATCACAAGTTGAGGGTTTTTCACCAGCATGGTCTCCAAAGGCTGATGACAAGGGTTGATGTGAGCTGGTGGACCATAATTCTAATATCCTAGGAATTCTAGGACAATCCCTAAGAAGGTGTTCACCCTTGCATAACTTGCAAGGGAATTTGACTTTGTTGGACAAAGTTGAAGGTTTTTCAACATCAATTGTATTAGTAGTGATGGTCACTTGGTTTCCGCGTTGATTATTTTTCTTCTTCTTCTTCACCCACTTCTTATTCTTCTTCGCTTCCTCGTTATTAGAATCCAGACTTTCACCAGGAAAAGAGAAATAAAAAGTTTAAGAAACAGGCGAAGAAGGCGAGGGGTTGAATTTAGGATCAACATGAGGTTTCCACTATTCAGGTGGAGGCGAACTTGGTTGAGAAGCAGCTTGGACATTTGGAACCATGGGGGTTGAAAATAACCAAATTGGAAAACCAATGGTTAATCCCAGGAGGGACAACACTTCCATATAGGGAGCACCAAAAATTCCAAAAGAAGGTAAAGGACAAGGATTCCCATCAGATGGGATTCCTTGATTGGTAAAATAAGGAACTATTTCCATTAGTCTCGAACTAAGACCTGCGAAGGAGTTGTGCATGGGTAAGATGTTATTCCACGGGCAGTAAATTTTAGAATTAAAGAAAATAAATCAAAATGGGTAATCTAGGCAAAAAGAGTTACCAAGCTTATGTGAATTGCAATATACATCTTGATGAACTAAGGACTTGACATACTGCAACCAGTCTCCCAGAATGTTATGTTTGGTCTATCATGTCTATAAGGCAGCAGAATCGGTTACCTATGGTAGGTTTGCAACCTAATGGGGTCTCCCAAAATATACGTGACGGTATGTGGGAGCTCAGTCCAAAGTAGAATTGTCTAATGTGTAACCATTAGATGAGAGAATCCCCACATACTTACCATATGTGGAGCACATTCCTATATAATTCTGTACGTGGGACATGATATCGTCCCCAGGATGCAACACGGGTTATTAGCGACAACTCTTATGCTTAACGACACCAGAACACATTTCTAGCCTAGAACTCTAGATGTTTTCCTTAATTCCAAATGCTCCTTAGGTTAATTGAGGTTAATTTTAATGTTGATCTTCAATTAAGTTTTGGTTATGGGCTCAAAATGATGCCAATTTAAAACCTAAGATGGAACTATATGAGAAAATATTATTTCAATTCAATGAATGCTATCTAGTTAAGGGAAGAGTTTTCAAACAATGATGCAAGAAACAAAACTTTCCTAACTAGATCACATTCACTATTCCAATTCAATTCAAAACATTAAAGGATGCAAACCATGCAATGTAATCTATGCACAATTTCTTTTTTGAAAACTATGCAACATAATCTATGCACAATTTTATTTTTCTTTTCGATGAAATGAGAATGCATTCAATGCACATTTCGATGAAATGAAAATCTACTTAATGAACTTTGCAATGAAAAAGAATGCACTCAATGCACCTTTTAGTTTTTCAATCATTAAACATTGCAAAATAAATATCTAATGATGATCCCAAAATTTAATTTTCGAATGCAATGTAATCTAATGCACTTTTACAAAAAGTAAAAATTTGAGATTAAAAAAATAAACGAATGCAGAAGATCATTTCCTTTTATGGACTGCAAAAGAACTAATCATGCTTAACGATCAACAAACCAATAATATTTCCAAACATACAAGCATAAGACAATGACTTAATTGACGCAAAGAATCAAAGGCTTAACCAAAATTTCACTTTTTCCACTTCAAGCATGGGATGGAATTTTTCATACCAAAAAGAAACTAACACCAAACAAACAAATTTTGATGCACACAGAGCAAGAGGATGACCTTAGAGACCAGCACACACTAGTCCTTTTAGCAGAAACACAAAAATTTCTTAAATTTTAGGACTAGCATTGCTTTACATAGAAAAACCCATGCTAATAGGGTCTTTAATGCTACTTAAGACCCCCAAACCTGTGCTGGAAGCGTTACTTTGCATAGAAAAACCCATGCTAGTATATGAAACTACATTGGCACGAGGAGACAGTGGGAGACAGGGTTTTCAGCTTAACTGTACTTATAAATATCTGCAGTGGCAGCACGACTGTGTATGAAAAAGATGCGCTAATCAAGGAATTCTTAGGAAAAGTAATCAGAGATTAAGCAGAAACCTATCCTTGAGACTCTAAAGCAAAAATCAAGTACTATGCAGACCTATAGGGACACAAACAACTCATATCTTGAATATTAGTCAAAATGATCCAAAAAAAAAATCAAAAAAGGAGAGACAAAGAGGCTATAGCTCCCCAGTGGAGTCGCAAATTATGTTGTGAAGACAATAACCTCTGTGGACATAGGAGATCTCTCTAGCCCTAGAGTGGGTCTAGCAATGCATGAGACCAACTAATGAACCATTTCTTTATTTTTATTCAAAATGGAAGAAGAAGAAGGAGATCCTACCTCTTCATGATGCTATCGTCCAGTTATTTCATGAAGACCTTGATTCCACAATCCTTTAGGCTTTCTCCTCACTGCATGTGGCATTCGAATTCTTGTAGGATATCAAGAGAAAAAAAAAGAAATGTGATAGGATACATAGAATACATCACATACAAACTAGCTAACACATCAAGGAGTATTAGGCTACTTGCATAGATATCTAGAAAAATATGGAAAGTGAAACATTAGATGTATTATTAATTATAGAAAATAGGAAGAATACAACCATGGCCTTGATGTTGGAGACCTCTCTTTGGCAATGTCCAAGTCCAAACCGAGGCTCTTCAAGCAATGCTTCTCCCAAGTGAAAATTTAAGCATAATCACAGTATAGGGATGCAAATTATTAATGATCAGGAAAAACCAACTAGTAGTGGAAGGATGAGATTCAATTTATATGTAGGGAGAGGAAGCTAGGGATCCATAGAAGAAGGAGGAAGGCCCACTTCTCAAGGGAAAATCCCCTAATGATAAGATCAAGAGCTCCAACTGAGAGAGCTCGAGCATATCTCCATTGAACCATATCTAGCTCGTAATTCTAGAAGCCTCTAGTGCATAAAGCTTCTTCTCCATTTGAGGAAACACTAACAGAAGGGGATCAAGATGTTTTTTCCTATCAAAAGCATGCTGGAAGTGTTAGGTCAAATTATTTCAACATGTCATTAACACTGGCAAGCAACTGGAAAAGAGCGTTGACCCAAAAATTTAGGTTTTAAGTTGAGATTCTTTAGAAAATATTCAAAGAAAATTTCGTTTGGTCTTCAAGGGATATATTTATGTATTCTCCATGGTGGATATACTACATAGTTGTCATCTTAGGGCACTTCAGGATCAGGGATAAGAATTTAACAAGGTGACAAATTAGTGTGTAACACTTAGCCACTTGAGCGCATGAAGGCACACCGAAGGCATGAATCCTCAACCTTCAGCCTTCATACCTACACCATGCACCCTCTTTTTTAGTGTGGATTCTAATCGCAAGCGTACAAAAAAAGCTCACTTTAGCTGTGCATTAAAAAAAAAAAAAAAAAAAAAAACCTAACATCAAAGATGGATGTTAATTTCCTTAGATCTACAGTTAGTGATCAAAATAAATGCTACGAAAATCTAGATCTATGCAGTTAAAGATATTATACAACAAATAAAAGCAAGAATTGCTTCGTGCATCCAATGAACAAGACGAATGCTTTTAAATATTTTTTGTATTTATGACACCTGGGTAGGGAACATAGAAAGATGTTACCAGTCCCCCTCAATGGGATGGGTTCTTGTATGTCCTCAATGCTTCAGATATAATATATTTCTCTCTTGTTGGTGTAGAAAACCCAGACAAAAATGGAACTCAAGGGGAGCTCACAAGAAAAAAGGTAGGAAAATATGACAATGATGGAGGATGAAAGTTAGACCAAATGTATAGATCCAGAGCGATATTTAGGCAACAAAAGGTAGTGAAATAATGGAAAAACCCTTCTATTTATAACAAAATATTGAGTTAGTATAAATATTGGTGCATAATTAAAATATTATTAACCAAATCTAGATCCAACTTTTATGGAATATTTTATTGTTTTTGTTGGAGGGAAAAATAATTTGAATTTGGTAAAATCCCTTTATTTGTAAATAATAAATAAATAAATGATTTATTTATTATTTTAAGAATGTGGTTGAGTAATAATTAAATAAATAATGATTTATTAAATTATTTATAAATGATTTAGTCAAATTTAACAAGGAATATTATTTAAATAATGTTTTAATTAATTGTTCCTAGAAAATAATAATATAAATAATGATTTATCTAATTAATTTTCTTGTTTTGGGTTAAATATGACTAAGAATATTAATTAAACTATGGTTTAATTAATTATCCCATGAGGAAATCAAACAAATAGGGATTTATTCAATATTTCCTCATGTGGTTTCCTATTTAGACCATAAACAACTTAATAAATTATGGATTACTAAGTTATTTTTCATAGTGAAAGAAATTTTACTAGGGTAAAATTGGTCTTACATGGTGTATGGTGTACTTTGGTCCATCTAATAGTAAGAGGTTAGATGACCAAAAATTGGTATATGAGATTTCCCCCCAGCGTGTGAGAGTTAGGAGCTAATCGTAATACCGAAGTACGTTGTAAGATCATAATCACTAGACACCGAAGGGGGAGTCAGAGAGAGAGAAATATAAGGTAGACTTAGAGCACTATAGGACAAGACCCTGAGGAGGCAAGACTTACATATGTGACGAGTACCTTTTATGAGTGAGTACCTATTCTACATGAGGCAGGGGAGGCATACCTATGCCCGCTGAGATAACAAGGTACAAAGAACAATGCGTCCAAAAAACAAGGGACTGAACTATATAGTACATGCTCGCATAAACATGGGCCAGATAAAAACATGATAATGGATCCCAAATGAATACTGTACCTAGGAAAATAGCCAGGACTTATACAATAATAGCTGAGTACATGAGATATAAGTACAACCAAAGAGACCCTGTAAAACAGTAAAGGGCTCTGAAAATCTGAATGATACATGCAAACTAAAGAGGTGTTGGAAGCGGCTGAGTCCAGAACCAACAAATCTATGGAGTTGAATCTAAGGTTGTAGTAGAGAAGTCATCTGGGTATGTGGGGGCCTACTTGAAGGGACATCCCCTCATGAGGTGTGCAACATCTCACACACGTGGGAATCACCGGTACAATCTGCTGCATCATTGAACCATCAAGTATATGGATCTTGATCATGCCATAATGAGCTGGAGCTGAGAAACAATCAAGTCAAAGCATAGTAAATAGTCCCTTTGCCTGATCTGAGGCACTGAACAACAGTGGAAGCTAGAACCAAGGTACACTTCCCTCTAGACCTATCTTCTGGAATGAATAAGATGATTTCGATAGAAGGAGGTTTGCCATAGGTGAGGCAATAATGGATCCTCAACTATGGCACGAGAGATAATAGTAGACTGACTAATAGACTGATACCGGGGATTATGGTGGAATGGGGGGTGCTGAGTAGTGGGCTGATGACTTCCCTTGTTAGAGCATAAATGGCCTGGTTGACCTGGAAACTATTGAATCGACACTGGAGGGGATAGGGGACAGTGTGACTGAAAGCCAAAATGTGCGATGCGAGAGAATACCAAAATAATGAAGGATGGAGGACTGTGGTGGGAGATGGAGGGACTCGGGACAGACTCCATGGAGTCGATGATGACTCAACTCAGATTCACAAGGGCGACTCGATGATGTTTCCACAAAGAACATGCTCGGTGGGGAGCATAAAAACATGAGTACAATATGGTTACTCATGATGAAAATCGACATGATCATGGAAAAGTATGAAGGAAAAGTGGTGCCTCAGGTACAAGTGTTGCAAGTGACAATATTCAATTTTGAGGAGTGGTGAAGTGACCCTTCTTGGGAAAAATGTGTCAGGGTGAAGTATCAAATCAGAAAAATTTATAGGATACCCATTTGAGAGCTTGGTGAGAGCTTTCCAATGGTGCTGACGGTTTGTCAAACCTAGCTACGGTTTGGTCGCACCAGACAAAAGAAAAAGCTGGGGTTTCTCCTTTAATAAGGCATTTTCTATCCAATTTGATTCATTTGCAAGTGTAATTATTGTGAATTCATAGAGGAGAATTGCCCTAAATCTTGTAGTGATCGTAGTGGACAAACCGACCATTGGAATCGAGATCCGTTAGTTGCAGGTAAGAGGCCTATCTCTACTCTTTAAATTCAGTGGATTAAAACTTCAGTTTAGGCACCCAGAGCTCAAGAACATACCCCTGCTCTTCTTCACGGCCGGGTTGCACTTTTTGGGGCAATATTTGTGACCTAGGTAGCAGGTTTTGGGCAGAAAACTATGACCTGTCCTAGGAATGGCCTGAAAAGTGTGACCTATCCGAGAGAGGGATTTTGGTGTTTTTTTTGGCTAAGAGTTGGGTTTTTATGGTTGTGATGCAGTCTTTCCTTTCTGTACACTAAAAAACATGATGGTTTTATGCAGATATGGCTGAGTTGAGGATCAACTGGAGAGAGAGAGACCTGTACACATTACGGTTGGACATCTGAGAGGATCATGGTGTCCACATTGCATTGGCTAGGTTTGGGGTCCTGAAGTTTGCGGAGAACCCTTTGATGAGAGCTAGAGAGCCCTTGTTGGCCTGGATTGGCAGCTATTGGGATCCAGATCATGAGATCTTTATAGTGCAGGGGCACCAAATAAATTTGACTGTCCAAGATATATATTTTCTGACTGGTCTCCCACCACATGGGATGGTGATAAATACGCAGCCAGTGTTACTGCGAGGGTGGAACATTATGGAGTTTGTAGAGCACCACTATCGACCGGGTCTCCATGTGAAGGGTTTTGATCAGTGGTTGTTATTAATTTCAACCCAAGCAGCACCAAGGGCTACCCCGATCTTGCATGGGAATTTTGACCTACCAAATTAGTATATTCAGATTCAAGGATATTTTTTATGGTTTCTCCTTGTCATGATGTTTCTGTTGATATATGGCACACCACATAATTCTTCAGGGTTTGAGATATATTCATGTTTGAAGTTAGTAACCCCAGTTAGTGGGCTAAAACCCCATGGGGTTGTGGCATGGGTCATTTAAAAGTCAATAATTAATAATTTTTAAGCTCCTAAAATCCCTCCCATGTTCAATTGTTTAAGTCCCTCTCAACCTAATCATTTATATAAATTGTGATCCTCATATCCTCTTCATGTCGAGATTTCGCTACCTTGAACAGGTCATCATGGCATTTGTGCTATAACGTTTTATCTATGAAGGTTTAAAAGCTGAAATTTTTATGAGGCGAAGCCAAAATCCTGAGGAAGCTCCTGTAAAAATTTCAGATCATCGTGCGCCATTAAGGGAATTTTGAGGTCTAAAATGGGCCTCCTAAGAAAAAGGTACAACCAAAATATATTTATAAGAACCAATAGGATTCAATATGATGATGTTAACCATGGGGTATGATTCACCATTTTTTAAGTAAAAGGGTAAAAATATTAAAAAATAATAAAATAATAAAACTACTTTTTCAACTCGTATTTTCAACTTATCTCTTAAAGATTTTACTCAAATTTTGAGCGGGAGTACTCGTTGGATGCAAAATTTAATTCCTCATCCAAGGAGTACCCATGTTGCATACTTTCGATGGACCCTGCTACACGAAAAATGAGAAATAAATGAAAAAATGTGATTGCAATCACATTTTTCATGTATTTACCATTTTTTGTGTAGCAGAGTCCATCGAAAGTATGCAACATGGGTACTCCTTGGATGAGGAATTATATTTTGCATCCAATTAGTACTCCCGCTCGAAATATGAGTAAAAACTTTAGGAGATAAGTTGAAAATACAAGTTGAAAAAGTAGTTTTTCCTTTTTTCCCTCTAAAATTTGATGATGTCATCAAATCTTATTTTATGATTTCCAATATTATTTTATAATTTACTTAGAAGGCCCAATTTAGACCTCAAAATTCCCCTAATGAATATTTTCGGAGATATGATCTATGTAAGTTAGGGTTTTTGTAGGCTCCTGAACTTCATCTCAAAGAGGTGGCCTTACGAAAATCATCATAACTCTCTCTCTCTCTCTGAGTATCAGATTGGAATTATGTAAAAAGTGGTGGATAGTGGACATACTGTAGCTTTCTCTGTATCAATTTTAGAGCCAAATGAAGAAACAAGGACACGTGGCATGCCATACAAGTTCACTCTGCTGAACTTGTCCATAATTAGGTCATTCTGAGATATTGGGCATAACTTTGCCTTGAAGAATCCAAATTGGGTCATACCTATGGCATTGGAACTAAGACCCAGAGGACTAAAATAGGACAGAAAATCGCATATTGTGGATTTGAAATAACATAGATACAATGGATTCAATATCGAGCTCCTAGAAGGCAAGAAAAAGCTAGATCATGTGTTGTGAAGCGCTGTAAAGGACCAAACTTTCTAGCGCAAAAAAGTAAAGCAAGGTGCAACAGAGGCAAGCTCCAGGTAAGTACATTCTTTATATGCATGGTCATCTCTCAATTGCATTAGGTTCTTTGTATTCTAATTTGATCTTTTTTTTTTGGACTGACATATGCTCTGCAAGATGAGGTAAGTTTTGCTCCTATCATGTCATGGGTATTTCCTTGAAGGCTCTTTGCAGGTATTATATATTCATCATGATAAGGCTTAATGCATGATCTAATGTTCTGAAGAGTGAGAAATGGTAGCATGACAAAAGCAGCAAACAAGGTGTATAACAACAGCAAGAAGTTTACCACATGAAGTCCTCACGTGGGCAACACTGCATACAGTAATTATAAAGGTATCATTGTATTGATTCATTGTAAAGAATCATTGTAAAATTTGTACAAGTGGCTATCTGCCAAGAAGTGAAGAGGTAGTGTTGGGAGGTCTAGGATCATCATTAGGTATTTGTGTCATAGTTGGGGTTATGGTCTAGTGAGTCTTTTTCTTCTACAACATTCTATATCATTGTAAAGTGGACAATTTTCGTTGGTACGAGAGTCCATTCTTCTTTTATTCTTCTATAGGGTGGTAGGGTGGTGCTAGGCTTGTGCATGAACTCACCAGCAAGTTCAATCCTGTGAAAAATTTAGGGTGGTAAGGTGGTGCTAGAGTGAGTTGTAGCTCATTGGGTGTTGGGGCATCCATTCAGTTGACTACAGAATAATCTCGGGCGTTGGAGTGTCCATCCAGTGGGAACTGGAGAAGAATGATTTTCTAGATTCTAGGAAGTTGGAGCTTTATTTTCAATTGGAGTTGAATATTAAAGAATTATTAGAAAATCATTCAGCTGGTTTTCGTCCCGGATGGGGTTTCCACCTTAAAAGCTGTGTGCATTTTTGTTCCTTATTTTTACTGCTATCATTGTACAAAAACTGATAACAATTGAATATTAACTAATGCTCTAAAAGATTAATAATAATACTAACTGAAAGAAATACTGATTCACCCCCCTTCTCAGTATTTCTAGCGATTGGTATCAGAGCTTGGTTCCTTCAATAGTAGTTTAACAGCTGGAAGGAGGTCATGGAGCATATCAAGAATGGTGTACCTCTGTTCAATGAAAATAAGCATGCACTCTACAAAGGAAGAATGGAGGTCTGTCTCTTGGTGCAAGGTTAAGAAGTATGGGAAACTATTCAAAATGGCCTTACACCAACCACAGATGAACAAGGTAAGAAGAATTTGGTAAATGATGCAAAAGCAAAGAATATTATTATCAGTGGACTTATTGAATTTTCTTATCATAAGGTTTTGGGATGTAAAACCACCAAAAATGTATGATACAATCTTGAGAATATATATGCAGGTGACTCAAATGGCAAAGAAGTAAAACTTCAAATCTATAGAGAAAAATTTGAGCAACTCATAATGAAAGAAGATGGCAACATTGCTGCATACTTCCAACACGTTGATGAAATGACCAACACTCTGGAAAGACTGGGAGAGCTAGTTGACGAGAAGAATATTATACGAAAGATTCTTAAAATGTTACTAGGGAGATTCAACTCAAAGGTATCGGTCTTAGAATACAGTGCAAATCTGGAAAAACTCAGCAAAGAGGAATTACATGGTGTTCTCATAGCATATGAAATGATACTTGATGAAGAATATAGTACCTCGCATCTAGAAACTGTGTTTTTTGCATCTAATAAAACCAATAAGGACAAACAACCTTCAAAGGAAAGGACCTGCACCTACAAGTGTGAAGAAAATGGATATGATGAAGAACGTATTTCAGATGAAGAATATGCTTACTTTACGAGAAAATTAAAAATTGGTAAGGGAAAATTCAAAGGTAAACATTGATTGATATGTTTCGACTGTGGTGAAGTTGGTCATTGCGCAACAAAATGTATGAATAGAAGTGATGGCAACTCAAAAGAAAAGAAAGGCCTTAAGAAATTCAACAAGCAAGGCAAAAAGAAAGGATTCAAAAGGAACTTTCTCTCTAAAGAAGATAGGTCATCATCTGATGAAGACGGTGACAGCAAAGAAGAAGCCAATGAGAGAGTATTGTTTGTGGCCAAGCACAATAAACAAAAGGTATCAAACAACCAAGAATAAGGGTTGACCATAGAATAATTTTCTAAGGAGGCGATAAGGTTTATAAAAGAGCTAAAGGCTGATAAGATCCGTTCGAATACTCTTGAAGAACAAGTTCAAGATCTCAAAATTGAAGTTGAAGAACACAAATGTACTGAAGATTCACTTGAAGAGAAGTTGGAAGAAAGCAACCAAGAAAGGGAAGAATTAGAAGTCGAATTAGTCTCACTGTGTAAGGAAGTGAAGAAGGGAAAAAATGTCCAAAACTATGCCAACAGCTCAAGGGCATTAGAAGAACTCATCAACAATCAACGATCTTACAATGACAGAACTGGCCTCAGTTACAAAGAAGAATAAGCAAGACCTTCTACAACAAAATACAATGACATGCATGTAGACTTCATTGGACAATATTCGCAAGAAAATTCTTGGAAGACGATTCCTCGATTAATATTTCCATCCAGGTACCACCATGTTTTTCATGGCTATTATTATTCATGTGAAAAATTTGGTCATAAAGTTGTAGAATGTCGCATGTACCCTAGGAACCAATACAATACTAGGAGATCCTTCAAATATGAACCTCCCAGGGCTCAACAAAACATAAATATATTTGAACATTTAAGAAATAATATGGAATGTTACAAATGTCAGAAATTTGGACACATAGCCAGAGATTGTAGACTTGAAAATCCTCTGGAAGAATATTCGAAGCCACAGAACAAACGAACATGGAAGAAGAAGAAGACTGATAATTGTGCTCTTGCTCTCAAGGCTCAAAACATCAAAGATGTGTGGTATGTTGATAACATTTTCTCAACGCATATGACTATAGGTATAAAGAAATTTTTATCTCTGAAAGAGAAGAAGGATGGAACCGTATCCTTTGGAAATGATGGATCTTCAAATGTTAGAGGATCAAGTACCGTCACTCTCAGAAGCAAAAATGTTCTAGCCAAGAATGTTCTATTGGTTGAAAACACGAATAACAATCTACTCAATATTGGACAAATGTGTGATCAAGGACACACAATGTTATTCAACTCCACAAAATGTGAAATCAGGAAAGACGAGTATGGTAAAATTGTGGCTATAGCAAGTCGAGCTCCAAACGACATATATGTTCTGGATGAAGCAACTAAAGCATGTCTACTAGCTAAAGAAGATGAAATTTTCTTATGGCACAAACGAATGGGTCACATAAACTTTGACAATATTATCATAATAAGAAAAAATGAAGCAGTACGAGAACTTTTGAAAATATCAAAACCTTCCAACACACTATGTGAGGCCTGTCGGCACAGCAAGTAGACAAAAGTCCAATTTAAGAAAAAAAACACTTTGAATCACATCCATTTGAATTGATACATATTGATCTATGTGGTCCTGTGAGAACAAAAGGTTTAGATGGAGAATTATATTTCATGTTAATGATAGATGAGTATACCAGGATGACAACCGTTACTTTCCTAAAGAAAAAATATGAAGCATTTGAGTGCTTCAAGATCTAAAAGGAGTTGGTCGAAAATGAAACTGATTTGAAAATAAAGTGTCTAAGATTAGATAATGGTGGAGAATTCACTTCCAAATTATTTCAGAAATACTGTGATGAAAATGGAATAAAAATAAATTTTTTAACAACACGAACACCTCAGCAAAATTGAGTTGCTAAAAGAAAGAACAAAACCGTACTGGAAATGGGTAGAACAATGTTGAAGGACTCAAAATTGGATGAAAAATTCTGGGTTCAAGCAATTGATACGATAATCTTCATTATCAAATGAAGTATTCGCAGAAATAATTCCAACAAGACCCCATATGAATTATGGAAAGGAAAACCAGCTAATGTAAAATATTTCAGAATCTTCGGAAGAAAATGTTATATAAAAAGAAAAGATCAAAATTTGGGTAAGTTTGAATCACGTGTTGATGAAGGTATCTTCTCACAGAAAAGAAAGGCATATAAATTCTATAATCTAAGACGAAAATAGTTAGTGGAGAGAATAAATGTTAAATTTGACGAAGATGGTGTTCTAACGAATAATGATGAGGATCTAGAATCTTTGAAACTTGAGACAGAGGCTGAAAAAGACACAGAGAAAATTCTAGAAAAAGAAGAAAAAATCATCCAGGAAGAAGTAAATAATGATCATCAAGATATATCGGAACAACAACAAGAAGCTCCTAAAAAGATAACAAAAGAATGGATTCAAAAAAACCATCCATCAAATCAAATCATTGATGACATAAATAAAGGTCGACAACTTCGTTCATCACAACAAGCTCACATTTCTTTTCTAGCAACCTTTGAGCCTAGTAGTTTTGAGGAAGCCAGCCAGAATGAACATTGGGTAGAAGCTATGAATGAAGAATTGGATCAAATCGAGAAGAATAACACCTAGGAATTAGTTCCACGACCAAAAGATAAAAATGCCATTGGGACTAAATGGGTGTTTAGGAACAAATTGAATGAAGATGGACAGGTTACCAGAAACAAAGAAAGATTGGTTTGCAAAGGCTATGCACAAGTGGAAGGAATTTATTTTGACAAAACATTTGCACCAATTTCCATAATGGAAGCCATCAAAATGTGTCTCGCCTATGCATGTTCAATAAAAATCAAAGTCTACCAAATGGATGTTAAGTCATCATTTTTGAATGGTGAATTAGAAGAAGAAGTTTACATTGAACAACCTGAAGGTTTTATACTATCAGAAAAAGAAGACTATGTTTGCAGGTTAAAGAAGGCTCTATATGATCTTAGGCAGGCTTCGAGAGCATGGTATGCTCGTTTTGATGGATATCCACATCAACAAGGGTTCAAGAAAGGTACTGCTGATAGCAATATTTATGTACAAATAGATAAAGACAATTTAACAATCGTTGAGGTATATGTGGATGATATAATATTTGGTAGCAATGATGATCGACTAAGTAAGAAATTTTCTACAAATATGCAAAGTGAGTTCGAGATTTATTTACTTGGTGAGCTGAAATACTTCTTACGTCTTCATATATCTCAGCAAGAGAAAGGAATATTTGTATGTCAAGCCAAGTACATCAAGGAAATTCTCAAGAAATTCGAAATGGAAGATTGCAAACCCATCCTTACTCCGATGGTAACATGTTGCAAATTGAGCATAGATGACTCATCTAAGGATGTGGATCAGAGGTTATATAGATCTATGATTGGTAGTATTCTATATGTAACAGCCTTCTGGCTAGATGTTATGCAAGCAGTTGGACAAGAAGCAAGATTCCAAATAGCACCAGAATAATCACATATTATTACCGTCAAAATAATTATTCGATATCTAAAGGGAACAACAAAATATGGCTTGTGGTATCCCAAGGGTAAAATCTAATTATTCCAGCCTTGACAGATGAAAATTGGGCAATAAGCGTTGATGATCATAAGAGTCCTATTGGAGCAGCATTTTATCTAGGTGGTTGTCTTGTATCATGGTTGAGCAAAAAGCAAACCTCAATCTCATTATCTACAACGGAAGCAGAATACATTGCAACATCAACTTGTTGTACTCAAGTCCTTTGGATGAAATGGTTAGGGTCCTATAATAATAGGGTTCATAATTTTTGAATTGACTTTAATTAGTCTTGTAATATGTACATACATTGCTTTCTGCAAGTTGTTTTCCCATATTAGAAAATAAAAAAAATGAAAAGAGGGTAAAAGTCCTAAAATAAAAATCAAAGGAATTGAAAAGAAAAAAGGTCAAAAAGAATAGAAAAATGAACCCCAAACACCAAAAAAGAGATAAGAATAAGACATGAAAGTGATGCAAGTCAAAATGCCACTACTAGTTACTTTTCACTGCAAATAAATGATTATGTGCAGCTTGTTCAAAATGAAATAATTCATGATGAGTTAAATAGTTTAATCCTAACTGTTTCATGCTTTAAATTTCATGTTTATAGATAGAGAATAAATATATTGTCAAACAGTTTAAACTTGATAAATCAATAGATATTTAGAGAATAAATGAGGAGCTCAACAGTTTAATCTGAGTACTCGGATGAAAGAAGGTTAGAATTATATAGTTTTTTGTTTTGAAAAGAAAAATGGATTAGGGTTTGCAAGCTAAAATGCACCCATGCAAATAAAGGAACAAGTGGTAGAATAAATGATGGGTAGGTAGAAAGCAATTACACAAGGCATGGATAAACATCATCTGGAAAATTACTAATTTCCTTACCCATAATGTGCTCCAATACTAAAATCCTTCAGTTATAAAGACTTAGAGCATTTCTCTGACTTCTGGTGGGATTGGACCCATGTATTAATGACTGATTGACACTAAGTATTGGATCCTAATTCATAAACCCTTCCCCTTCATAAAAACCATTTTCCTTAATATCACTCATTTTACCCTAATAAACCCCTTTTCCTAAGTCAAAATGCATATTCATCTAGGAAAAGTAAAATCCCCTTGATTAATTCCATTTTTCATACAAAAATACTAAAAAAACCCACAAAAATGTTTTATCCTAGTAAGTATAAGTGTTAGATGATTATGTTGGGCATTACAATAAAGAAATCCTACCTAAAAACATGTTTTTACACTTTACTTAGTGTATTTTCTATTCCTGCATTCATTTCATATTAACATTTAACTTATATATTAACTCCCTATATAACCCCATTCTGTATTATATTAAAATATCCCAACCCATATTTTATGTTTATCCTATGGTTTAATTATCCCCACGTGATAATTAACCCCCCCCCCCAATAGGTTTAAAACTATCCTCTTATATAGTAATCTGCCTAAATGTTTTACATTACACTTGTATATAGTTCATTTGCTATATAAAAACATTAAACCTGCCCCAATATAGAATTTACACATATATTCATTACCTGCCCCAATACAGAATTTACACATATATTCATTACATTGCCTATGTAAAGCATTTAAACCTGTTTATTTCACCTATTCCGTTAACAATATAACTTTATGTTAAAACTATGTTTTAACATATAAATTTGAAACTTGCCGTATAAAAAGACCCCTAGGCCCGATGCCCATTACCCCGCATCTCCATCGATTAATATCAACCGTTCGCATCCCTCTGCTTGATCCAATGGCCCAAAATCCATATCAAAAATTTAATGGCGTAGTTGTTAAATGAATTGAGATTTGCGATATGAGCGGTTTTGTCTCGCTCTCTCTCCTCCATGCGTCAATTTTTTACTAGATCGCATGTGTTCAAGCAATAACATATACCACCTTTTATCCATGCGATAACCGCTTAGTGGTGAATCGATCCCGCGCCTAAACCACTCCAATTCGAGTTGATTGATATTAAATGAAAATACTGTTTAAATCCAAAATATTTATAAAAACAATAGAATGTATGCGTTTAAACCTTTCTGTTGCGTTTTCTACTCATAAACCATTCTTAACTGATAAAAAGACACTGCCTCCCTGTTTGAATGCAAAAACAACAGAAATCCAACCAAATTTGGTGCTGCAACTGCTCAAAGCCTCCAGTCTACATTTAAAAGACTTCAGCTAGCTTTTGAAAGCTTCCAAACTCCCAGCAAACCCTTATTTCAAGTCAAATTCCTAAATTTATAGGTATTTTTCAAGAAAAATACCCATCCTTCATCTGAAAAGAATTATACTGCTGAATTTAAGCCTTCTTGAAGCCTGTTTGCCTGAGGAATAGCCTTATTGCCTCTAAAATCATATCTACTGCAAACCCCAAGAATTTCACATTTTCTGAAGACTGTAACCTATTTTTAAGAAAATTAAAGAGAATTTAGCCATTTGTAGACCTTTAGAAACCCTTTGAATGATTCAAAGACTTTTTATAGTACTTAGAAGCCCTTTTTGCATGAATTTTATTGTTTTAGGGTTGTTTCATCAAAGAAGTTTGCAATAAACCCTTGCTAGCTATTTCTGAGTTTGTTTAAGGTTAAGAAATCGGTTTTTAGAGCAGAATTGACAGTCTGAAATAGAAAAGCCCAAATTTTACCTGTTGCAGTCCAGGAAAAAAACCTCTGTTATACTAAAAAGACATTTTGTAAATAGTTTAATCTTACATAATTGTGTTAAAAACCTAAAAAAACAAAGTTTTTAAGGTCTATAAAGGTTAAATTGTTAAAAACAAGCTTATCAATGGCATCTAAAAGTACAATTGTCATCAATCCACTACAACTTCCTATTGTAGATGTTGAAAATACCCCATTGGCTAACGTGGACTATAAAATCATTGATCGAGTAACTGAATATAACATTCTTGAGCTCCACTGCTGGAGCCAAGAGAAATATTTGGACCAAGTAGATGAAGTAAATGTATGGGAGTCTAATTTTCCCAAATATGTAGTTCCCCACACACATCAATGCCCTGAATTCATCAAATTGTGTCAAACTCACTATTCCCCATATCAAAGAGAAATTGTCAATGCCGAGAAAGAAGTATTATTTACTATCACTGTTGAATCCATAAACCAAATGCTTTAGTTGCAACCAAAGCCTAATGCAGTCCCTTTGTCTATTGAGGCCCTTACAAAGTTTTATCTGGATTTATACTTTCCTAAAAGATTTCAAATATTTCAAACATTCATGCCCTCTTATGTTGAAATCCCCAAGCTTAACCCTCCATATTCATCCTCCAAATTCCCAAAAGGAGCAAGACACATTATCTCAATATTGTCTTTTATCCTTGGTTACATCACTGATGAACATAATGATGAATCTATAGTTGGTTTCCTGTCTATTTTTGTGCCTGGTCAGCCCACTATAGTCATCTATAATTTTTTTGAATATATTGCTGATAGTATGCATGAATAGCTTGTAAAAATTCTCATTGAAGGTGTTTTCAGATACACCTAATTTCTCTTCCATATGTTTCTATACTTTTAGTCAGATAAGTTTCCAATAAATCTTCAAAGGTTGGATGTAGATGGAAATCCACTGTTAGTTATTTTCTGGACTTCCTTAATTAGAAAGGAGTCAACTGAGTTCACATATGCAGACTTCACAGACTATTTTATTAACCCATTGGTAAATCTTCTCAAAAACACTGTGCAACCTAGGATCAATGATGAAAATAAGAAATTTTTACAGTTTTCAGAGCAAAGCAAGATAGGTGATTGGTATTTATACCAAAATCACACTGAAGTAAGAGTTTATGGGTCAAACCTCTTGCCCTACAAATTGCCAAAGTATTTACCAATGATATTGTTTGTCTTATAATATATAACACAGATTTTGAGCTGAAATTCTATAAATTTTTTCGCTACTAAAAAGAAAACCTAGTTTAAATTGAAAAACCAAGTGGGTCCCTTCATATGCAATAGCATAGAATCAGGTGCAGAGGCAGCAAAACAATTGTTAGAGTATAAATTCAGTGAAATTTTCCTTTGGAATTATTATCCATGTGGTATAATCAGCAATATGAGGGTGAAATGTAAATTAACCCCATATGTTCATGATAAGAAGCCTGACATTGAAAAATTTTCAAACCAAATAAAATTGTTGGAAAATACATTTATAGAATCTATCAAGCAGAGTGATACTAGTTACATTCTACAAACATCAAATCAAGAAGACATAGGTATAAAAAGGAAAAGGGAATAAGGCTCATATACTGCTGAAACTACCACAGAAATCAAGTTTAAACTAAGGTACACCAAGAAAACAAAGACAAATCCAACAGATAAAGAAAAGGAAACAATTGAAGGTTTAGATGAAGAGAATCCAGATAAAGACAAGGTGCCACCAACAGAGATGGAAAATGAGAAGAAACCTACTACTTCCAACACATAATTAATTCAAAAACAGAACAATGTGGAAGTATCTTCATCAAAACAACTAGAGGATAAAGACATGGATATCAAAGAAAAGTATAAAGAGATGAAAGCTAAGAATTAGGAAATCAAGAATGAAATCTATTCTCAATACTTGAAGCAGACTCCAGGGATTCAAAATAGGCTATCCTCAGCCTTTGATTATAAGAATAGGAAATTTTTGATGACAGTGCTACAGCCAATAGTGCCTAAACCTACAGCAACATCAGATTACAAGAGAGCTGATATTGAAGTCCCAATAGACGACTTTCACCCATTGGATCAAATTTAGTTCCACAAGAAAAACTCAGAAATGCTATATCCTACCATGACCACAAAAGCAATGAGTGTTCAAAAGCTCCAGAACACTTTGAAAAATATGAAAGATCAACTTAAAGTTGAAAAAGATTCTTCATATGCTAAAGACAATAGAATCAAATCTTTAGAGGAACTAGTGATTGAAGTGGGTTATGACCCTTCTAAATATGAAAGATGCAGAGGAACTAGTAAAGAAGAAAAATGCTGATATTGTAGCACTCAACAAGAAATTGAAATTACCTCCTACAGAGCATCCACAAACTAAGGAGATTGTATAGGAAACCAACCAAAAGGATGAGATGATGAATATCATAGTAAAAATGACAACACAAATCAAGGAGATGGAACTTGAAATGGATAAGCTAGTCCAAGAAAAATAAGTTGCAAAGACACAAAGTTTCCCTCCTACAGTAATTCCTATGTTGACAACAACAGTCCCATCCACTTTAGCAGAAGAATTGGCTCCAAAGGTTCCATTGGCCACAACAGTGCCAGAAACTTCCTCTACTACTTCTGCCACTGAGTCTTCTACTTCAGCAGTTTAGCAGTCAGATGAAGCCACCAAATTGATATAGGCAATGGAAGAAATGTCCATACAAATTAATGAGATAAATAGATTGAAAGAGAAAATAAAAAAGTTGGAAGATGCCAAGAAGTTAGCACAGAACAATACTAAAACATAAGAAGAAAAGGCTAAAAGGTTAAGTGAGCAACTCAAAAAGGTAAAAACAGAGTTGACCTTGAAAGAGCCCATCACATACATCAAAAATAAACTATGGTCCAAAATCATTGAATCAATTAATGATGCTTGGCCATCAATACAAGTGATCTATGAACAAAAGGAATTGAGAAAAGTAGCTAAAGAAGAAATACAAAAGACCAAAGATGAATTGGGCACCAAGCCTGAAGAAGCATTGGAAATCATTAAGTTCCTCAATACTAAAAGTAAGCAAGAATTGGATGAAATAGGAATAAAAGACATGACAGAAACAATTCTTAAGGTAAGAAAAGTGATTTCCAAAGAAAAACCTCATGAAATAGTTGGAAGAAAAGTGCCAGAATATGGATGTAGCCATCACAAGATTCATGGTGAAATTTGACACTTTGAGGAAAAAATGACTTCCTAATATTCTAGTAATTAATGATAAATTGATGACACAAGAAGATTATGATAAAAAGATAAGGGAATTTGCCAAAGAATAGGTGAAAAAATCATATTGGCAAGGGATTCCAACAGGTAAAGTTTTACACAAAAGCATTGAAAATTTGTTTTATTTACAACATGAAATAAAACAGCTTTTTGTAGTTAAGCCAACTTTTGTAAGATACACAGAAGTAGATGAAAACTTCAGGAAACTCACAAATATGAAATTACCAAAGGAAAAATTTTGGGAGAATCTTACAAATTTGCTGTAAAAAATCAGTTTGCAGTGAGAAAGGATAAAAGCAGAGTTGTTGTTTTTTACATAGTAAAATGGATTTTAGGCAGTAAAGCAATAAAAAAACATTCAAAATCAATAGGTTAAAGTGTATCAGATTAAAGAATATCAGTTGAAAAAGAGTATTAGATGAAAGAGGAAGACTAAAATAGAGTAAAGATCAGATATCCAGTGTGAGGGACACCTCAACAGTCCAGTTGCACCCAAATCCAACAGCTTACGATTTTATTTCAGTAAATAGGACAGATTGCAATTTGTTAGGCAGTTGTCGCTATCTTTTTATAAAAAGATATTTTATTTTCCAAAAAATATTCCTAAGACTGTTTGACAATATTTTATACTACATTTTGTATAGATACTTCATCATTTTAAGTATTAGTGTGGATTAATTGCTGAAGATTTCTATAGTTGTTATACTCTAAACCTAAGGGTTTTTGTAATCATGTTCATGTCAGAAGACTGGATCTCAAGCAATAAAGCATCATATTACTAGATTAATTTGTTGGGCCACTGAAGTGAAGTATTTTATAATGTTATCTGTCTATTTTCTTATGTTTTTCATCCATTCATGAATGTGTTCTAAATTTTAATGTGAAATTAGGAATTGTTATATCAGAATTTGTTAAAAGCACTCTGTTATTGACTGGTTTTCATATAAATATTTTCTGTTGATATCCAAACTAGGGAACCCTTAATTTCTCCCTAATTTTGATTTACCTCTTCCTTTTCACTCCTTATCCGGATCAAATAATTCTTAATTGCTCTTTATCCTGATCAAAACCATTTCACCATCAACCTTTGAAGATCTGAAGTGACTCTACTATCTTGCCCAGTGAAAATTTGACTTTAGACCTTGATATTGATATTTCTACTTAACAAATTGAATCCATCTGCCCAATGGATTACATATTCACAACTATCCATCTCATTAAGTGATTTTCCCACCAAAAGAAAACAAAACCCCAAAACCAATTTTCCCTATATAACTAGCGTAAAATCAGATAAAAAAAAAATGTTAAATATTATAGAGAGAGCCCTCTCTGAGCCTTAGGAAGGCTAGATCCTAAAGCTTAAAAGTAGGTTTGTGGTTACCTCTAATATTCTTTAAACTATAAATCAAAATCTCACAACTTTGGGAATTATTAGAGTGATAACAGAAACAAACTTTGCAATATCTTCAAGTACAATTTAGTGTGTCTATTCCCATCTTCTGTGATAACAACAGTGCCATAAGAATCTCCAAGAATCCTGTCATTATTTCAAAAATAAAACACATTCCGATCAAATATCATTTTGTTAGAGAACAAGTCACTGAAAAAAATTTCAAACTTGAATATGTTGGTACAAAATAACAAATCGCTGATATCTTCACTAAGCCTTTACCTCGTGAATCATTTGAATATCTTCACCAGAAGCTTGGGATTATCCCAAGCTCTCATTAGATTTTCCTTATTCATAATATAAAGGGGGAGTGGAAGTGGGTATAGGTACGCAGGATGGTTGTGTGTCAGGGGGAGTTACCCTTTGCCATTGATGTCAAAGGGGGAGATAATGTTGTAGGAATAAGTGTCATGATTGTAGGGGGAGTACTTGTGTTTCCATCAATGCCAAAGGAGGAGATTGTTGATTAGTGGTTGTCATTGATGTCAACCCAAGCAAGACCAGGGGCTACCCCGATATTGCATGAGAATTTTTAACTACCAAATTACGATATTCCAAGTCAAGGATATTATTTATGGTTTCTTCTTGTCGTGATGTTTCCGTTGATATATGGCATGCCACATAATTCTTCACGGTTTGAGATATATTCATGTTTAAAGTTAATAACCCCAATTAATGGGCTAAAACCCCATGGGGTTGTGGCATGGGTCATTGAAAAGTTAATAATTAATAATTTTTAAGCTCCTAAAATCCCTCCCACGTTCACCTATTGAAGTCCCTCTCAACCTAAACATTTATATAAATCATGATCCTCATATCCTTCTCATGTGGGGATTTTTCTACTTGCAACAGGTCATCGTGGAATTTACACTATAAATTTTTTTATACAAAGGTTTAGAAGCTGAAATGTTTATGAGGCAAATTTGAAATCCTGAGGAAGCTCCTGTAAAATTTTCAGATCATGGTGCGCAAAATTTTCGGAGATATGATCTGTGTAAGTTAGGGTTTTTGCATCCTACCGAACTTCATCTCAAAGAGGTGACCTTGGGAAAATCGTCATAACTCTCTCTCTAAGTATTGGATTGGAATTCTGTAAAAATTGGAGGATATTTCACAGACTATAGTTTTCTATGTATCAATTTTAGATTTTAATGAAGAAACAGTGACACGTGGCATGTCGTACAAGTTCACTCTATTGAACTTCTCCATAATTAGGTCATTGTGAGATATTGGGCATAACTTTGCCTTGAAGAATAAAAATTGGGTCAGACCTGTCACATTGGAGATGAGACTTAGACGACTACTACAGGACCAAAAATCACATATTTTGGATCTGAAATAACAGAGATACACCAGATTCAATATCGAGCTCCTACAAGGCAAGAAAAAGCTAGATCATGTGTTGTCAAGGGCTGCAAATGACCAGAATTTTTAGGGCAGAAAAACAAAGCAATGTGCAACATAGGTAAGTTCCAAGTAAGTACATTATGTATATGCCTGTTCATCTCTCAATTGCATTAGGTTCTTTGTATTCTAATTTGTTCTTTTTGTTTAGCAGTGACATATACTCTACAGGATGAGGTAAGTTTTGTTATTATCATGTCATGAGTATTTCCTTGAAGGCTTTTTGTAGATATTATATATTCATCAAGATAAGACCCAATGCATGATCTAAAGTTTTGAAGAGATAGAAAGGGTACCATGACAAAAGCATCAATCAAGGTGTAGAAAAACAACAAGAAGTTTACCACATGAAGTCCTCATGTGGGCAGCACTGCATACAATCATTTTAAAGGTATCATTATACTGAGTCATTGTAAAAGCATCATTATAAAATTTTTACAAGTGTTTATCTGCCAAGTGAAGAGGCAGTGTCAGGAGGTCTAGGATCATCATTAGGTATTTGTGTCATAGTTGGGGTTATGGTCTAGTGTGTCTTCTTCTTCTACATCATTCTATATCATTGTAAAGTGGATCATTTTCCCTATTACGGGAGTCCATTAATATTTTATTCTTCTATAGGGTGGTACGGTGGTGCTAGGTTGGTGCATAAAGTCACCAACATGTTTAACGCTATGAAAAAGTCAGGGTGGTAGGGTGGTGCTAGGGTGAGTTGTAGCTCATTGGGTGTTGGGGAATCCGTTCAGTTGACTACTGAAGAATCTTGGGCATTGGAGCATCCCTTCAGTGGGAGCTGGAGAAGAATTATTTTCTAGATTCTAGGAAGTTGTAGCTTTATTTTCAATTGGAGTTGAATATTAAAGAATTACTAAAAAAAAATTCAAGTGTTTTTCATCCCGGAGGGGGTTTCCACCTTAAAAATTATGTGCATTTCTGTTCCTTTTGTTTACTGCTATCATTATACAAACACTGATAATAAATGAAGATTAACTAATGCTATGGAATATTAATAATAGTACTAATTGAAAGGAATACTGATTCACCCCCCCTCTCAGTATTTCCAATAAAGGGGACACAGATACCAATTGGAGATCTAGAGAGGCTAGAGACTCATGTTGTGGCCGCATTGGTGTTGTGGATCTTGGGAAACCAGTCACTCCACCCCATCACTGGGGGTCAGATAATTCTTGTTGAGAGTGTGTTGAGTGGGACCTACTATGGGTGGGCCCAAATGATGCTGTCGTCGTTGAAACGAAAGTTGTCTCTATGCAAGCGGCAGGTGAACCATGATTGTGCATATGGCACAGTGTTGTGCTCGCTTTTCTTTGAGAATATCCTAACACTTTGACCTCACATAAAAATTTAGGATGGAAGCCTGAGAGAGCCCAGGATGCATTGCTGGGGGTAGATACTATGCAGAGGGGGAGGCGGGGTAGTCGGATGGGTTTTCAGACTCGAGGTTTTCTCTCATTGGGATCAGATACCACTGTACATAGACGACTATCCCTATAGTGGGATGAGCTATCATGGGGACCCAGACTTTCCACTACTGCCAGGTCTAGATCTATGAGTTGCCGGAGCTGAGCCAATGGCCCTAGGTCCTCCAGATAGTGATTAGATGTAGGGGCATGGGGTGCCCCCAGTTTTGATTTTTGTAACATGCTATGTGAATGTCATATGTATCAGAGTCGATGGACTCTAAAATATTATGGAAGACATTTATAATGGATATGCATTTTTCTATGGTTTATTGTTATTGGCTTGTGTGAAATGCATGTGATAAATTCCAATCTAGAATATTGTTTGCAATGCTATCTACATAGTGATTTTGTGCTCTAGGTACATGACTGAAAGTAATGATTTCTAATTCACGCATCAAAAGCTTCACTCGTAAATATCTTCTAAAAAGGATAGGATTATGCACATGATAGACACCATTAAATTGCATGACAAGAAGCAGGGAATCTAAACAAACATGAAGGTGAAGGATGTGATGGGAAAGGGAATTGGATAATAAAATTCACACTGCATCATATTCGGCCTGGTTATTGGTGGCAGTACCAATGCATACACCATTAGAGAGAACAAGCGAATGTAAGGGGGTAAAGATGGACCAGGCTGCTGAGGCTAGATTCTGGGAATAGCGACTTGCACCATCGGCATAACCGATATGGTGTGGACGTGGTCCATTTGAAAGGTGCCACAAG
The DNA here is from genome assembly GCA_034641835.2 of Pinus albicaulis. Classification (NCBI taxonomy): domain Eukaryota; kingdom Viridiplantae; phylum Streptophyta; class Pinopsida; order Pinales; family Pinaceae; genus Pinus; species Pinus albicaulis. The sequence goes on from CM076577.1 coordinate 658,820,495, forward strand.
ACAACAAATGAGAGAATGATGAACAATGTTGGCAACCCAAATGCAAGGTATAAATCAAGAAAACATTGCTAGAGGGAGCACTTTGGGTAGGATTTCTAGCACATGCACACCGAAATGTAGATGGTATGGGGGAGTTGCCTTGGGGGCAGCTTGTGCTCAGGTCGCGAAAGTCACCATAGACATGGATGGTGCCATTCCTCTTATGGGCAGGAAAGATGAAGTTAGGGGTGGAAAAGGCTTCCATGATGTCGTCATCGTAGTAGAAGATGGGGTGACTGGTGGAAGGGTAACCACATGACGTGGCGAAGCTACCTGACTCATCATCATGAGAAGAAAGGTTCACATGCGCATCGTCATGGAGGGTGACGGAAGAACAAGAAGATAAGGGATCCACTAATGTTGAGCCCAGGGTGATCACTGAAGTGAGGTCAAGATAAATAGAAGGGGAAGTCCTAGAGGGATATTCCACCGTGGATCTCATAGATGATGGAAAATAGAGGATAGTGGCCAAAGACTCCGTCATCTCGACATCAGGAGGGGGAATATCAATGGCAGTAGAGGTATCTTTGAGTACGGAAGAGGTAGACTGGTTTTGTTCAGTCTCATACTCCCGAACTACTTCTAAGGAGGCATGGTAATGCTTGAGGTGAGGACAAAGGTGGGTACAATGGCCATGGAGATCACACAAAGAACACGGGTGGTTGGTGTGAATAGTCTCGGGGTTCTTGGCTGCAGTCAAGGAAGAAACATAGGCTTTAGGGACCTTAGACTCAGGAAACGCGACATTAACCATGGGCTTGATATGAAGCAATTTAGGAAAATTATGGGTGGCATGACCAACAACATCACATAAAGAACATGAGGGGGGGGGGTATGCTTTGGAGGCTGAGGAGGAGTAGGGTTTGTTTGGGTGGCCTTGTCCTTAGGTTCCCTCTTGCAGGATTTTCCCCCCTCACCTGAAGCTTTCGCAATAGGAGTAGGTTCTTGTTGAGGTGGTTGAGGCACAGAAGCAAAAGGAGGGGTCATGGCGACTGGTTGGACCAGGGTCAAAGCAGTATAAGGTTTGGGCTGACTGGGCAAGATAGCGGCTGGGGGATCAATGTACCAAACTTGGATCCCCAGGGTCATGTTATGGAGAGAAAAGGTATCCATAACAAGTACCGACAATACTCCAGGAGGGCAAGCAAGAAACAATATTTGACCAGAGGGGTAATGGTTAGGCGGAAGGGTTCCGAGATGGTAAAGGCCAGGGGAAAATATTCCAGGAGTGTAGATAGGCTCATGGAAACTAGCTATAGATGAAGGTCCTTGAGGAGGGGGTCCTGAAGGCTAAGTCGAGGTGCTAGGAGCACGTTGTAGAGGGCGGGGCTACTGACTAGTCAAATCGGTCCATTTGAGGTTGGACCGAGACGATTGCATCATGCAAAAATTCGATGAGTTGGGATCAGAGGTACGAGGAACGATACTAGGGAATGATCCAAGAAAATAGGATTATTTGTAGACTCCAAGTGAGACAATAGTCGAAGGTTCGACTATTTGTTTATTGACCACCGAAGAGATGATGGACTGAGGGGAGGTCTGAGACTTCGGTTAGTAATATGTCAACTGGTCGATCGTGACGATCTTTCTATTATGGGGAAAGCACATATAAGGGTGAACCATAGATGGAACAACAAAATCGCATAAGTGAAGCTACAACCCAATATAGTGTTGTAGTCTAAGGGGGCATCAATGACTTCTAAATCAACACAAACTATCTTGCTCGCAAGAGTAATAGGATAATTGCGGAACATGCCAATGGGATCAAAAGAGTGGCCATCCCACGCTCGGAGGGTGATAGTGGACATGGCTAACTCAGGAGATCCAAGCTTCTTCCAAACCAAAGTGGACATCACACAGGCGGATGCCCCCTCTTTAATGATACAATGGGAGACATTGGCATCCTGGATCTTGACAGGGATTTAGAAGGAGACAAAAGATGGAAGGGGGGGATGTTCCAACCGGTCAACATCGAAGACAATCAAATGATCATATGAAGGATCCACAACACCCATGGTAGTTATTAGAGATTTTTTTTTGTGAAAGGCATGACAAGAGGACTTCCCACATTGACATGGGAGTAGGGGATTGTGGCAAGTCATCTACTATACTATAGGAGTGGGCAGCTTTACCAGAAGCAGTGTTTCTACATAATGGTCCATTGGGGATCTTGGTATGAACCTCTGTCTTACGCTGAAGGGTAAGTAAAGGACCATTGGGTGTCAAAAGAGGCTCTGTGGGACCTGAAGAAGGGGGCTCGAGAGCAGACATAACGTCGGGCTTGTTGTAGTGATGGGACCAACTCTGAAGGTTGAGGTCAACGGTAATGGGTTCGTCAAAGTTCATCATGAGGATCTGGTAATCCGAGGTACTAGATGGAGGAGGTTGAGTGGCCGCCTCAATTTCGGGGGATTGGGTAGCCTTGAATCCTTGCTGGGGGGAAAGGATTGGTAAACACAGTCGGCTGGATAGGGGAAGCATTGGTAGGAACTGAAGGGGAGGCTTTTTTTCCTCGAGATGGTGCTTGAGCTTCCCATATATGACGCATGTAAAGTAAAAGAGGACAATCATGGGTGTAGTGACCATAGACAACACAACAAGAACAAGGTTTATTCGTGCGAATAGGCCTATCCTGCTTGGACTGAGTGCCATGTTGTTGGGTTGCAGTGTTAGGGGAAATCCCTTGGGGATTGTTTCCTAGATTACCTAAGGAAGATTGGTTTTGGTTTCCTTTCCTCACATTTTTGGAAGTAGGAGGATTAGTCATACCTTGTTGTGCATACACCTGACCCTGAGGGGATGGTGGCTGCTGTTGCGGGGGTTGAGAAGGCAAGGGAGTTTGAGGTGCTATTATTGCAGGAGCTAGAGCACCAGGCTGTAGATATGGATAATAAGGAGGTTGGGAAACATTGGGGTAAATAGGTTGAGAAAAAGGAGGAGGCATGCCGTATCCTAGATACATGCTACCAGGAGGGGGGAAAGTGCTGGAGCAGCTGGACCCTCCCTGATGGAAACCATAACCCAAGGGAGGATGAGTGTACGGATGAGAAAGGGATCCAATGATATCATCCATGGCATGGGATGCCCTCGGTGCATTGGCACCACCGGGTCTAGGGAGATCAGGTAATATGGTATAAACGTAACCAGACTGTGCGTAGATCAGGTCATACTTCAACACAATCTGGAGGGCAGCTTCCTCAGTCTGAGGGAAGTGAGATGCGACATATTTGACAATATCAAGCAAAAGGGATCTGAGAAACTAGTACATGTAGACACGGTCTTCGAAGGTAGGGGATATAAATAGGCTCTTTCTTCTCTGCCATTCTTGGAAATGATCAAATATGTGGGTCATAGACGATTGACAGATATAGGTCAAGAGTTTGGTACCTGTGCCATAGCAAAGGGGAAGCTAGAAATAAGACGGAAAATCCATGGAAAGAGTTGCAAAAGTAGTATGAGAGGCGGAGGCATGGTCGACATACCACTTGGAAGCTTCTCTAGTAAGCGTACATTGGAACAACCGAAGGCGGATAGAGTCATCGGTGATGGGTTAGATGAACACCACATGTAGAAAGAACGAACATGGTTGGTAAGATCCTCTCTAGCAAGACCTTCAAACTTGGGGATGTCTGAAGGGAGCTTGGCTGGCATAACAGGCCAATCGGGATCATGGTGTATGGGTTCATTAATCAAATGACGAAAATTAGGAAGACTGAGGCCTGCCATATAAGGGAGCAAGGGAGAATTCGAGAGAGTTCCTATTGCAGCCCCAGTAGTAGCATTCCCAACATTAGGGTCGGGGCTACCCCCAGCATTAGGCCCTGAACCAGACATGGTGAAGGTGATATGAGGAGAGTTGTTGATAGAAATAGAAGGGGAACCTAATGAACCATAAGTAGAGTCAGAATGGGGACTCGATGGAGGATGAACTCGAACCCTACACGAAGGAGTAAGTATTCCTACGAGAAACTGAGGATGAAGGCCTAGCAGTTTCCAGGATAAACACTTTGGGGTCGTAATGATGGAAAACAGACACGGATCACAAAAGGAAGAGATACCAACAAGGGCAAGGAGGTGCAGGATCAAATGATTAAAATGTCGAAACAAGGGCAGGGAGGTACAGGATCAACTGATTACAATGTTTTAGTCTTGGTATGGCCGTGTAAACCAGACGATATTCACTTAGGTTGTACGTGTATGTGATAAGTGTGTTAATTTTAATTAAGCCCAGACGTGTGTATAGAAAAATAAAAAATGTGTTGTATAGCTGTAAATAAATCTGAAAAAGACAATAAAGGAAACTGAATACAAGATAAAATAAACAACTAAAGATGCATCAATTGAAACCCAAGGAGGAGGGCTTCCCAACAACTAGTTTATGGGTGGGAAAAATCCAGTCAAAACACAAAAAATGGCCAATGGATCTAAAGTCGAGAGGGAAAAGGATATAAATGTCAGATCTACTGGAAATAGGTGCAGAAAACAGCAGAAAACCAGAGGGGAAAGTGTTGCAAAAAATGTGGCTAAAGGCTACGACCTGGAGGGAAACAGAGGGGACTCTGAAGGAGGACCAACCAAAACTGAAAAGAGGTGTTTTGGATGGATGAATAACCAATATGAAATCTATATGAAAGTACAAATTTAGATCTGAAAAATGGTTGAACACACTGAAATCTCAGAAGACCTTCCTCAGCTAAACTCCTCCTAAAAAGGTGGAAGCGTACTGAAGCCCTAAGGGGCTTGGTTCCTACTACGACAAGTAAAACAGAGAAATCACAAGTCCAAGATGGGTGGAGAGGAAGGTCAAACAACCCTGAACAGTAGCCCAGAAAACCTAAAAAAATCAGAGAAAAACTCCCGCAAAAAGTACAGGTCACAGTTTCTAACCTATTTTTAGGAGATGTCGTAGGTTTCAGAAAAAAGTGTTGTCTAAGATGTGGCTGATACCTGTCACCTACGCAATAGGCCCAGAAACACACGGAAGTAAGAATTTTACTATTTTAGGGCTTTAAAGGTTAAAAACAACATCAAGAAATGAAAAATAAGAAGTTGAAGAAAAACCCTAGGGGTTGAAGCAGCTGGTCCTCCTGGGATATGAAAAACAACATCGGTCATAATTATAAACCCTTGTGGAGTCACCAGTTGTTAGCGTGGATTATAATCGCAAGAGTACAAAAAAAGCTCACTTTAGCTGTGCATAACAAATAACCCTAACATCAAAGATGGATGTCAATTTCCTTAGATCTGCAATTAGTGATCAGAATAAATGCTACAGAAATCTAGATCTATGCACTTAAAGATATTAAACAACAAATGAAAGCAAGAGTTGCTCAGTGCATCCAATGAACAAGACAAGAATGTTTTTAAATCATTTTTGTATTTAGTGACACCTAGGAAGGGAACATAGAAATATGTTACCAGTCCCCCTCAATGGGATGGGTTCTTGTATGTCCTCAGCGCTTCAGATCTAAGATCTCTCTCTCTTGATGGTGTAGAAAACGTATACAAAAATGGAACTCAAGGGGAGCTTAGAAGGAAAAAGGTAGAAAAATATGGCAATGATGGAGGTTCAAATTCAGACCGAAAGTATAGATCTAGAGCGATATTTAGGCAAAAAACGGTAGCGAAAGAATGGAAAAACCCTTCTATTTATAACAAAATATTGAGTTAGTCTAGATATTGGTGCATAATTAAAATATTATTATCAAAATCTTGATCCAAATTTTATGAAATATTTTATTATTCTTGTTGGAGGGAAAAAGAATTTGAATTTGGTAAAATCCCTTTATTTGTAAATAATAAATAAATAAATGATTTATTTATTATTTTAAGAATGTGGTTGAGTAATAATTAAATAAATAATGATTTATTCAATTATTTATAAATGATTTAGTCAAATTTAACAAGGAATATTATTTGCATAATGTTTTAAATAATTATTCCTAGAAAATAATAAGATAAATAATGATTTATGTAATTAATTTTCTTGTTTTGGGTTAAATATGACCATAAATATTAATCAAATTGTGGTTTAATTAATTATCCCTTGAGGAAAATCAAACAAATAGGGATTTATTCAATATTTCCTCATGGGGTTTCCTATTTAGACCATAAAAAACTTAATAAATTATGGATTACTAAGCAGGGAAAATTTTAAGGATGGAAATTTATCTTAAAGTTTAGAAACATTGGCGAATATTACTAGTCCTTAACATGCAAACTATAAAATGTTTAGCGATATGTTTGTAAAAATATTCAACTTTCTAATGATTTTATATAGTCTCTATAAAAGATTGGAAATTGTTAAGGTAAAATAATTTTATGATATAAAATTTAGGCGAATCATTTTTAGGAAAAATGGAAATTGGCGAATCTTTTTTTTGGAAAAAACATAGAAAATTACCCCACCTACGAAGATTAGCCCCTAAAATTTTACCTGTTACTATGTTATTTTTCATAGTTAAAGCAATTTTACTAGGGTAAAATTGGTCTTACATGGTGTACTTTCGTCCATCTAATAGTAACAGGTTAGATGACCAAAAGTTGGTATAACACTCTTGGTCCTCTTAAATGCATGAGTGCACTTAGAAGGCACAGAGCCTCAACCTTCAACCTCGAAAGTGTGCCCTACACCCTCCTTGTATCCCTTGAGTTCATAGCCTAATTTAAAACCCTAGATCCTCTGCCTTCCTTCGGACCTTTGCCTGGCACCCTCCTTGAGTTGACTCTCTTCCCTTTAGTGAATGAGCCCATCCCAAAGCCTCAAAGCCTCATTTCTTCATCTCTTCAGCCTTTGAAAGTGTGCTTTTGCACCCGGAAGTTCAATTTCATTTTCCCAAACACAATGTAAAGACATGAATAAAAAATCTGCATAAAACATGCTAGAATAGGTTATTTTCCATGCCGGTTTTTTCTTGTCATGTGTTATTCCAGTTACATGTACTTCAAGAACAACATGAAAAGGATGCATGAAGAGGATCAGACAAGAAAACATTAAATATTTATGATTTAAGCACCTGATAACTCCAGAGATCAAATAACCTTTAGAGGGTGAAGACATCAACAACCCGAAGATGCATGCAAGAACAAATACACGGATGGAAACCATGTCACCTACTGAAGAAGTCCATGTCATCGGTCATAGTGAAACATCATATTCTTATCATATGATGGTGTGGAAGTCATTATGTAATTATGTAATCATTGTACATACAAAGAAGTGGAATTCTAAGAGCCATGTAAAGAAGCTCAAAGCACATGTAATCTCAAGAGTCATATGTAATTCCAAGGGTCATTTGGAAATTCAAAAGTCATATAAGTCCAAGAGTCATTAGAAGTTAGAAATTCAAGAGTCATGAGGATATGAAAGGTCATTCATATAGTTAAAAAAGGAGCCTCATTAGTCATGTAAAGTAATTTTAACCTTGGCTTCTTCCCCAAGGCATTAGAGAGATAGCATTAGTGCTTTTTGGGAGTAAGTAGTGTCTCTAACACTCCACTATTGGAGCTAGTGGTGTTCATTGTACTTATGTATCTTAGAAATTTTGCTTAATACTTTAACCCTTTTGGCCAACAAATTTTCATGGATGAATCATGGATGTTTTAAGACTATTATGCTAATGTTTGTGGTTTATGTTGGCATTCACATGTAATGAATAAATTAAACTATTTTAGTGGATTTAGTGCTTATTTTTTTTAGAATGTGTTGTGATGTTATAATGATCGTTGCATCTTTTTGAACTACTTCACTTGATTTTTAATGATTATTTATTTTTGTCCACATGTGTCTCTTCCATATTACTACTATTAATTATATTTTAGAGACTCGATTCTTTTACCTTTAGTAGTATAACCTTGATACATCATCAATTGAGCAATTCACAAGGCAAGCTTTCTTTCTCATTCAAGAGTACATGTGCATTTTCATCTCGTGTTGATTGTTTAGGCCAAGGAAAATATTTAAGATAATGGAAGACTGGTCATATAACTGAATGGGAATCCTACACCAAATAGTGTAAGGTCTAATTGGGACCTTATAACAAAGATATCCCATCAATGTTGGCAACATAGAACACCATCAACAAGCTTGTTCTCTATAGGTTTATTGTCCTAAATAATTGCATCATCACTAACACAAAAACCATGATTAATCCTTAAATCATATATATCATATATACTATAACATATTGTTGTCAAGCAGCATGAAATATTAACAAAAAGGCTTCGTTGGGGCCTAGAGTCACATCACATTTTCAAAATGGTGTAGATATTGTGAACATGTAAGTTCTCTTGCTTATATTTTCCTCAATTTGATACTCATAATTTTGTATTTGTTTCATCTGTTTCTTTACGAGTTAAGTCAGAAAAACTTGGAAAATTTGAAAAAGAGAGTTGGATTTGTTTCTTTCACATATTTTCAAGTTGAGGCATTCATATATTTAGGGTTTGACATACATATTATGGGTATGGTGGAAATGTTAGAAAATGAATGACATGAAAAGAATAAAAATTGGGAACTTAACAATCCATTCATTTAATAGATACATAAAATAAATTTTCATTTCAAAACACATGTGATAACTCATAAGAAGAATGAATACTTCATAAAATACTAATTCATATCACATAAATAAGATGAAAATCATACTGATTTAATTCTTGTCATTATATACAACTTACAATCATACATTAGACAACAAGATGTACAATCTGAAATTTCCATGAACAACTACATATGGTATTAAATTGAAATTTGAAAATTCAAATTACATCAGAATTACATGATCAAAGAAAAAAGTGTTGAATCACAAGCCCAATAGATTTCAAAAACTTCTGATAGAATCTTTGTACACAAAATTTTCCCTCTTTTTGTTTACATCAAAATAGGGCCTATTTATAAGGAAGAACATGCTAAGACCTCACCCTAAACCACTTGTGGTAATAGAAAACCACTAGGATGTTTATAATGGACAATTGATAGTTTGTAATTAACTACTTCTAGAGACTTCCAACTATCACTGTGGCTCCCACTTCTCGAGCTCGTCACTTCTCCATAGGGAAATTTGTGCTTTAGTCACAAATTCTCGAGGGATCTCACCCATTCAACATGTAATTAACCTCTTTAACCAATACATCTTTAGTTAAAAAAAAAGGAATGAATCCTTATTCTTCCATAGCATCTTCCATAACATAGGATAGTATAATTGCATTGGCTCTACATATGGATTCAAATTTATTTTATGTGGTAGTACATGAAAACTACAACATAAGACAAAATCCATTATTATATAAATGATCATAAAAAATATTTTAGGCTTGAAAAAATCCACTAACTTGAAGGCTCATTAGAGATAACCTCCACCTAGTCAAAGGTAACATATATTTTAATAGTATAATATAACACATAAAAAACTAACCTAGGAACTATCGTTGTTCCTTCCCATCCGATTAGCTTTGAAAATAGGCAAGAGAAATATATATACAACTCTAAGAATGTATAAATATCAATAAAAAATATATTGGGTACGATTGGTGCTAAGTGTGGCAAGAATTCTTGGATGGTATTCATCCTGCCACCTTAGGAGTCCAATAAAGCGTCAAATTTTAAAAAGTTGAGTTATGTGGTAGGATCTAGAAAGCTAAATATTCTCTTGAAGACCTTGGATGTTAGAGGAATTGGAATATTTTTAATTCCAAGCTTAATAGTCTCGGTATTTGAGTTGAAATGTGTAGCACATAAATAAATTACTTCCCTAAAGTCGAACAATTATAGAACACATGCCGCTTTTTTAGCCCTATGGTCTAAATTTTGTTTCTTTGCCTCTCTTCAGGGGCCAAATTCAAATACTAACTATAAGTTATGGACTAGTGAAATATTTGGTTGAGGTGAGTGAGTGAATTAACTATATCTTCACAAAATTCCTTCTCCCTTCTTTTATTCACCATCTATTCGATGTATTTAGAAATGTATGAGAAATAAATAAATTTATAATGGAGGTTAGTTGATAAATACTCATTCTTTGATACAATTAATAGGATGTTAGTTCCTTTCATACCACTCTCATTGGGACATTTGACATAATAATGGGAATTTAACACTTATGGACAACCTCTTCATGAGATGATGGGGAGTAAGTCACATAGTACAATATTAAGAACTTGAAGAGCTATTGAAATTGTGCCACATCAAGTGCTTCCTTTACCTTGAGGATCAAACTTTCATAAATGGTGTCTTAATTAACATCAATATGAGAAAATGGTGGTTTTACTTAAAGGCACTAAAGTATAGTTAATGAGTTGGCCTCTTGATGTATCACATATGGAGAAATTTCATGCATGAGAATCAATGTATGCATAGGAATGGGTGTGTGGAAGGCTGAAATGTGAAAGAAAAGTGATATGTGTGCAAGTCTGGTGTGTGGGAAGAGTAAGATGTGCAAGGATATATAGATGAAAACCTTCTGCACATTAGTTTTTTAGCTAAGAGTTGAGTGTGGAGAAGATGTGTGTCTAGGAAAATTGGTGCCGGGGGGTAAATTATAAGGGTTTCCTCTACAAAAACCCATGAGAAATGACTAAGTATGGAGATTGGTTAAAATGCATAGAATCTGGATCAAAATTTGGCTCATATTGTGGATAATAACCACCTGTGATTTAATAAGAATAGAAAACATGACTAGTGACCTATTCTGTTGGGTTATGGAGTCAAAATATACAAGTGGATGAAACATAAATACATGGTGGATATGTGAAAGACTATAAAATTCTATTTACAGAAATATTTTTGAAGATCCCTTAGGAAAATACATGTTTTAGATGTTTCTCTTAAATAAGAAATCTCAACAACTAGCCTTCCATTTCCATCAAAATAGATGAATTAAAGCCATTAATTTTTTCAATGATGTATTTTCCAATCTATAAATCTTTGAACTACTTATGTATTGAAGGCTTCTCCTTGAGTTTATTCCATAATAGAGCTAGTTGGCATGCTGAAAAAGTATTTCCCATCATTCTCTTATTGAAATTTCTAGTTACCTCTTGTTTTTTATGAATCTTATTGAGGGATTACTCCCTTTGTTATTCTAATTGAGTTGGTTGATGAAGTCTAACTTGAATAGTTGTGATTCCATTTTCATCATACATATGTAATTCTATGGTTAGTGCATTAATTTCTGTGTGAAAAATTATCCTAGGACCCTTTCCATATATTAAAAGAAAGGGTGTTTGGCTGATTCTTATGTTTGGACTAACTTTGCAAGCCCATAAATCATTTAAAAACTTTTTCTGCCAATTCTTTTGATTCTATGTTATATTTTTCTTTAGAATATTAATTAGAATTTTGTTTATAGATTCATCCAAACAATTTCCTTGTGGTTAATAACTGGAGGAATTTCCTGCAATTATCTACTACTTTCCACATAATTTTGTAAATTTGGATCCAATAAATATAGATCAATTATTCGTGAATTTTATTTCTACAACACCAAATCCTACAAGGATGCTTTCTTCTAAAAATTGTATTAGGCGCTCTATCTTATCTTTTTTTAAGGAAGCCACTTCTCACCACTTGGTGAAGTGATTTATTACCTTTATGATACAAGCATGACCATCACTTGATCTAGGGTTAACGAGACCAATAACATCTAGTCCCCATTAAATGGAAGGATCACTTACAAAAATGGTCTTCAGAAATATAATAGCTTTCTTTTATTTTCCTAAGAACTTTTGACATGAGAGATACCTCCTTACATAATCACGAGTGTCTCTAAAGAGTGTAGGCCAATAAAATCCAACTCTAAGAATTCTATAAGCTATCACAATAGGAGAAAAATGCCTCCACATACACCTTTATTCATTTTTCTAATGATTCCAAGGGTTTTTACTTGAGGAAGGTATATTAATAATACTCTAGAAATGTTTCTTCTAAAGGAACCTCAGATACCAATATACAAAAATTTCATTTCATTTCCAGGGCTCTTCTCTCTCTTCCTATCATCCCATTTGAAAATTGTCTTGAATATAAATAATTCATAATATTTGTATGCTTTAAACATTTGTAAGAAATCATATTGATCTTCTTCACTACACGGATTAATATTCACTTGTTTGATCACTTAAATTAGCTTACGTAGGCATTGTCCCTTTATAGAATTTAGGGGCTTTATGTCAATATCATATTCTTGTATTTTTTCCAACCAATTAGCCCATTTCTCTTCTTATGGCTATTTTTTTAACACCATTTTAATAGGTAGATGACATGTTATGTCAAAATATAGCTTATGAAATAAGAAGTACCATTGACTCGGGAATACATTTTTTTCTCAATTAAAAAATACTTTAACTCATGTGATTGTGATGATTTACTCATGAAGGAAATAAGATTCTCTTATTTTGCTTCCTTTCACTCAGTCAAGAATACAACAATATTTTCCCCTAATGCAATTGTGTACAAGACAAAATATTTTATTAACAGATGATTAAAATAAGAGTAGAGGCTATTCATAATTTGATATCAATGGAAACCTTCTGAGTTTTATTTTTCCATTCAAAATTACAATACTTCTTTAGAAATTTGTTGAGAGGTTTAAAAATAGGCGCATAATCAGAGACACAAAATATTACAAAATTATTTTTCCCAAAAACTAATCAAAGCACTTTTCTTGAAGTAGGGGCCTTAAATTTTCATATTGCTTTGACTCTCTCTAGGTCCATTTAAATCCATTTTTGGCTCAAATTGTGGCCAATAAATATCCCTTCTAATACTAGAATAAAAAATTCTTGAGATTAAGGGATCCTCTATATTATATACATTTTTCATTTTGTTACAAATATATTATGCACATATTTCAAAAAAATGTTGCAAATGATCCCAATGAGAGGTCATAATTCTATAATATAGATTCAAATCATGTCGATAATCTTCCTTTATTATCCCTATCATTTGTCTAAATGTGAAATCCACAACTCATTGAAATGTAGCCCCATAATTATTTACTCCGAACAACATTTGAGCATAAGAATAAGTTCACCAAGTTGTGATGAAGGAAGTCTTATGTATATTCTCTTCTACTACTAATATTTGATTGCATGTTAAAAATCCATCTAAAATTGACATTATTGTCTCTCCAGTAACTTGTTGTAATAACTTTTCCATATTTGGAACAGGAAATTATCCTTAAGAGATGCTTTGATAAGAGCATGGAAATAATTGCATAACCTTATTTCCACATTATTTTTCCTAATAATGACTAGAATAAATATCCATTTGGAATGCATTATTGGAAAAATAATTCCATAATTTTTTGTTTTCTTGATTTCCAAATTAATCAAAGAATGTAGTTTTGGATTAATTATCTATGGCTTTTGTCTAACTTGTTTAGCCTTTTCTTTTAAAGAAATGACATGTTGTACGATACTCTTATCACACTCCTTCAAATCTTGATATGGTATGTCCATGTGAATACATTCTATACTTTCTTAAATAGGGTTACATATTGATCAAATCCATGTTGAGTATAGGTTGTCCCATTATTTAACCATTTGGGTTCTTCAAAAGTTCCAATATTTATCTTTCTAACTTCCCGAATTTTCTTAATTGATGATTCTTTTGACAATTGTAACATCTATCTTTGATCATTACAATTTTAAAATTGGTTTCAAAGATATTGGTATCTTTATTTTTTCCAACATTTCTTCATTTTCTTCATCTTCCCAAGCAAGAAATTCAATGATATGTTCTTCATTATCAAAAACTTGCTAGTTTTCTTAATTGTCAATGATAGATGGGTGGAACAAAATTTCAACTTGATATGAGCTATTCATTGACTCAACTTTGAGCAAGGAAGTTTCCATTTCTATGGAATCAACCTTTTGATTGTGTTTGTATGGGACAAAATATATTTCAAAAGAATCAAATTTCCTCATGAGATCCCATATTATTTCTACATAGGCTTTTAATTTTTTCTTCTTAATATTACATTTCTTGATAATTTTTCTAACAATAACCCGTGAATATCCAAAAACAACAATATTTTCAATTTGTATTTATAGAGATTGAATAAAACCTTGAATAAGTGCCTCATATTTAGCTTTACTTTTCCATAGAAATTACAAAGAAAATGCATATGGAAACCATTCTTCATTTTGTCTTTGGAATATTATTCCAACTTTGGATCCCATTTTAGATGAAGCACCATCAAAGATAATTTTCCATCTATCGTGAGTAAACTTACACTGCTACTATTTATAATATTTACATAATTTAATATGGCATAATTCTCATGACCATTATCAATATATCCAATTTCTCGATCAATATCTTTCAACTCAGAATAGAGAAGGACTCCTAAATTCTATTTGTATTCTTATAATATGATCATCCTTGCTTGGAAGCATCATAAATCTTCCATCATTCATACTTTATCCTCCAAAATAAAAACTCCACTCTCTTCCTAAAATAATTCCATAAGCGATTGTTAGGTTGACCGCTACTGTAGTAAAGATGATAGTAATTTTTGGTACCAAACTTATAGAAGCACAAAAATCCTTAATTTCACCATAATTTTATACCTTTATTGAATTGATCGCATATATAATTTCACCAATCTCATATTATTTAGTGTAATCTAGAACTATCTCTTTCATGATGTGAAGTGGCATGATGTTATTTGCTGCGCCCCAATCCACTAAAAAATGATCCAATATGAACTCTGTATTTTCCATTGAGATGTAGAAATGTTGTACATTACCTTGATACATGACATGAGGGGTATAAATATTTGGTTGGTGTTATACAATAGCTACCTTTACCATCATCTTATATACATCTTAATTTTCAAGAGCTTTGATAAAGTTTTCTCCTTCCTAAGGAATATTAATAACTTCTAAAAATGGTTGAAATATATGGATTTTACAAAAATCATCCATGATATTATAAGACATCCTAGTTGAATCAACAGGACAATTTCTCTTGATGTGAGATAAGAAAAATTTCTCTTCATCCCTAGTTCTTTGTGCTGATGCTTCTCCTTGATTCCTCATATTGGTATCTTGAACTAGAACCTTTGCTTTTTCTTTGTTCAATTGTGCTCTGGTTTGAATCATATTCTCGTTGTTTATTGTTATAGGAAGATACATAGATTTGGTTTTTGTTGTACATGTCTTGACAATGTACCCGAATTATGGCTTTGAAACATCGACAACAAAATTCATATATGTGAATATTCCTATACCAATAAACAACTCCAACGATGGAAACTTGAATACTACAATATTCTCCTTTTCCATGAACTCTTGATTTTATTCAATAAGCTCTTCCTTTAGTGAAGATATTAGGACATCACCCATATTTTTGGATTCTAAGGTGGTAAAATTATCATCTATAAGAATTTGAGGTGAATCTTTGACTTCCACATCTTGTATTCCTTCTTCCATCACCACGACACTTGGATTTTGAAATCTTGGTGGTATTTTTCCCCACGGAGGTACTTCATTGGCATTTCCTCCTCAGTTGGGTCTTTCTCTAAAGTTGTATTTTGGTCCTCCAACGTTATGTTGTGGTACTAGCCTCTTATTATCTCCTATTCTTAGTCATATTATTTCATTTTGCATCCAACCAACCATTTTTTTTAGCTGAGAAATTTCTTAATTGCCTTTTTGAAGAGTATGGTTCTTCTAATGTAAGGACATTTTGTACATTGGGAGGGATTCCATGGAAAATACCACTTCCAACCATTGTATCATGATAATTTCATTCCGATGATAATTTGATCTTTATTATCTTCAAAAATGAAATTTCTCCTTTTACATTTCCCATAACAATATCTATATCAATAATGCTTTCTAGCATATCTTCTTGCATATATTGCATTGTTAAGATAACCTCTTGCAATCTATTTATATGCATCGAATTTATATTATATTTGACATATGAAGGCATGCCATTTTTATAGAAACAAAAAAAAAAGGATCATTAGGGTGAGTTTCCCATAGAATGTACTATAGGGTCTTAAAAAGAATTTAAGATTGAAATCTCTGATCTTTTCATTATTTTCTAAATGAATTTGGGTGAACTGAGTAAACAAGGTATGGTATGAAATGGGCCAATACTATTTCCCTATCCAATTTCATTCAATATCATAAAATGAAGTAATCAAGGAAATAGTCAGGAAAAGATATCAATTATAAGAAGGTCCTATTGCAGTTTGAAGAAATATTCTAACCATAACATCTTCATGCACAAGTCCTTGAATATCACAAATATCCAAGACTTGGTCAAAATGTTTATTAAGGTTCATAACCGATCTAGGTGGATATTGGTGGCCACCCACCTATTCTACCTATACCTCCAGGTGGTTTCATCATTTTCTTTATTTACAACAACATTTACTATTTTTATGTGTTTTTCGTGTCCTAAAATTTTGGAGCAGTTTTGACCCCATAAACAACATTTTTTGAGGCCCGCAGCAGGCCCATAGTCATAGGAAAAGGCCTATGGAGAAAATTATAGTAATCGGAGAGATATTTCTGACAATATATCATACACGCCAAATGGAGTTAATACGACCAATTGACGACACCGGGAAGTTGGCTACCCAACTAATCCCAACGGGGCCCACAAACTCTTGGCGTTCCATCTCCTGGGGTCAGGGTTTTGGTTGTTTATGGTTTTCCCATGTTGTTAAATAATAAAAATTCCCTTAAGCCTCATTGTAAAAAAATTCAGAGGCATGTAGCCGCCACATCTCTTCTTAGAGGTAAGCTACCATCGCCCGAGCTAGTTAATTTTCCATTCTATCTGTAAGCATTTTTCAGTATTTGATATTAATGAAATGAAATGTTATTCCTGCTCTATCTCAGTGTTTATTTTTATTTCTATATTTTATTGCATTCCTACATAAGTCTGGATCAGTGGTATCAGAGCAGTCTTCCCTTTCTCAATTTTTCTTTTCTTGTCCCCAACGAGGTCGGGGTATAAGGAGTTAGGGATCAATCTAGTTGAACGTTTGGAAGATCAACCTCACAAACCCTGACAACCTACCATGGCGAAAGAAAATAAATATGAGGGAGCAGGATATTCTACCATAATATTTCACGAGGAGGCCCTAAAGAAACAAAGGAAAGCAATGATCGATAACTTTGCCTAGATCCTTCAACGACTACCCACTAGTGGCACATGTTAGGATTTTATGACAGAAATAATAAACATTTACTGAGAGAATATTACACATAAAGAACAAATCATAAACATAAACACAATTTTTAACCGGGAAAACCCCAAATTCGGGGAAAAACCCAACCAATGAAATTTCATTAAACATTGGTCAAAACCTTGACCAATCTGGCCAAGTGAGCCTTCACCGCTCACCTCCAGGCCTACATTACAATGAAGTATTCACAGCCTTTTATAGGCTCCATTACATGCAATACCATGGGTCAAAACCATGGGTGCACAAAACCATGTGCCCCAAAACCACTACTATTTACCCTAGTCAAATTTGACTCTATCCCGAGTCATGTTTATCTAACAATTCCCCCCTTAAACTTGACTTGGGGATTATTGACTAAATCCAGCCAAACCTGCTAAATGAGACAACCCTGCTCACTCTAGCTCTTGCCCCCTCAAATTTTTACCCAGGGTAATTGTTAACTCGACATCCCCCCTATCACCTAGGTCTAACCCAGACTTTACCAGTGATTTACCCAGGGGTACGCATGCCATACTAGGTCTTACAGCAGTATGCCCATTTACATGTAATAAATTAACTCCATTATAATAATATTTTTTTTTTTTCATTGTTGCTGTCTTTGTACATATGAAATCAATGTCCATATAAAAAGAACCCATCTACCAGATTACATGGGTCACCAGCCTCTGTAACCGCCAGTCCTCTAGAAATTCTCTTTAGATACATGGTTCATCAATTTAATTAATTCACCTGCAAATATCCTCTCTCATTTTCTACATGATGTCTTCTCGAAAGAGGACATCATAGTTGTGCATAAATATTCTCTCTACGCTTTTGCTAGTCCATTCTAATTTTCTACTTGGTTGCTTGGTGAAGCTCCTCTTCTCCACCCTCGACCACAATTTTCTTCTTTGACATGGCCCACTAAAATCATCCCTATGAACTTGGCACCTGCTTCGGTGGCAAGAACTGCATCATGGACACATATATTGTCTTATCATTAACACTTGGAAATCTTCTTTGATGTTTTTGACTTCTTCCAGCGAAAACTTACTATGCTGAGCTTCGAAAATCTTGTAGCTGGCTCATGAATGTAATTGTTTTCCGGTAGTAAAACCGCTGCATTCATAAATGAAGCAATACTAGCAGGATCTTTTCGAATACCATCCGGTGAACAAATCCCACTAGATACATCCACCGCATCTGGTCTAAGAATTGATATCGCTTGGCTAACATTTTCTGGATTAACACCACCAACTAGTAACAAAAGCAATTAATTTTTAATTAGCTTTCCCAGTGCCTATGCAGTGCATCTCTTCAGTGCTATGATCTTCAGCGATCATTCCAACTCCTTTCTTATATTTCAAATTCACACAACATCAGTTCCATGCCTTTTGTTGATCCCGCAAGAAAATGAACAATGCACAGATTTAAGCAAGTCCGCTGCCCAAAAAATATCAGAGACGAGTCCACATATAGCCTTGGCAAACCGTAGCTCTATCGCATGGATTTTCTTCCAACAATCAGGCTCATCTCAGTCCTGCATTTTAATCATAGAGCATATATTCTTCACGCTATCTTTCGTGACTCTGATCTCCATCTACAACAGCGATATCCTCCACCGATACCAATCTGTTGGATCTACCAGCAGCAATACCAGCGATCCATATAACCAAAAAATGGATTTGAATCACAGATCCATGATCTGGAAGCCTCCACTCTTAACATCGCCAGCTCACAGCACTGTTTCCACCGGCCACAACCACAAAAAACAAATGATGGCAGTTTGGTTCCAAACAGCAGCAGCGATCAAGAGCTTATCCGACCATCCATAGCTTCACAAGTTGTCCACAACATTCATTACAGATTTGATCGACGGTCCATGGAATTCTCCACGCCCTCCAGCTCACGGCTTACTGTGCTTTTCAACCTGGATTTCAAACATCTCACAGCTCTACAATCGGTCTTGACAGACTCTTTTGAATTCGGCCCTCAACACTACTTTTGAACTCGACTTTTGCATGTAAGACTGCAATTGCAAAAATCATGTATTAATGCTAATACAACCACGGCTTAGTGAAAGAACCAAAACTCTAGTCTGATCATCGACCCAACATTTTACGAAGATCGATTAACTTGCACACAGATCTTCTACATAGATATGGTCTTCCTCCTCTTACATAGGTGTATGCACAATCATGTTCACATGCAGATCTATCCAGATTTAGATATAGATCTAACGCCTTCACACATAGATCTGTTTTTTTACGTATATCTGTCCAGGAGAAATTTCACACAGTAGCAGCAAACTATAGATATAGAAAAATCACTAAACTTGGCAGCTCATTCCAGATTTCAGATCTTCATAGCTCCGATACCAGTTGTTAGGATTTTACGGCAGAAATAATAAACATTTACTGAGAGAATATTACACATAAAGAACCCAGGAACAAATCATAAACATAAACAAAATGTTTAATCGGGAAAACCCCAAATCCAGGGAAAAACCCAACCAATGAAATTTCATTAAACATTGGTCAAAACCATGACCAATCCAGCCAAGTGAGCCTTCACCACTCACCTCCAGGCCTACATTACAATGAAGTATTCACAGCCTTTTATAGGCTCCATTACATGCAATACCATGGGTCAAAACCATGGGTGCACAAAACCATGTGCCCCAAAACCACTACTATTTACCCTAGTCAACTTTGACTCTATCCCGAGTCATGTTTACCTAACAGCACACATTCATCCAACAACCACTCTGGAGGCGCCACTCCTTTCAAGGTACAAGTAAACTTTGGAATTCCCATATTTAAGGGAAAAATAGATGCATGCACCATAGATAGATGGTTGAATATATTAGAAGGATATTTCTTGGTTCATGAATTTTCCAATCGGGAAAATATTACTTTTTAACTCCTCAAATCCGCCCCGCATGTCAAGGACTGGTGGGAAAATTACTGTGAGAAAAAGGACGAGAGGGAAGCGTCCCTGTTCTCGGCTGCACTCACTTGGAATTATTTCTGAGATGCCATAAAAAAAATTATTATCCCGTGGGGACTTATGAGGACAAGTACATACAATAGACTACGTTACGGCAACAAAGGGATCAAGATGTGCATGAGTTAAAATTCTATTCCATACCCTGCGCACAAATTTGGGTATAAAATATTTGGAGAAACATTTGTTGTTGAAGTACCATAGTTTTCTGCATAGATACATTGAAGAGTAAAAGGAGTTCCTCCACATCTCCTAGTTTGGTGCAACATACCAGTATGCTATCAAGATTGAGCAGAAATTCAAACAGAAGAAGCAAGACTTTGGATCTGTGAATCATAAGTAAGGGAAAGGGGCCCCCAAACTGCAGAGCAAAGGAAATATCCAAGGCGGGATGACCTAGGACAACCCAAAAAATCAACAAGTAAAAAAAACACCACAAAGACAAAGAAGGACAAGGGAAAATGGTGTGAGTTACACAAGAGCTCCACTCACAACACAAGTGGGGTGTCAGGCCAAGCAATCATTGGCGGTCGAGATAAAGGCTTCTGAATTAGATGCGTGTTCTGACTCGAGTCAAAACCAGATAAGGGGAATAACAAAGGGAAGTAGATTATCAATGAAGAGCCCAGCACCACTGTTGCCACCACCAAGATCCCAAAGGAGGAACCCGAATATCCAGAGGAGGGGGAGTGCCTCTTCCATTCCCAGATGTGGGTGAAAGGTTCCCCACTACTGTTCATTGTCTACAACGGGAGACAAAAGAACCTAATTTTAGTAAAGTTCGTGAAGCGGTTGGGCCTTCTGACCACAACACATCCACAGTTGTAAACCATATGGTGGCTTCACCAAGGACGAGATCTTCGTGTCACCCAGCAGTGTCACCTTTGTCATAACATCAAGCCCTTCAAAGATGAGGTATTATGTGATATTTCTCCTCTTGATGTTTGTGATGTATTATTAGGCCTACCATACTTGTGGAAGTGACATGTTGTGTATGACTCTAGGCCTCATGTTGTTATTGTTACTTTGGGAAATGAGTTGTATAGGATACCAAAGGTAGCATTGCCTACCGCCATATCGTTGATCACTACAAACCAATGTAGTAAGATCATTTCCAAATTCGGGAAATTTATTTTCCTGATGATCTTCCCTCAAGGAAAGAATAATATTGTAGCCATGACCTCTAGACAAGGCTCCTCTATACGAAAAAAATAGATGGACAAGGTCGTGGAGGGGTATAGGGACATATTCACCTCACTCGCACATATACCTCTGCATTGTTAGGTCAAGAAATCCATCGATCTGATCCAAAAGAACATCGCTACCAATGGACCAATCTATCAATGCTTTGTTATGGAGAATGAAGAAATCAAGAGGTAGATTTAGGAGCTATTATATAAAGGTCACATCGGACTGAGTTCATCGCCTTGTGGGAGGCTGATCATGTTGTTGCAGAAGAAGGATAGGATGTGGAGACTTTGTATTTACTATCAGGCGTTGAAAAATATCACTGTCTGAAACAGGTATCTGATAGCACAGATTGATGACCTTCTATACCAACTCAAGCGGGCCAAATATTTCAGCAAGATTGATTTTAAGTTCGGATATCACCAGGTACCAATCAAACCCTCTGATGTGTGGAATACTGCCTTCAAATCTAAGGGGGGAATTTTTTAATGGCTGGACATGCCTTTCAGGTTGATGAATGCTCTCGCAACCTTCATGAGGTTGATGGAAGACATATTGTGACCATTCACCAACTCATTCATGGCAGTGTATTTGGATGACATCATGATCTTCAGCTAGAGTTGGGACGAGCACCTCCGCCACATTCGACAGGTCCTCCAAACACTGTGGCAACACAAGTTGTGTGTCAATTTGGAGAAATGAAATTTTGGCATGACCTAGGTTCAATATCTAAGATAAATTATTGATCAACAAGGGGTGCATATGGACCCAACGAAGATCCACATCATTTGGAATTGGACAACCCCAACCACTCTAATAGAGCTTTGCAACTTTCAGGGTCTTGCCAATTTCTACTGTAGGTTCATGTTGAGGTTATCTCATATCACTTGGCCATTGAGTCAAGTCACCAAGGGAGGAGTGAAATCAAAATTATGTTTGTCTAAATGTAAAAAAAAAAATGTTCGCAAAGTTCAAGCATCTCCTCTACTCTTCACTAGTGCTCATATCACCAAACTTGTAGCAACCATTTGAGATCGAGACATATGCATCTGACTATGTTATTGGGGTATTACTTACCCAGCAGGGGCATCTAGTGGCATATCATAGTGAGACACTTTCAGACACAATCTAAAAGTATCCCACCTATGACAAAGAAATGTATTCCATTGTGCAGGCCTGTCGACAAATGCAAGCATTACATTTGAGAGAAGGAAACAATTGTCCACACAGATCACTGACCCCTGTAGTTCATACAGACATAAGGGAAGTTGCAGGATGATCACCATAAAAAATGGTCCACATAACACCAACGATTCCATTTGAACATCAAGTATAAGAAGGGAAGCACCGATAACATTTCAAATTTTGTCAGCCGACCGCCGATCATGGCGCTAACCAATTTTCTCGAATCTTGTGGGCATGAGACTTTGGGTTGGCCACATCTCTACAAAAGTGATCTAGAATTCGGAAACACATACCAGATTCTCTTGGAGGGTAAGAAAGTTCCAAATTTTCACCTCAAGGATGAATTGTTATGCTACTTGGGATTCGTGTTCCTTCAAGAAAGCATGCGAAGATGATTTGGGAAGCACACTATAGTTGGGTCACTAGACATTTCAAGCTAGAGAAAATAGTGGCAGTACTGCAGAAGTATTTCTATTGGTCAAACCTTCATGATGTTGGGAAGTACATCAGATCATGCACTGTCTGCACCATTTACAAACTGACCATCAAGAAACAAGGCATATATATTAGATATCATTTTTGGGATTCAACTGTGTTAATTTAGTCATTCATCTATGACCATTTCTATGAGAGGTAGTCGTAACTGATTAATTTCTCACGATTTTTGAATAGTCCACTTAGCACTCATTGCATCAGGTGATGCTCACAGGGGTGAAGAAGTGGGATTGAAACTAGTGAAATGAATCACATAGCGTCAATCATCACTTCCGGGGTTTGCACCCGGTAACCAGGACTTCCCAGGAGGTCACCCATCCCAGAACTCCTCTGGCTCAAGCAAACTTAACTGTGGAATTTTCCCCACAATCAAGCCCACTTAGCTTGCTACCCCATTTGCAAAAACTTAGCACCTATTGTGCCTCATGAACCATTCAAGAAGAGATCCCTTTACTCTTAGTATTTTAAGTATGAGGGGTTTACACAGTGCATTATATTAGATATCATTTTTGGGATTCAACTGTGTTAAGGCATATATACTTCGTTTCCTACCCCTATTTTTCCTTGGGAATCCATCTGCATGGGTTACATGTCAAGAAATCCCTCTACCAAGCATGATGACGACGGCATTTTTGTGGTCATCGAAAATTTCTCTAAAATGACCATTATGGTGACTTGCAAGAAAAATATCATAGCAAAAGCCACTGCTAAACTCTTATTTGAATGAGTGTGAGTACACTTTGGGATCCCAGAGTCCATTATCTTAGATTGGGATAGTAGGTTCCTCATTACATTTTGGTCAAGTCTCTGGTCGATGCTCGACACCAAGCTCACTAATTCCACAATTTTCCACCCCCAAACTGACGGCCATATGGAGGTCGTAAACAAGATGATCATACACATTCTGTGCATTTACAACTCAAAGCATCCACGCACATGGGACGAAAGCCTTCCCTATGTCTAGAAAAGCTATAACCGGTCTCTCCAGAGCTCAGCTGGCCACAACCCATTTCAGGTGGGCTTGGGATTCCAGCCACTATGTCCCATTGATGTGGCCATACCATTTGCAACTACTCAAGGAGGTTCGGCTCATTTCCATTTCGAAATTGATAAGGAGAACATCTTCATTGATCACATTCAGAAAATCCTCCAACATGTGCATGACATATTGAATAGAGCCAATCCTAATTACAAGTAGCGCCATGATCAACA
Source organism: Pinus albicaulis (assembly GCA_034641835.2). Classification (NCBI taxonomy): domain Eukaryota; kingdom Viridiplantae; phylum Streptophyta; class Pinopsida; order Pinales; family Pinaceae; genus Pinus; species Pinus albicaulis. The sequence continues at coordinate 658,844,806 of CM076577.1, forward strand.
TCGAGTGTCACACAAGTTCCAAGTGGCCGACAAAGTTTGGCTACATTTTCAGAAGGAGCGCCTCATTTTTCCCCACCACAAGCTTCACCCGCTCCGATATGGGCCATACACCATGACCAAGGTAGTAGGGGACAATGCGTTCGACCTTAGTATTCCACCATTCCTTGGTTTTCACCCAGTGTTCAATGTGTACCACCTTCGGTCCTGCTTTCCACTATTACTAGACACATCTGGCATTCCAAAACAACTCACATCAACAGAGTTAAGCCCATACTACAAGGAAAAAGCCACAGCTGATTGGATCATGGACACACAAATCAAGAAGGGACCAAATTTAATAGAAATTTCCTCACCTCATGGAGGCTCTGCACGCAATCGGGACAATTGCTTCCTAAGTGGGGAGGAATTATCTAGGTGGGTATTGGTGGCCACCCACCTATTCCATGTAGACCTCCAGTTGGTTTCATTATTTTCCTTATTTATAGCAACATTTACTATTTTTAGCATTTTTTCGGGTTCTAAACTTCCGGAGTAGTTTTGACCCCCTAAACATCATTTGTTTGAGGTACACAACAAGATCATAGCCATAGGCAGGGGCCTATGGAAAAACCTATATTAATCGGAGAGATATTTCCAATGATATATTGTATGAACCAAACGGAGATAATATGACCAAGTTACGACCCCAGGAATTTGGCTACCCAACTAACCCCAAAAGGGCCCACAAACTCTTGGCATTCCATCTCCTGGGGTTAGGGTTTTCCCATGTTGTTCAATAATAAAAATTCCCTTTAGCCTCATTGTAACACAATTCAGAGGCATTTAGCCGCCACATCTCTTCCTAGAGATAAGATACTATCACTCGAGCTAGTTGATTTTCCATTTTGTGTGTAATAATTTTTCACTATTTGATATTAATGAAAGGAAGTGTTATTCCTGTAGCATCTCTATGTTTATTTTTATTTCTGTATTTTATTACGTTCATGCATAAGTTTGGATCAATAACACCATATCCATTAAATATAGGTAGAACTCTTAGATGTATAGTATGAAGTGGATGCTTTTGACCTTGCAAGGAAAGATGACTTTTCCTTCTTCTTCTCATATTATTAGCTTCTTGTATTTGTTTTCTTTTATTTTCAACCTCCCATCTTTCTTCCCATCTTTCTTAATGATCCAACATCTCTTATTTTTCAAGTGGAAATAAAATATAAATTTTTTTCGCTCTCATAGATATTGACCTTTTCAACAACCCTTTTTCTTAGGCTCCTTTTTAGTGGATTTTTTAGATTCTATGAATCCTCCAACTTCAAATTTGTATTTCAATGAAGTCACCTTTTTGGATTTCAAGGTTTAGGAAATTATTCATAGGCTAGAACTTGCCATGATCATTTGAGATCTTCTCAGATTTTCAAAGTCTACAAGAACAAGTTGTATAAATAATATAATTGGTCTTCCATTCCATTGCGACTATTAGGTTGAATTGGATGAGAAGAGTCATATACTAGGAAAATAATATTTACTTTTTGATCCCTAGTATGGTCGCCAAGAAGGTTGGTGTTTCTTCCTAACAAGGAAAAAGGTCAATCTCATAGTGTCTACTTTTAAAACCCCTCTATTTTTTTAGCTAGGTGGTTCTCATCTATTTGAACACACTCATATAAATTTTAAATTTTAAATATTAAACATTGAACTCATGCACCTATGAGTGGACTAGGTGTTCTTTGAAAAGAAGAGAAAATAAAAAACCAAATTAAATTGAGATAATCTCATTCCCAATAGACATCCATAAGCATACGTGAAGAAAGATAAATGAAGAAAATTTAATAGAAGGAAATAGAAATCATTGACCTAGATTTATAAAGAGAATTATAAAATGATATAGTTGCCGAATTGTAGCAATAAAAGGATCCATTTGACATGTGCCTTAGTCAAATGGAGAAATTAAAATTTCCACATCAGTAGGATGAATTGAGTTGAAGTTAGTAGGAGAGACATGGAATTGTCACTTACTTAAGTCTGTCAATTTGAGTTTGTGGGATAGAATTAGAGTTGTGCATGTTGATTGCTAAGATCTATATATCTAGTGGTGTTATAGTTAGTGAAACTCAGTTATGTGAGCCCTAGTCATGAATAGAGTTAGTATGAGTTTAATTAAGTAGTTGTAATTATTTTTAATTCAATGATATCTCAATTAGCTAGCCAATTTACTAAAAATATCCTTAGTCATGCATGCAATTCAAATTTCCTAGTTAAGTGGAGGAAAAAGGCATCAATGTAATTATTGTTGTATACTAGTGAGTGTATAGACTTTGCATGTAGAAGATGAGATAATTTCCTTAGAATTGTGTAAGGAAATGAGAATGAGTGTAGGAACGACAAGTGCAGGATCGTGAATGTAGGAACACAAATGTAGAAACATGAGTCTAGGAACGTGAGTGCAAGCATAGAGAGTAGAGGAACGCAAGTGTAGGTAGAGAAAGTGCAAGCTCAATATTTTCTAGAGTAAAATCAGTAGGAGATTAGTATTGCAGTGCACACAGAGCTTCAAGGAATGAGGGGTTTTTTCCAATTGGGTTCCGTAGTAAAAATTGTCTTTCTTGTGATTGAATAATTGCATGTGTTTCTATTGTATGTTTTTCCTTCTGTAGAATTTAGTAGAATATTTTTTGTCTTTTGATTTCACTATGATTTCATTAGCATCTGCAAATTTTGAGCCATTTATATAAAAATTCATTTGGAATCACAAGAGCATAGGAAAACATTCACAACATTCATACTTCTTATTTGAAAATTAAAATTGGATTAAAAAACAATATTGCAAGCTTGAAGTGTCAGAATAGTATTTAGTGTCTAAAGCACAATTCAAAAAACCCTACTACTTAATCGTAAAAGAAAATTCATTCACTCCCTAATGGGAATAGGATTAGGTTCCCATGGACCAATAGTAATTATAAAGGGTACCTAGAAGAAAATGAGGAAATATAGTATTGACAATTTCTTTTAACGATTGTTGTATTTATTCTTCAATATATTCTTTCATGGGGAGTGTGATATCTTACCCTACATGTTGCTCAAATATCTCCTCCTTAATATCACATGCATCTTATCATAGATTCCTAGTTGTAGGTAATTGGTCCTCATTTTCATTAACAACATAACCAACCACTTTTTAATTTGGGCCTTTGGAAATTTTATTCAGTTGTTGAATTCAAAAACCAATGATGTTTTAATACTTCATAACTCTTCTTTTAATAATGGGAATAATCATGGACTCTATGATCAAATATGGACCCTAAAGTTCCTAAATTTTTTTAAGAGATTTAAGAAAATTATTACTTCCACAATCATCAATATTTGAAGAGTCGGCAATAACATCCTTTAATATTTTAGTTCTAGTAAAGTATCCAACTTTTATATTCCTTATTCTCTTTGTATTATGAAGTTTTTACTGTGTTATTTGAAAATCATTTAGAGAGTTTACTTTATTCACTAAGGTGGACAAATTATTATCAACAAAGTGTTAATGATATTGGATATCTTTCTTCAAATATTCAACAAAATAATGAATCTTATTTGACAAGTTCCTCAGATGTAAAGAAATTCACCATAATTTATTGATAATTTATAGTCACTTGATAATATAAAATGTGACATATAATATGAAACCATTTAGTAGGTGAACTACTTTCTTAACTCATTGGGATGTTCTGGGGGTAGTGATCACAATCTCTGGTCCTTGAATAGCCAACAGAGTCATAAATAATGAAGCAAGACTTAGAGCTTCTTCAATATCATTTATTCGCTTCTTAAGCTTTAAATTTTTTTCTCTTGTTCAATAATTGAGTGTACAAGGTCCTCGCCAATAGTTTGATGCAAATTTAAGAGACTTGTGGGTCCAACTCCAAGAACATCAACTTTAGTCTTCCAATGGTTAATCACCTTCTTATTTTGAACCTTAAAATTTTCAAGTCACAACTTCTTAGTTTCCTTATCATATTAGGTGTTGTATATAGTCATAAATTGGTCCTCAACGGTGTTTGGTTCTTAAGTAACAACTTCTTTAAAAATTTTCTATATTTTAGCCATACGGGTTGTAATACAATTAATCATGGTGGTACTATCAACCTCCATATCATTGAGTCACTTCCTAAAACTTCGGACCCTTTCTTGGTATAAATTTTACTCTTCAATTATTGGTAATATACGAATTTTCTAAAGTAACTTGGGGAGGTATTTTCTCTCCATATCCTTCATCAAAGCACCTATCATTACTCTCTTTTTCAATCTTGACAAGATTTCTTTTCCAATGACTAGAAGAGGAGATCAGGAAAGAATGTGGTGTTGATGTTGGTTGACCAATATTAGACATTTTGCCTCTTTTTTTAGTTTTTCCTCTTGTATTGGTTTTGGTTTCCATGATTTGTTGTGTGGAAAGGGTGGACACTTCTTCCTCTTTGGGTGAGGTTGTGCAACCTATCTATGCTTTCTTCAATAATTATTGTGAAAAAATTATCGTGCATGATGATGGCTAGATGCTTTGTAAATATACTCTTAGGGTCAAATCCTTGGTTAGGTTCTTCTTCAAAAAAGGTTTAAAAAATTCAGTGACTTAGAAAATTTTGGTAGATGAGTAGAATTCCTCACAATAATTTCCCCAATAATAATGAGAAAAAAATGAATTTTTTTCTTATCTATTTCAAATAGAATCAACCATGGTGATACTATTTGAAAATTTCATCAATATATATATATATATATATATATATATATATAGATATAGAAAAAATGGGTTTATCTTGAAATCCATATATTCTTACCAAGGTATGGTCTTCCCTCTCCTTGTATATTCCCTTTCCCCCTACAATTTTTTTTGCTTCTATAGTAATTATTATGGGATATCACCTAGTTAATATGTGATTTAATTCTTTATCAAATACATATTGAATTAAATGGAATCGACCCTTATGCTTCCATAGTATTGGATACAAAAATTGTAGTGGTTCCACATCTAGATTCAAATTTCTTTTATGTGGTAATTTGTGAAAATTATCCCATGACATAAGAGCCATTACTATATAAGTAGTCATAAAAAAACTTGTGTCTTCAAAAAAATCACTAATTAAAAATGAATCTCATTAGATATGACCTATGCCCAATCTAAGGTGACATCTCCTTTGAAAGAATAATATAATACAAATAAAAATGACATGGGATATTTCATTGTTTTTTCTCATCCCATTAACCATGTAAATAGATAAAAGAAATCTCTACACCACTCCATGGATGTAGATATATCGGTAAAAGATATATTAGGTGGGAATAGTGTTGACCATGGTAGGATTTCTTGGATGACGTTAAACCTAGTGAATTCATAGTCCAGAAAATCATTAGCCTCAAATAATTTCAGCTACCTCATGGGATCTATAAAATTAACTATTTTCTTGAATACCTTGGGGGTCATAGAAATTATACTCTTTTTAATTCCAAGCTTAATGGACCTTGGCTTTAGGTCGAAATGTTTAGCGCAAAGATAAAATACTTCCCTAAAGTCAAAAAATTTGGGAACACATGCAACAATCTCTTGCCACATGGTTCAATTTTTTTTGTTTTGCCTCTCTTCAGGGTAAAAATTCAAATGGTAACAATGCATTGTGGACCAGTGAATTCTTAGTCAAGGTGGGCGAGTGAATTAAATATATCTCCACAAAATATCTCCTCCTCTCTTTTATTCCCCCTAATTTGTTCAATGTAGTTAGAAATGTATGAGATATCAATAAATATTTAGTGCACATTAACTATTAAAACCTCAATCCTTAGTACAATTAATAGGAGGTTATCATCTTTCATACCACTCCCATGTGATAAAATAATGGAAATTTAATGCTTATGGTCACCACTCCCTTTATGAGAGGATGGGAAGCAATTTTCATAGTACAATATCAAGAAGCTAAAGAGTTATTGAAATTGTACCACATCAAATGCTTCCTTTACCTTGAGCATTAACCTTCCTTAAATGGGCTCTTAATTAACCTCAATATGAGAAAATGGTAGTTTTACTTGAAGGGTATAAAGTAAATATGGTGAGGTGGCCTCTTGATGTGTCATGTATAGAGAAATATCATGAATAAGAGTTGATGTATGTAGAGGAATGGTTTTGTAGAGATTGTAATCTGTGGGGAAAGAAATATGTGAAGAGGTAAGATGTGTCAAGATAATATGTGCAGAAGTTTGGTGTGTAGGAAAATAAAGATGTATGAATAAACATATGGATGAAAACCTTCCACACATTATTTTTTTGGCTATGTGTTGTGTGCGAAGAAAAATTGGTGCAGAGAGAGAATTTATGCATGTTTCCTCCACATAGACCCATGAGAAAATGACTAAGTATAGAGCTTGGTTTTAATGCATATAATTTGGATCAACATGTCCTAGTTGTATCTAAGAAATAAAGATCCTAAATAATATTGCAAAAAGAGATATTGCAATCCATGCAACCATGCCTCTAAATTGGTGCCATGTGTTCCGAAGTGGAAACTCATGGTGAAATGACATCAAAAGTCTTCATCAATGTGTCCTAAATCTTATCTTGCAACCCATGATTTCCAATAAAATCTAAGGATATGTTGTCTTGGAAGGAGAATAAAATCCCATAAAAATTGGAAATGAATATGCATTTTGAATGGTTTGAGACTACTTCCATATGAGAGCTTCACTCCCTAGTGGAGTGCAAGAAAAATCAAGATTATCTACTATACTTACAAGGTGAATCAAAGGGATAACTATCCATGATGGGATGGATAAAAAAATTCACATCTCCCCCACATGGTACAAAATTTTATTCAAATCCAATTTATTACAATAAATTTATTATGTATATACAATTATTCATTCTCAATGGGAAGTACAAATAAAGGAATGAGATCATAATACTAAGTGGAGCGTAAATAATATTTATTACTATTGGACTTTAGCTTATCCTTTCTTCCCTAATCTATAATAGGAATATACAAATGTTTAGTGGAATCAAAGAGACATGCAACCACCAAATAATCTCAATATTTTATCTCCCCTTGTGTTTGGAATCTAACCAAAATGAGTCTATGTCAAAACGTCATGCAAGCATAGGATTGAATATCAATCATGGAATGCATGAAAAATGGGATGAGATCCTAAATACACAATAAAATATGAAGGTAAAAACAAGGTGTGTTGGGGATTTTTATTGTCTTGTTAAAATCAATGTATCCACTCTAACAAAAAATATCAACTAAGTTAAGTCTTTTTGTTTTAAGCCTATCATGAAAAATGTGTGGAAGCAACAATCATTTACTAACATTAACTACTTCTTGATATACTTTTTTCTATTAAACTTCCTCAACAAGATCACAACCCTCAATCAAAGCCTAAAGTTTACTAATAAATTATTCCACGCTTGTAGGAATTGAAATCACAACTCACTAAATTAAGGAATTAAAACCTCACTATTGAAAATAAAATAGCTCTACACATAGTTCTGGAAATGTAAATCACTCTTTGCAGAAGGAAACACCACTTAGTCACTCTTGTATAGAGGAAATAACACTCAACACAACTAGATAATCACTTTCATAAATGAAATCATTCAACACCACACCTAAT